>CM077013.1:63493525-63848798 GCA_039090855.1 Macrothele yani | reverse complement strand
TTAAAAATCCACTGCTGGACGAAGGTCTCCCCAAGTTTCCTCCACAACGGTCTGTCTTGTGCCAGTCTCCTCCATGTCACCCCTGCATACTTTCGAATTTCATCCACCCATCTCACATGTGGTCTTCTTCTGGGTCTTTTCCTGTCCCTTGGAATCCAATCTAAAATTTCGGCTGTCCATCGATGATCTGTCCTTCTGGCAGTATGTCCAGCCCATTGCCATTTCAGGGATTTAACTCTGATCATGACGTCTTCCACTCTTGTCATTTTTCGGATCCACGAGTTCCTCTTCTTATCTCTCCTGGTTACACCAAGCATGCACCTCTCCATGCTTCTTTGAGTTGTCTGCAGTCTTTGTATATCTCTTTTAGTTAAGGTCCACGTCTCTGCACCATACGTAAGCACTGGAAGAATACATTGATCAAACACTTTTCTTTTAAGACATAATGGCATATTGCTCTTGAAAATTATGCTGTTTCTTCCAAAAGCTCTCCAGGCAAGTTTTGTACGCCGATTAATTTCTTCATCAATGTGACCCTCACTTGATATCTGCTGTCAAGATAAACGTACGTGTCTGTTATCTCCAGCTTTTCTCCATCAATCAATAAATCTTCATTTCTTGTAAAAGCATTGAACATCACTTTTGTCTTCTGAAAGTTCATTTTTAATCCCACTTCTTTACTCTTGTCAGCAAGTTCCTGGATCATACTCTGCAGCTCTGATGGGGTAGTTGCAAAAATGACTACGTCATCAGCAAAACGAAGGTGGGTTAGATAATCTCCATTAATCTTTATCCCTTTGTTTTCCCAGCTCAGCGACTGAAAAACACCCTCCAATGTGGCATTAAAGAGTTTCGGAGATATGGTGTCACCTTGTCTCACTCCCTTTCCAATTTTTATGTGTGTTGTATTTTCAAACAGCCGAATCTTTGCACTTGCATTTTCATAGATGTTATTAATAATATTAATGTATGCATCTTCAATACCGCAGGTTTTCAGAGCCATTGTAACTGCTGATGGTTTCACCGAATCAAAGGCTTTTTCATAATCGATAAAAGCCATGCACAATGGAAGTTCATATTCCCTCGCTCTTTCAATTAGTTCTCTCAGTACGTGGATATGATCTATTGTGCTGTAGCCACTCCTGAATCCAGCTTGTTCTCTCGGTTGAGCCATGTCCAGTGTTACCTTTAAGCGGTGTGAAAGAACTTTAGTGAAGATTTTATAAACTACTGATAGGAGGCTGATAGGTCTGTAGTTTCCGAGATCCTCAATGTCACCTTTCTTATGTAGCAGGATCATTGTAGCGGTGTTCCAATCCTCAGGAATCTTTCCTTCATTAAGGCATCGAGTGAAAATTTGGGCGAGTACTGTTTCAATTTCTCCACTTGCTTCTTGTATGATGTCTACAGTAATTCCATCTTCTCCTGGAGCTTTTCCCCGCTTCATGTTCTTGATTGCATGTGCAACTTCTGCTGGAAGGACTGGAGGAACTCTGGTACTGGTATCTTTCATGATGTCTGGAGTGCATGTATCATCCCTTTCATATAATTTGGAGTAGAAATCTTTCACTCTTGTCAAAATTTCGCCTCTATTTCTTGTTACAGAACCATCTTCTTTTCTCAGTGCCATAATCTGTTTTCTTCCCTTACTGAGATGTCCCTTTGCTATCTTTAGGCTTTGGTTGTTTTCAATTGCTTTCCTCACTAGTTCACAGTTGAATTTCCTTACGTCTTCAGTGATACTTTTTCTTACTGTCTTGCATAGCTGTATATATTCCACTTTGGAAGTCACATCTTCTTTAGTTGTCCTCACCTCTCTTCTTTTTTGCATCAACATTTTCGTTTTTCCTGATAATTTGTTTACATGCCACTTGTTCTTAGACCCAGCTGATTTTGTTGCTGTTTCCTAACATCGGAAGAAGTAGACATCTCTGAAGTTAACTTTTCTGTTAACTTCAGAGATGTCTACTTCTTCCGATGTTAGGCCTTCAAAAGCAGAGAACCTGTTCTTCAGTTCCAACTTGAAGGTATTGTGGTGTTTTTTAAGGTTGGTTATGTAAATAGATTTTGTTTGTCTTATGAGCTTGCCACGTTCAAGTTTGGTGTTGAGGTGCATCTTACATCTCACCAATCTATGGTCACTACCTGTGTTGAACTTGTTTAGCACTCTGCAGTCTTCTATGACGAATTTTTTGTTACACATAATAAAATCAATTTCACTTGTCGTCCCATTTGGATGTCTCCATGTCCATTTCCTGTGTGGCTTTTTCTTGAAGAAGGAGTTCAAGATGAAAAACCCTTCTGCCTCTGCAAACTCAACGAGAGTATTTCCACGCTGGTTTCTGTTGCCATGACCGAATTTACCTACTGAAGTTTCATTCTGTTGCCGTTGCCCTATTTTTGCATTGAAATCTCCCATAATTATTTTCAAGTGCTGCTTACCTTTATTATTAAGATGACAAATTTCCTCATAAAATTCTTCAATTTCTTCTTCAGGATGACTTGTGGTGGGTGCATAAGTTTGAATAATCTGAGCCTGGTATCTTTTCGAGAGTTGGATAACAAGTCGTGCAGCTCTGTCAGAGGAACTTTCAACTTCTACAACTTTATCCTTCAGTTTCTTGTTTATTATAAATCCAACACCACTAGTTCTGCCAGTATCTGTCCCACGATAGTAGAAGAGATGTCCACTTTTCAGTTCGATGAGATCTTCTCCTTTTCTCCTTACCTCACTTAGCCCGACGATGTCCCACTTGATCCTTTGTAGTTCCTCTTCCAATTCAAGAAGCCTTGAATCAGAAGATAGGGAGCGTCCGTTGTACGTAGCCAAGGTCAGCATCAGATGGCAGCCTAGTCCGGTCCTCCGGGGATTCTTAGCACCCTCTGCCTTCATGTCGCACTATATATATATATATATATATATATATAAATCGTACTCAAGTTATTTACATCTAATTAATTAAGTACTTACATCTTCTGAATTGTGTAGCTTCTGTCCTTAGTTCAACTTGGTAAGATAGCATAATTCTTTCAGGCATTTTTTAAGGTTTTTAAATTTCCAAATTTGACGTGTGATGCACAAACAACAATTAAAAGAATTAGGAGAACTTGGTCCAAAAAGGAAGAAAATGTGTATACAAGTAGAAGAACGCATTCGTAATATCATTGCGGATTTGGAAATTCTAAAGACCTTAAAAAATACCTGAAAGCATTAAGCTATCAAAATTCAGAAGATGTAAGTACTTAAAAAATGTCTGAAAGCATCAAAATTCAGAAGATGTAAGTACTTAATTAATTAGGTGTAAATAATTTGACTACGATTTGTATAAATATATGTAAAATGATATTAAAAACTTGTATTTAGTATAAAAAACTTGATGTAATTAATTAATTAATTAGATATAAATAATTTGACTACGATTTGTATATATATATATATATACTGTATATATATATATATATATACAAATCGTAGTCAAATTATTTACATCTAATTAATTAATAGTAAATATAAGTAAACTATATAAGTATAAGTAAACTTATGCGATTAGCAGGGTCGTAGTAAACGTATAAGTAAACTTATGCGATTAGCAGGGTCGCTTCGTCCACGATGGAGTATGACAGGGTCGCTTGGCTCACGGTCGCTTCCCGCACGTAATCAAATAAAACTTTATGCGTTTCTGTTACATGTACAAAAAACATAACATCGTTATCTTCTTTCGTTTAGGTTTTATTAAAGGTCAAAGTTGTAAAGATAATTTTGGAACACCCTGTATACGCGTGCAAAGTCGATGACCGCTCCGATGGACGAGTGATCGGAAGCCTAAGTTCCTGTCTAGTCTTCCAAGTTAGGTCCGAGTTCGAGTCTGGGGTGACGCATGGAGGGTGTTCTTTTCTTACGGCATTGTATTTCTCCCTTTCCCGGAACCATTTGCCCTAAAATAGAAGCGAGCTACTGCTTATAGCGCTTACTCCTGCTTACGATTGTCGTTAAACCCCGAAATAATAAAAAAAAAAAATTAAAAACGTATATGGATGCTTGAAACTTATAATGCAGTAGCACAACATAACTAGAAAAAAAAATAAGAAAACGGTTTTTCTTATTTCAAGTGCTGAATTTGGCGATTTAAGGCAAATAATTGGAAACCACTATGTAAAAGAACGAGTATGTATACGAAAAAAAATTGACCTCCGATAAATGTGTCTTTAGATGAACAATTTTTTTATCTGGCAAAATCTTTCCCCATTCTTTCCCTTCTCTTTCTTTTCCGAGAAAACAGCATTTCAGAAGTGAGAACAATTGAAATGTCCGTTTCTGTAAAGTTATGCAAATGAAATGGGGACTTCAATGTAACGAGATCGTCGTAACGTACCGTATTTGTACTTTAGCAGGGAAGGAAAAGAAAGAATATTTCTGAATTTGTTATGCGTTTTCTTTCTGAAATAATCTCATGGGATGGTGAAGCCGTGTTTCTGCTGGATGGTTAGAATTCGCTTGTTTGCGAGAAGTCTTCTTCAACTTCTAATGCTTCACTCATCAGAAGAGGAAGCTCATTTTCAATTTCTTCATCGCTGCTTTCATTATTCCTGTCTCCCCCGTTTGTTGCTGCAGTGACAGCTTCATTATCGCCAAGGCCTTGGAAAACTAGTTGCTTAACATCGGTTCTGATCCATTCAGAACCTTGATTTTCGGTGACGGTGAGAGAGCCTGAGTGCTCTTGAAGGTTTAATTAACTACTTGCCTACTACAAACTTCCTTTCTCTCTGAAATTTAAGAAACACCCCGAGATCTGAACCCAAAATTTTCCAAAATATTTCTACGCTTGATAATAAGCACTGCGTCGACGCTTTTGTTACGACAAACACCGTACAGGGATACATAACTTATTCTACTTAAGTAAATTTCTACAAGTATGAATTAAAAGCAACACACTTTTATTATGAAAAAATAATTCATGTAGGACTATTTATGCATTAATAATTTTTTCATTACGTACTTTATTGCGTACTTATTCTTCTAAATAGGGAATTTCTAAATTATTTAAATGAAACAAATGGTAATGCGTTGTTTGATTAGTATTCGGTGTGCGACAGCACATGAAAAAACGCAATTTTACTTAAAATGAAGACCCAGTTATATCATAGATAATCTAATTGGGGCCAAAATTCTAGATGTTGTTATACATTTTCTTTAATGCAGAGATGAGTATGAATGACGAGGTTTGTATTGCGCAGTATCTTTTTTTTTTTTTTTGAGCATCAAAATGTTGAAAATGAATTTGTTCTCAACGGCTTGAAAAGTTGTAATGTTCGGCAGGAAATTTAGCGAGGCGATCTGTACGATGCTCATTTATCTGTTCCCAACATATGTGTCGTTCAATTCAATTTTTATCGCGCAATACAATTCTGAGGGATGTATGAGCAAGCTCTGATATAGGATAATCGTGCTTCCTTTAAAAATACAGTAAAACTTTAATTAACCGTGGTAAATGGGGGACGCTAGAGCCTGGACAATTGAAAAACACAGTTAATGCAAATTTCGTTTTATCTAAATGTTCTTGTAGTACGTGTGACGTACCTGCCAGCAGGACGCACATGACATAAAGGCACATAGCAATCAGAATAAAACGTCTGCGTAGCTCAGTTGGTAGAGCGACTTGTTCCGGAATAAGCGGCCTCGGGTTCGATTCCCGGCGTAGACCAAAAATGACGGAGAAATTCACTTCGTTATAAATGGCGCCCGAACTATCCGGATGACCCGGCCGTTCAAAATCTCGCGTTGGTGGGATGTTATTTCCACACCGCGAGACAGGAAAAATCAGAGAATTCCTTCTCCAGCGCTTCGAAAAATAAAAATGTGTGATGTTGCATTCCACACAGCAGATTGACTGGGAGTTCTGAAGTGCACGTTCTACAGTGGATGGCTGCCTGCAAACGATTCATGGTTACGGCTGACCCGTGGGCCATGCCCCCGGCCCTCTTTCGGGGGGGGAGATGTGACGTACCTGCCAGCAGGACGCACATGACATAAAGGCACATAGCAATCAGAATAAAACGTCTGCGTAGCTCAGTTGGTAGAGCGACTTGTTCCGGAATAAGCGGCCTCGGTTTCGATTCCCGGCGTAGACCAAAAATGACGGAGAAATTCACTTCGTTATATACGTAAATACAAAATTGAATATTTTAAAACTTATTTAGAAAGCATGTATTTTTTGTAGCATTATTATTTGTTTTCATATTTTTATACGTCCACTAATTTGTAAAACTTTAATGAAGTCAACATCATCGTGACTTTATGCTGAATTTGGCTGAAAGTGATAAAATATTATACTTTCACCTTTTTTTACATCTTTTAATAATTCCCAATTTATTTTCCATCGTTAAAATAACTCTTTTTCTTTTCCTCAACATTCTACAGGTTGAAATGTTAGATAAATCTGGTTACACCAGAGGAGCACACGAACAAGGTTTGGAAATGTTTAACAGATAATAGATACTAGATTAAATTCGTAGTACACTTGACTGTGCACTCTGCGGCAGAACGGGAATTTGCAACAGTGATGACAAACAAGTTCTACTAGAAGAATGATGTTACATTGTTTGCTTACGATGCAATGTCATTTCAAATACGCAGTAATGACTTCTGTTATTTTCCGAATCTACTTGCACAGAAAGTTTAAGAAGAAATGAAATTTGTATGTACTACAGAAGACCGCAGTTAATCCAACCACACGGATAACTTAGCTTCGGAAAATCGGTGTCTGCTGTACATACAAAAATGTGTACAAAGCCCTCATTGCGCACATAAAGCAGCATGAAGGAAAAGCTAGGAACACTTGAGGGAATAATGTCAAATTTACGGAAAATATTTTTATATGAATGCATCCTACGGCCAGCATACACTGAAAGTACACGTTGACACCATTCTATCTTTGATGATGAAATGCTACGTTTCTACTGATTTTATCTGATGGTGAAAAAAACCCAACGAAATGTATTTGATTCATTGTACGAAGTACAAAACACACACTGGACGTAAACCTTGTGGCGTATTACAGAGGTCACGCACATGTCAAAACGGCAAGTGGCAGTGATAACCCTTGTCGGCGTAGCTTAATTAGGGACGTACGTGGTTCCGGAGCAGAAAGATGTGATTTTGAGCGACGCCACCGGCAGAGAGAGTGTTTGAATTTCACATTGGCACCCGAACGTAAATCTGGATCTACTGGCCGTTAGGTTCTTCGAAAGATGTGTGACGTTCCTTCCACACATCGTTTGGAATTCGTGAGAATTCCTTCTTCTACAGGAAGTTACTTCAAGCATGGTTTGCGACAGGACCCGAAACCTGCGATTTCGTGCGCTCGTCTTTCTCAAGGACTGATACATGTGACGTACTACAGAGGTAACGCACATGTCAAAACGTCAAGAGGTAGTGATATGCCCTTGTCGGGATAGCTTAATTAAAAAAGCATTCAACTCCGGAGCAGAAGGATGTGGTTTCGAGTGTCATCACCGGTAGAGAGAGGGCTTGAATTTCACGACCTGTTAACCTTCCCTTTGAGCTCCTGTGTTTCCATTAAAATTTGGTTTCTCCTCGTTCAGTATTGAACTTAACGAGACATAATTTTTCTCGACGATCTTCCAGAAGTTGGCATCCTGGCAGTGGGTCAAAGTGCAATAAAACATAAATAAAAAGTGTTCTAAGATAAGCGCGATAGACAGCTTGTATGAGCAGAGCGATTCGTACAGAGAGTTGACGGATACTCGTATATGTTGAGAGCGATATTTTTTCAACTGAGCGATGTAACTCAAAGTTATATGTTGAGCACGTTACGAAAGTTATATTCCGAGTACGTGGTATTATATGCTATGTGAACAGAGATATTAGTCAAACGTTAGTATTGTGAAGTCCATTCGTCTTGTCACGAAAGACGTGTTTATTGAATAACTACTTAATGTGCTGGGTGAAAGGATAATAAATAGAGGATTTGAATTTCGTAAGACTGTCTCCTAACTTACTCTAGCCATGAATAATAGTTTCAAAACCGTTATTCATGCTTAACTAAGACTTAAGCTGTTACGACTATGCAAGGATAGAATTTACAATAATCAAGATCAGCAAAGTAAAATTTACGCCAATTAAACAAAAGTCATCAAGTAATCTCTAATTTCAAATGAAGAAAACATACAGCGTTGTATTTATACTCCAGTTTAAAGTTATTATTTTATAACGCACCAATAAGTTCAGTTTAATAATCTATGTAAACCATTTATGATCTAAAAATGAACTTCTGTGCTGTGCAATTTAGATTTTTTTTTTTTTTTTTTTTTAGGACGCAAACAAGATTGCTTTGTTATCTTTCATACCGAAACAAATGCCCTTTCAGATGTAACTCGTCTTTACAAGTAAGTAACTCGTCTTATAGAAGTAAGCCGAAAACATAATCTCTGGGGAAAGCAAAACTTCAGATAAATCATTTACTTCAAATCCTGATTTGTAAGCTCGATGCAGCTGTTTTAGCATTTCTTTTACGTGAAGAGCAAATAATAGATTGCAGAAATCACGTTTAGCCCTGAAAACCACTTTTTCTTAAATTAAGAAATTATTTAAATACTTTCAACAAGAATTTTTTTTCAAGTAATGAGTTCATTTTATAGATATAAGTTTTAGTTAGCATGTTTCTTTGAAGCTTTCAAATTTTCCCCTAAATATTAAAACCTACTGTAAACCTACCATTCGTTTTAAAGGAAAATTATTCCCTTTTTCTCTTTTCCTAGTAGGTTACGAAAACCTATTTATTCAGGTATTTGTGAATTTGTAAATTACGTTGTGCTAGTGCTGAAATCCCTTAAAACTTAAAAAGTGGCTTAAATGAAAGAAATATAACATTCAGATCGTATTAATACTGCGCTCAAATTTATTGTCATACGAGAACTTCCAAAAACAAAGAAAAAAATGTTCGAGTGTGGATGGTATAAAGAATATACTAGTTTTTGCTCATACCAGTTTCATTTAAAAAAAGAACGCATACACTTTATAGAAAAATTACAAAAATAAAAAAAATGGTTTGTCAATGATACATTTAAAACAAATGTATCATTGGCAAACTGCTTTTTGACATTACCTCCACCTGTAATAAAACAATGAAATTAACTTCAAATTTATTTCCAAAAATTTATGATAAAATTTTGGGAAGTAATTGAAAAAACACACAAACAATAAGCATCTTTGACCTGTAATAAGCCTGCCTGTCAGTCTGTCATACTTTCAGCCACTTTGTAATACAGATGATTTATATGTGAAAAAATGAAACACAAATCTAGCTGCGCTAGCATACATAGGATGTTTTTAATAAACATAGAGTGTATCATTTTCCCACTCAAATTAAAATGCATGCATATTTTTTCGCATTCAAATTTAGAAAGTGTGCTATTCTTTTTATGCTGTTAACTCAGCCAAAGCACGTGCATTTTCCATAGACGACAGGCTTCCCTTAGGTCCGCTGTTTTTTTTTTTTTGTTGAGATATTGTTTTCCGTTCCTTTCTTTTCTTATTAGGATTTCATAATCCCCTTTTACATTTTACCCATTTCCGCACATCTGCCGCCACTCTTCGTAGATGGCTGGCAAGTTTCCGTGCTTTTCACGGTTACGGCTACAAGGACATTTCAGCAAGATCTTAGACGGCATTCATGGGAAGCGAGCATGCGTAATAGCATCATTGGTATGCCCTAGTGGGCAGCGAATATGAAATCAGGATGGAATTATTGAGGCATGTTAAGCCAATGAACTCGACGATAGCCATATTTTCTCAAGGGAATGTCAGGTTCACGGCTGAAGTGACGGGTGTAATGGACAGGGCCGAATTTCGGTGATTTATAAGTCATCGGGTTGGCTAAAATGTTGGTCGCTTGCCGTCATCTTGTGATACAGCATATGGTAATCTGTGTATCAGTGTTCGAACAACTCCCAAAAGTATGCTTCGAATTAACATTAAAATGTACGCTACAGTGACAGCCAAATGTTCTGCATTCGAGAAGAGAACAAAATGCGTTAAACAGAGCTGCGAAACTCTTTCCTTTCAAATCTCAGCGATGGCATATTCAAAAGGTAGTTCCAGCACAGAGTCGATACTAATTGGAGAGACATTCGATGCTTACTCAGCAAAAGTATTTCAGAAGTTTTAGCTCCAGCGTAGAAAGAAAAAACACATTCATTATTTTGCATTTATTTTTATACTAAAGAGAAAAAAATTATGGTCTTTCAGCACTCTCCACAACATGCTCCACCGATAAATCTCTGTCATCGCTAATAAATACAAATTGTGATTATGAAATGTTCTAAGAAAAGGTGTGCGTGCACGTTGATGACGATAAAATGGAGAATTTCTTTACTTCTCGTTATTAGAATTTTTGGTAGTACATTAAAACTTTCCCTACTCGTTCTTTCCCTCCTTCGTTTTTGGTCACTGTACAAGGCTACATACAAGTGTGCACCGGTGCAAACTAGCGGGAAATTTGTGCTCCAGAAAACTGCGAATATATATATATATATATATATATATATATATATATATATATATATATATATATTTATAGAAAACTTCAAAGCCCAACAGGCATGAGTAAACAATAATTACTTTATATTAATGTTTATCCATGCCTGTTGGGCTTTGAAGTTTTCTATACTGTTTTAATTCTTGTCAAATAATTTTTTTTACTGTCTATACTTGGTAGTGTATATCATCATCATCATCATTGTCAACCATTATCAATCCACTGCTGGACGAAGGTCTCCCCAAGTTTCCTCCACAACGGTCTGTCTTGTGCCAGTCTCCTCCATGTCACCCCTGCATACTTCGACATTTCATCCATCTTCCCATGTGGTCTTCTTCGTCTTTCCTTGTCCCTTGGAATCCAATCTAAAATTTCGGCTGTCCATCGATGATCTGTCCTTCTGGCAGTATGTCCAGCCATTGCCATTTCAGGATTTAACTCTGATCATGATGTCTTCCACTCTTGTCATTCGGATCCACGAGTTCCTCTTCTTATCTCTCCTGGTTACACCAGTTACGCACCTCCTCCATGCGACTTTGAGTTGTTCTGCAGCCTTTGTATGTCTCTTTTAGTTAAGGTCCACGTCTCTGCACCATACGTAAGCACTGGAAGGATGCATTGATCAAACACTTTTCTTTAAGACATAATGGCATATTGCTCTTGAAAATTATGCTGTTCTTCCAAAGCTCTCCAGGCAAGTTTTGTACGCCGATTAATATCGTCATCAATGTGACCCTCACTTGATATCTGCTGTCCAAGATAAACGTACGTGTCTGTTATCTCCAGCTTTCTCCATCAATCGATAAATCTTCATTTCTGTAAAAGCATTGAACATCACTTTGTCTTCCGAAAGTTCATTTTTAATCCACTTCTTTACTCTTGTCAGCAAGTTCCTGGATCATACTCTGCAGCTCTGATGCAGGCTAGTTGCAAATGACTACGTCATCAGCAAAACGAAGGTGGGTTAGATAATCTCCATTAATCTTTATCCCCTTGTTTTCCCAGCTCAGCGACTGAAAAACACCCTCCAATGTGGCATTAGAGCTTCGGAGATATGGTGTCACCTTGTCTCACTCCCTTTCCAATTTTTACGTGTGTTGTATTTTCAAACAGCCTAATCTTTTGCACTTGCATTTTCATAGATGTTATTAATAATATTAATGTATGCATCTTCAATACCGCAGGTTTTCAGAGCCATTGAAACTGCTGATGGTTTCACCGAATCAAAGGCTTTTTCATAATCGATAAAGCCATGCACAATGGAAGTTCATATTCCCTCGCTCTTTCAATTAGTTCTCTCAGCACGTGGATATGATCTATTGTGCTGTAGCCACTCCTGAATCCAGCTTGTTCTCTCGGTTGAGCATGTCCAGTGTTACCTTCAAGCGGTGTGAAAGAACTTTAGTGAAGATTTTATAAACTACTGATAGGAGGCTGATAGGTCTGTAGTTTCCGAGATCCTCAATGTCACCTTTCTTATGTAGCAGGATCATTGTAGCGGTGTTCCAATCCTCAGGAATCTTTCCTTCATTAAGGCATCGAGTGAAAATTTGGGCGAGTACTGTTTCGATTTCTCCACTTGCTTCTTGTATGATGTCTACAGTAATTCCATCTTCTTCCTGGAGCTTTTCCCCGCTTCATGTTCTTGATTGCATGTGCAACTTCTGCTGGAAGGACTGGAGGAACTCTGGTACTGGTATCTTTCATGATGTCTGGAGTGCATGTATCATCCCTTTCATATAATTTGAGTAGAAATCTTTCATTCTTGTCAAAATTTCGCCTCTATTTCTTGTTACAGAACCATCTTCTTTCTCAGTGCCATAATCTGTTTTCTTCCTTACTGAGATGTCCCTTTGCTATCTTTGCTTTGGTTGTTTTCAATTGCTTTCCTCACTAGTTCACAGTTGAATTTTCTTACGTCTTCAGTGATACTTTTTCGTACTGTCTTGCATAGCTCTATATATTCCACTTTGGAAGTCGCATCTTCTTTAGTTGTCCTCATCTCTCTTCTTTTTTGCATCAACATTTTGGTTTTTCCTGATAATTTATTTACATGCAACTTGTTCTTAGACCCAGCTAATTTTGTTGCTGTTTCCATAAACTTTTTGGTTACTTTTCTGTTAACTTCAGAGATGTCCACTTCTTCCGATGTTAGGCCTTCTAAAGCAGAGAACCTGTTCTTCAGTTCCAACTTGAAGGTATTATGGTGTTTTTTAAGGTTGGTTATGTCAATAGATTTTGTTTGTCTTATGAGCTTGCCACGTTCAAGTTTAGTGTTGAGGTGCATCTTACATCTCACCAATCTATGGTCACTGCCTGTGTTGAACTTGTTTAGCACACTGCAGTCTTCTATGACGAATTTTTTGTTACACATAATAAAATGAATTTCATTTGTCGTCCCATTTGGATGTCTCCATGTCCATTTCCTGTGTGGCTTTTTCTTGAAGAAGGAGTTCAAGATGAAAAACCCTTCTGCCTCTGCAAACTCAACGAGAGTATTTCCACGCTGGTTTCTGCTGCCGTGACCGAATTTACCTACTGAAGTTTCATTCTGTTGCCGTTGCCCTATTTTTGCATTGAAATCTCCCATAATTAGTGTATATATATATGTAAATATATATATATATATGTAAATAAATATATATATATATCAGCTGGAATGTACCTGGAAAAGGCAGCGGCCAGTGCGACATGAAGGCAGAGGGTGTTAAGAATCCCCGGAGGACCGGACTAGGCTGCCATCTGATGCTGACCTTGGCTACGTATAATGGACGCTCCCTATCTTCTGATTCAAGGCTTCTTGAATTGGAAGAGGAACTACAAAGGATCAAGTGGGACATCGTCGGGCTAAGTGAGGTAAGGAGAAAAGGAGAAGATCTCATTGAACTGAAAAGTGGACATCTCTTCTACTATCGTGGGGCAGATACTGGCAGAACTAGTGGTGTTGGATTTATAATAAATAAGAAACTGAAGGATAAAGTTGTAGAAGTTGAAAGTTTCTCTGACAATGCTGCACGACTCGTTATACAACTCTCGAGAAGATACCAGGCTCAGATTATTCAAACTTATGCATCCCCCACAAGTCACCCTGAAGAAGAAATTGAAGAATTTTATGAGGAAATTCATCATCTAAATAATAAAGGTAAGCAGCACTTGAAGATAATTATGGAAGATTTCCAATGCAAAAATAGGGCAACGGCAACAGAATGAAACTTCAGTAGGTAAATTCGGTCATGGCAACAGAAACCAGCGTGGAAATACTCTCGTTGAGTTTGCAGAGGCAGAAGGGTTTTTCATCTTGAACTCCTTCTTCAAGAAAAAGCCACACAGGAAATGGACATGGAGACATCCAAATGGGACGACAAATGAAATTCATTTTATTATGTGTAACAAAAAATTCGTCATAGAAGACTGCAGTGTGCTAAACAAGTTCAACACAGGCAGTGACCATAGATTGGTGAGATGTAAGATGCACCTCAACACTAAACTTGAACGTGGCAAGCTCATAAGACAAACAAAATCTATTGACATAACCAACCTTAAAAACACCATAATACCTTCAAGTTGGAACTGAAGAACAGGTTCTCTGCTTTAGAAGGCCTAACATCGGAAGAAGTGGACATCTCTGAAGTTAACAGAAAAGTAACCAAAGCTCTTATGGAAACAGCAACAAAATTAGCTGGGTCTAAGAACAAGTTGCATGTAAATAAATTATCAGGAAAAACCAAAATGTTGATGCAAAAAGAAGAGAGATGAGGACAACTAAAGAAGATGCGACTTCCAAAGTGGAATATATAGAGCTATGCAAGACAGTACGAAAAAGTATCACTGAAGACGTAAGAAAATTCAACTGTGAACTAGTGAGGAAAGCAATTGAAAACAACCAAAGCCTAAAGATAGCAAAGGGACATCTCAGTAAGGGAAGAAAACAGATTATGGCACTGAGAAAAGAAGATGGTTCTGTAACAAGAAATAGAGGCGAAATTTTGACAAGAGTGAAAGATTTCTACTCCAAATTATATGAAAGGGATGATACATGTACTCCAGGCATGATGAAAGGTGCCAGTACCAGAGTTCTTCCAGTCCTCCCAGCAGAAGTTGCACATGCAATCAAGAACATGAAGCGGGGAAAAGCTCCAGGAGAAGATGGAATTACTGTAGACATCATACAAGAAGCAAGTGGAGAAATCGAAACAGTACTCGCCCAAATTTTCACTCGATGCCTTAATGAAGGAAAGATTCCTGAGGATTGGAACACCGCTACAATGATCCTGCTACATAAGAAAGGTGACATTGAGGATCTCGAAAACTACAGACCTATCAGCCTCCTATCAGTAGTTTATAAAATCTTCACTAAAGTTCTTTCACACCGCTTGAAGGTAACACTGGACATGGCTCAACCAAGAGAACAAGCTGGATTCAGGAGTGGCTACAGCACAATAGATCATATCCACGTACTGAGAGAACTAATTGAAAGAGCGAGGGAATATGAACTTCCATTGTGCATGGCTTTTATCGATTATGAAAAAGCCTTTGATTCGGTGAAACCATCAGCAGTTACAATGGCTCTGAAAACCTGCGGTATTGAAGATGCATACATTAATATTATTAATAACATCTATGAAAATGCAAGTGCAAAGATTCGGCTGTTTGAAAATACAACACACGTAAAAATTGGAAAGGGAGTGAGACAAGGTGACACCATATCTCCGAAGCTCTTTAATGCCACATTGGAGGGTGTTTTTCAGTCGCTGAACTGGGAAAACAAGGGGATAAAGATTAATGGAGATTATCTAACCCACCTTCGTTTTGCTGATGACGTAGTCATTTTTGCAACTACCCCATCAGAGCTGCAGAGTATGATCCAGGAACTTGCTGACAAGAGTAAAGAAGTGGGATTAAAAATGAACTTTCAGAAGACAAAAGTGATGTTAAATGCTTTTACAAGAAATGAAGATTTATCGATTGATGGAGAAAAGCTGGAGATAACAGACACGTACGTTTATCTTGGACAGCAGATATCAAGTGAGGGTCACATTGATGACGATATTAATCGGCGTACAAAACTTGCCTGGAGAGCCTTTGGAAGAAACAGCATAATTTTCAAGAGCAATATGCCATTATGTCTTAAAAGAAAAGTGTTTGATCAATGCATCCTTCCAGTGCTTACGTATGGTGCAGAGACGTGGACCTTAACTAAAAGAGACATACAAAGGCTGCAGACAACTCAAAGAAGCATGGAGAGGTGCATGCTTGGTGTAACCAGGAGAGATAAGAAGAGGAACTCGTGGATCCGAAAGATGACAAGAGTGGAAGACATCATGATCAGAGTTAAATCCCTGAAATGGCAATGGGCTGGACATACTGCCAGAAGGACAGATCATCGATGGACAGCCGAAATTTTAGATTGGATTCCAAGGGACAGGAGAAGACACAGAAGAAGACCACATGGGAGATGGGTGGATGAAATTCGAAAGTATGCAGGGTGACATGGGAGACTGGCACATGACAGATGGGAGGAAACTTGAAATCTTCGTCCAGCAGTGTATATATATATGGTTGACATATATATATGATGTAAATAAATATATATATATATCAGCTGGAATGTACCTGGAAAAGGCAGCGGCTAGTGCGACATGAAGGCAGAGGGTGTTAAGAATCCCCGGAGGACCGGACTAGGCTGCCATCTGATGCTGACCTTGGCTACGTATAATGGACGCTCCCTATCTTCTGATTCAAGGCTTCTTGAATTGGAAGAGGAACTACAAAGGATCAAGTGGGACATCGTCGGGCTAAGTGAGGTAAGGAGAAAAGGAGAAGATCTCATTGAACTGAAAAGTGGACATCTCTTCTACTATCGTGGGGCAGATACTGGCAGAATTAGTGGTGTTGGATTTATAATAAATAAGAAACTGAAGGATAAAGTTGTAGAAGTTGAAAGTTTCTCTGACAATGCTGCACGACTCGTTATACAACTCTCGAAAAGATACCAGGCTCAGATTATTCAAACTTATGCATCCACCACAAGTCATCCTGAAGAAGAAATTGAAGAATTTTATGAGGAAATTCATCATCTAAATAATAAAGGTAAGCAGCACTTGAAGATAATTATGGAAGATTTCAATGCAAAAATAGGGCAACGGCAACAGAATGAAACTTCAGTAGGTAAATTCGGTCATGGCAACAGAAACCAGCGTGGAAATACTCTCGTTGAGTTTGCAGAGGCAGAAGGGTTTTTCACCTTGAACTACTTTTTCAAGAAAAAACCACACAGGAAATGGACATGGAGGCATCCAAATGGGACGACAAGTGAAATTGATTTTATTATGTGTAACAAAAAATTCGTCATAGAAGACTGCAGTGTGCTAAACAAGTTCAACACAGGTAGTGACCATAGATTGGTGAGATGTAAGATGCACCTCAACACTAAACTCGAACGTGGCAAGCTCATAAGACAAACAAAATGAATTGACATAACCAACCTTAAAAACACCATACTACCTTCAAGTTGGAACTGAAGAACAGATTCTCTGCTATAGAAGGCCTAACATCGGAAGAAGTGGAAATTTCTGAAGTTAACAGAAAAGTAACCAAAGCTCTTATGGAAACAGCAACAAAATTAGCTGGGTCTAAGAACAAGTTGCATGTGAACAAATTATCAGGAAAAACCAAAATGTTGATGCAAAAAAGAAGAGAGATGAGGACAACTAAAGAAGATGTGACTTCCAAAGTGGAATATATAGAACTATGCAAGACAGTACGAAAAAGTATCACTGAAGACGTAAGGAAATTCAACTGTGAACTAGCGAGGAAAGCAATTGAAAACATCCAAAGCCTAAAGATAGCAAAGGGACATCTCATTAAGGGAAGAAAACAGATTATGGCACTGAGAAAAGAAGATGGTTTTGTAACAAGAAATAGAGGCGAAATTTTGATAAGAGTGAAAGATTTCTACTCCAAATTATATGAAAGGGATGATACATGTACTCCAGGCATGATGAAAGGTGCCAGTACCAGAGTTCTTCCAGTCCTCCCAGCAGAAGTTGCACATGCAATCAAGAACATGAAGCGGGGAAAAGCTCCAGGAGAAGATGGAATTACTGTAGACATCACGCAAGAAGAAAGTGGAGAAATCGAATCAGTACTCGCCCAAATTTTCACTCGATGCCTTAATGAAGGGAAGATTGCTGAGGATTGGAACAACGCTACAATGATCTTGCTACATAAAAAAGGTTACATTGAGGATCTCAGGAACTACAGACCTATCAGTCTCCTATCAGTGATTTATAAAGTCTTCACTAAAGTTCTTTCACACCGCTTGAAGGTAACACTGGACATGGCTCAACCGAGAGAACAAGCTGGATTCAGGAGTGGCTACAGCACAATAGATCATATCCACGTACTGAGAAAACTAATTGAAAGAGCGAGGGAATATGAACTTTCATTGTGCATGGCTTTTATCGATTATGAAAAAGCCTTTGATTCGGTGAAACCATCAGCAGTTACAATGGCTCTGAAAACCTGCGGTATTGAAGATGCATACATTAATATTATTAATAACATCTATGAAAATGCAAGTGCAAAGATTCGGCTGTTTGAAAATACAACACACGTAAAAATTGGAAAGGGAGTGAGACAAGGTGACACCATATCTCCCAAGCTCTTTAATGCCACATTGGAAAATGTATTTCAATCACTGAACTGGGAGAACAAAGAGATAAAGATTAATGGAGATTATCTAACCCACCTTCATTTTGCTGATGACGTAGTCATTTTTGCAACTACCCCATAAGAGCTGCAGAGAAGGATCCAGGAACTTGCTGACAAGAGTAAAGATGTTGGATTGAAAATGAACTTTCAGAAGACAAAAGTGATGTTCAATGCTTTTACAAGAAATGAAGTTTTATCGATTGATGGAGAAAAGCTGGATATAACAGACACGTACGTTTATCTTGGACAGCAGATATCAAGTGAGGGTCACATTGATGAAGAAATTAATCGGCGTACAAAACTTGCCTGGAGAGCTTTTGGAAGAAACAGTATAATTTTCAAGAGCAATATGCCATTATGTCTTAAAAGAAAAGTGTTTGATTAATGCATCCTTCCAGTGCTTACGTATGGTGCAGAGACGTGGACCGTAACTAAAAGAGACATACAAAGGCTACAGACAACTCAAAGATGCATGGAGAGGTGCATGCTTGGCGTAACCAGGAGAGATAAGAAGAGGAACTCGTGGATCCGAAAAATGACAAGAGTGGAAGACATCATGATGAGAGTTAAATCCCTGAAATGGCAATGGGCTGGACATACTGCCAGAAGGACAGACCATCGATGGACAGCCGAAATTTTAGATTGGATTCCAAGGGACAGGAAAAGACACAGAAGAAGACCACATGGGAGATGGGTGGATGAAATTCGAAAGTATGCGGGGGTAACATGGAAGAGACTGGCACAAGACAGACCGTTGTGGAAGAAACTTGGGGAGACCTTCGTACAGCAGTGGATTGATAATGGTTGACAATGATGATGATGATGATGATGATATTCTAGGTCACATTCGACAAAGACACGGATTAGAAAATATTTTTTCTAAATCGATTTCTAGATGCTTCGGTATCGGTATCGGGTAATCTACACAACAAGAAAACTGTAAAAAAAATTGGGAAACACGTGGATGCTTCTTAGTCATAATACAGGTAGCAGCTGTTAAAAAAAAAATTAATCCAGTTTCGAGAAGCGAAACTAACGCGCAAAACACAAATTTGTATCTTTGTCCCCTAGCGGTTAAACTAGAAATCGAAAAAAGAAAAAAAAATATCGTATGGAAAATGTTTTGCAATGAGAAACTACAGTTTGATGAAAATAAAACTGTAGAATCTCTTTGCCTTAATAACAGCAAGAAATCTCGTAGTATGGTAATTTAAAAATTCATATATCATCATTCGCACATTTATAGCTATCTAATCATCTCTCGTAACTATCTGCTTTAGGTAGTTCATGGGATGAAAAAGAAATTTCTCAGTTTCACTTTTGGATTATTATTCGATTTGTGCAGATGAAATAAATGTCCGCTTTCAGTCGGTACACATATTCGACACCTACAGCCAATGGCATACGTCACATGGTCAGTATATACCTAGTGTACTCGTTTTGGGCATTATTTTGGGGCCGCGGATGACCTAGTATGCAATGTTCGCGACTGCCACGAAGAAGTCTTCGGGATCGGTCCAGGTAGGTACAAACCCTGGACTACTAAATACACGCCGTACGTCGGATTAACACGTTAAGCTATCGGACATTGGGCTTTGGCTCTCCGGTTATAAATACGGGCGTTTTCCTCTCCCTTTCTATCCCGCGTCCTTGTGCCTTTCCAGTCGGGCACTGTACCCGAAATTTCCTAGCTTCCTACTTCTACGGGTTGTTTTAGACTTGGGTCATACATTCCCTTTCTAAAATCCTCTACATAAATCTTTAATGACAGACAAAATTATGCTATTGGCAGATAGGTGCGAATTTAATCAAGCAAGTACACATGCCTCAAAAAACTTGAAAATTACGTCGTCCTGGAACGGGAATCGAATACGAATATGCCGATTAGTTACCGTCACACCACCCAGAACAAGAAACGTCCAATCAACTGAGGATGTGTTTTGGGACTCAGATGTAACACTCTGCCGCGCGCGAATCGAAGCATATATGATCTTTCATCTTAGCGTCGTGCGAGCAGAAGGCGAATCCCATGAAGAAATAACACTTCAGAAATAAATGATAGACAACAGATGTATGATAGGTAACTAACACTTCAGAAATAAATGATAGACAAGAGATTAATTTGGCACCCATTTGACTGTAACATTTATTTGTCTATCATTTATTTCGAAAGTGTTATTTCTTCAGGAGATTGGCCTTCTGCTCGCGTGCCGCTAATATGAAGG
Source organism: Macrothele yani (assembly GCA_039090855.1). Lineage (NCBI taxonomy): Eukaryota > Metazoa > Arthropoda > Arachnida > Araneae > Macrothelidae > Macrothele > Macrothele yani. The sequence continues at coordinate 63,828,304 of CM077013.1, read as the reverse complement.
ATCATAAACGCTTCGATTTGCACACGGCGGAGCATTACATCTGAGTCCCAAAGCACATCCTCAGTCGCTTGGAGGTTCTTTGTTTTGGGTGGTGTAAAGTAACATACTCGAACGTAAATCGGGAAACGCTGGTTATATTCTCATTCCAGGACGATGTAATTTTCAAGTTTTCTGAGAAGTATACTTGCTTGATAAATCCCTAAATCTCTATGCCTTATTTCGTGACAAGATTCAACTGCGAGTGAACAGATTTCGATCAAAGTGGACCATGGAGACAGGCCAGTCGTGCGTAATTTGCCTGTTTCTGTTCAAACCCTGACATTCCGCGGGTATGGTAGCCCCAAACATTAATACACTGACGGAAAAAAAAATCCCAACAGCACGAAAAAATAGTTGTAGAGGAATGAAATGGCGGCAATACATTTGTATAGGTAACATATTTAATCGATTAAGGTTTCAAGATCACAGCTTATTGTAAGCGCGAGAAGAGCCATTTTAAATGTGAAATGCTGGTACATTAATAACCGGTGTAACCGCCAGAATGTTGAATGCAAGCCCGCAAACGTTCGTGCATTGTGTCGGACAGGTGCTGGATGTCAGTTTGTGGGATGGAGTTCCATGCCTGTTGTACTTGGTCGGTCAATACAGGGACGGTTAATGCTGGTTGGGGGTGACGCTGGAGGTTTCGTCCAGTAATGTCCCATACGTGCTTGACTGGTGAAAGATCTGGTGATCTAGCAGGCCACGGCAACATGTCGACACTCTGTAGAGCATGTTGGGTTACAACAGCGGTATGCAGACGAGTGTTATCCTGTTGGAAAACACCCCCTGGAATGCTGTTCATGAATGGCAGCACAACAAGTTGAATCACCAGACCGACGTACAACTGTGCCGTCAGGGTGCGTGGGATAACCACGAGAGTGCTCCTGCTGTCATAGGAAATTGCTCCCCAGACCATAACTCCAGGTGTAGGTCCAGTGTGTCTCGGCCGCAGACAGGTTGGTTGCAGGCGCTCACCTGGCCTCCTTCTAACCAACACACGGCCATCACTGGCACCCAGACAGAACCGGCTTTCATCAGAAAACACAACAGATCTCCACTCCGTCCTCCAATGAGCTCTAGCTTGACACCACTGACGTCACAAACGGTAGTGGTTTGGAGTAAGTGGAATGCACGCTACAGGTCGTCTGTCTCGGAGCTGTCCTTCAAGTAACCGATTTGTAACAGTTCGTTGTGTCACTGTGGTGGCAACTGCAGCTCGAATCGCTGCCGCAGAAGAGGTACGATGCGCCACGGCCATACGCCGTACACGGCGGTCTTCGCTCTCAGTAGTGCCACGTGGCCGGCCGGAACCCGGTCTTCTTGAGGTAGTACCTTCCCTTGACCACCGCTGCCAACAATCATGCACAGTGGCTACATTTCTGCCAAGTCGTTCTGCAATATTGCGGAACGAAAATCCACCTTCTCGTAGCCCTATTACACGACCTCGTTCAAACTCCGTGAGCTGTTGATAATGGCTTCTTCGTCTTCTTAAAGGCATTCTTGACTAACATCAACACCCTACGTTGAATCTCAACGATAACTAACGCTCACGAACGTTACAGCGCGTATTTACAGCAAACCTGCTTTGCATGTCCCGAGGGCGCTACTAGCACCACACGTATGCGCCGAGCGCGAAATTTTCATAGACGTCATCTTACAGATGTACTCTCACCGCCTACCAACTGTCGTTTACCTAACACAACCCCTTCTTGGTGTTGGGATTTTTTTCCCGTCAGTTAACATCGTTTGAGCAAGGAACTGTGAATTAATTCCAATAGTTCGCAAAATTCCAAGCAGGGGACATGTCCCTTGCAATTAAGATTTATGGTCGTCCACCAGTAGCTATAACAGATGCGTAGCTGATGAATATCGTGGATGACGACCAAAGGAAAAGTACCTGTGAGATCTCAACGAAAGTCTGTTTTCATCATTCGAAGGTTGTCTGCGCGCGCAGGACGTGAAGATAGTAAAAAGTAGCTGGGTGTCTGGGTGACAAACAAATTAACAGCAGACCATGGGACATTTTGTCTGGAGGTGTGCTTTCCTGACTTGCCAGGAACAGATGGGAGTGATTCGCTTATAGATAGTAAACTACAATAAAAAAGCTAATCCTCTGTAACTGTTGTAAGTGGTTGGATACCACGGAACCATCTAAAAACTGTGCAAAACTGTCCAATCCCTACACTTATGAGAAATGTTGGCTATCCATTTATGCCGCTATTGTGCTAAAATGCAGCAGGCGCACAAAATGCTTTGTATCAAGCTGCCAGTTTTGGTCAACAAAATAAGGGCCACCTGTTGCCCACTAACCCCCACCACATGTCCTCCAAAGAACAGTCCAACAAATTCACCAGTTGGACTACGAAGCGTTTCCTTACACTGTTTATTCTCCACACCTTGCTCCCATGAATCATTACCTCTTTCGACATCTGGACGATTACCTGGAGAAGACGTCCCCAAAAGACCAAGTGGTTCAGGGCATTGTCACTTTCTTGGCCTCACACACTCTGGAGCTTTATCGAAGTAGGATCCACAGTCCCATAACCAGCTGGTAAAAGTATATCGATGCCGAGCGAAACTATTTTGACTGGGCAAGTAGGTGTTTCCTATTTTTATGAGGGTTTGCAGGTGGCACTTTCATTTAAGACACGCAACAGATTTTATACAAAATGAAGAAAATACAAACAGAATAAGCAGATCAGTAATTCAATACATTTTTACACAGTTTATGATATACGAAATATGTTCGGATTTGTACCAAAATGTCCGCCCGTCCGCCTGTCCTTGGACACCATATCTGTGCAATTATTAGTTGGATTTGAAAAATTCCTTTTCCGTTAGGCATCTTGAATTTCGATAATGATGAGCGATGCTTTTTTTGCCTATGCACGATTTGACCTTTAGGAGGTTCAAATTGTGCAAATCCTCCAAACCTTTCAATTGTACATTCACATAGCCATTTGCCTCGATATTTGCTTTAATTATTTCATATCGCTTCCTATAAGTATGAAATCAAGTTATGTTTTTTGTCATCAGATAAATATTACGATGATGTACATATTCGCGCATTTTCTGTTCCAAATAACTCTTAGAGAAACCATAAAATGAGTCATTCAGTGGTAGGCAACAATCACCTGACGGCACCTTATCATGTTTTAAACTTACCTTACGTTCTGCCTTTAGCACGGAGTAGAGTTGTAACGTCGTTAAAAGTAGGATTTCCGAGAATAGAATAGTTAAAATGTTTTGTATAGTAGGTATGTTCTGGAAAAATTTACAATTAAAACTGAATGACAAACAGGAACGCCATTGAAGCTTCAGTCGTCCACCACTCATGTGTTTTGAACAAAATGCCGCATATTGGCAATGACATTGCACAAGAATCACGCGGACCTTTACGAACATTTTAAAAAAGGTGCGATATCTCCGCAGTGTTCGGAGCTTCTTTATCTTGTGGGATACATTTTTGTCTCTCAGTTTGAACGTCGTTAAAAGAAGAGCAACATGAACATTTAGAAACTTGTTTCCTGGAAACAATGATGCAATGACAAACACCAGTAAATATATGTTTCACCTAACGAAATTTGCGTTTCCTGAGATGCACAAAAGTACGAAAATTATTGCTCAAGCTTATGTTCGCCTGATACAGAAAGAACTGTGTGTAGCATCTAACAAAAATAAATATAAATCTATGACATCCAGCTGAAGAAATGGTGCAAAGAGCATGAAGCTAGCCAATGAGCAGTAAATATGGGAGTTTTGACTTCTACCTAATACGATATGAAATAAGGAGACTTGATGTTGACATTTCAGGCAGCAGATCAGATTGCTAGCAACGTAAAGACTTCTGAAATAAGAGCTCAGGTTGCAATGTTAATTGAGAGATTCATGCATATGCATATTTATTTTCATGTGCAATGTTGAGACGAGCAGATGGCGAGAGAATGTTGTACTGAGTGATAAGATTCACGCATATTGTGAAACATCATTGATTGAAGTCTTGTTGTTGATCAACCTGACATGCTTGATTAGCGACTAAAGAGTGGGGTTTGAGTACCTGTAAGTATACGTTGTTAGCAATGATCTCTGGATGTTACCTTGAAGTGGTGTTTGTGACTTGTTAATATTTTCAGCTACTACAGGCGACTCAGACTCTCCGGGAAAGTGACATTTAAGTCACCGAGCAACGTTAACCCTCTAGTTGGAATGGCAAGTTTAGCTTTAAAAAAGTAAACCTAACGTAAAGTTGAAGTCAGCAATTCCAAATGATAACTTTATTTTTATAAAAGACAAATATGGCAACAAATGAAGTCATACATATTTCACATGAGTTGGGAATCATGTCACTGTTATTAGGTCATCATTTCTGAAAAATCACTGTCACCGATAATACCAGGGACAAAAAGTAATAGTTCCAAACTCATTTATATGAAATGTCACCATAAGCCGTGTCCTAGAAACGCCTGGTGTCCAAAATTACTGTTACGTCATAGTTTCGGTTACCATGTCTCCATATTTAAACAGTTTGTCTCGAGTTTTGTTGAAACACCATAGAGGTCGCTAGTGTTGTGAGCTTTCTTTCACTCTCCCCTTTTTCCGACGCTTAAGATATTTTTTGTTTCGGCTTTCTCTGTGCGTTCCCTTCGCAAACAAAGAATTCAAAGTGAGTCGATTGTAATAGGGATTTTGTAATTGTTAACAAGCGAGACGGCGACTCGCTGTTCCGTTACTCTTCTATTACCTCTGTCCTGAACAATGATTCTGTCAGTGTTACATGTCATCAGGTTACTCACAGTCCCGGCTTCTTTGCAACTCCGTCGCTTCTGTCGTAAATGATGATTTTGTCACGGTTTAAAGTCACCGTTAGTTACGTCGAACTGTCACCATTGTCACTGTGACAGGAAACTCATTGTTAAGCCCACCTCTAATGCATATACTGAGTTAGCTTTGCCTTAAAACACCCACAAAGTGAGGTTACTACAAATTGTACGTACTATAACGAAGTAAATTTCTCCGTCATTTTTGGTCCTCGCGGGGATCGAACCCGAGTCCTCTTATTCCGGAACAAGTTACTCTACCAACTGAGCTAAGCAGACGTTCGTTTTCTCTGCTATCTGCCTTTATGTCGTGTGCGTCCTGCGGGGCAGGCACGTCACCCCCTCGAAAGAGGGCCGGGGCCTTGCCCACGGGTCAGCCTGGACCATGTATCGTTGTAGGCAGCCATCCGCTGAAGAACGTGCACTTGAGAACTCTCAGTCAATCTGGCGTGTGGAATGCAACATCACATACATTTATTTTTCGAAGCGCTGAAGAAGGGATTCCCTTATTTTTCCTGTCTCGTGGTGTGGAAAGAACATCCCACCATTGCGAGATCTTTAACGGCCGGGTCATCCAGAAAGTTCGGGCGCCATTATGACGTAGTAAATTTCTCCGTTCATTTTGGTCCACGCCGGGGATCGAACCCGAGTCCACTTATTCCGGAACAAGTGCCTCTACCAACTGAGCTACGCAGACGTTCGTTCTCGTTGCTATCTGCCTATATGTCGTGTGCGTCTTGCGGGGCAGGCATGTCACAGTACCTATCTTTTGTACGCGCAATCAGTAAACGTTTGCCAGTAATGGGGAAACATGACGACTTAAGCCAATTTGACCGCGGGAAGATAGTTGAGGCCCGGGGACAGGTGCTTGTGTTTCCGGAACAGCCGCACTTGTTCTCTGCTCCAGTACTACTGTATCAAGGATGTACCAGGACTGGATTAACCATGCCCAGACATCCAGCAGAAGGGCTCACATCGGTCAGCCACGCGCGATTGATCCTAGAGGTGAACGTCGAATGTCACGACTGATATCTCAGCAACGACGTCAGTCACCCATCTCACCCACTAGTAAAACAGCGGTGCAGTTCGACCTTTTCCCACGTGCTCCATGCTCCGTACCTTGCTTCGCCTTAGGTTCCACAGCCGGAGATCAACGATGGTACCCATGGTGACTCCCAGTCATCGCAAACAACTCCTCACATAGCCCAAGGAACGTCGGCAATGAACCCTGGTTGTGAGATGGAAGAAGGTCTTCTGCAGTGTTGAGTCCCGTTTACTACTGCACCATGCTGATGGCAAGGTTCGCTTATGATGTAAACGGCATGGAGCCATAGCTAATGGTTGCATAGTTAGAGTTCAACAGTCCAGTGGTTGTGGTGTTCTGGTTTGTGGAATTTTTCCTGGCAAGCCTTTGGTCCGTGGGTTATCATCCCATAAACACTGAATGATGGACGCTACAGAGACCTGTTAGCCAACCATCTTCATCGATATTTGCAAAAGGTTTACCTGGACCAGAGTGCCATCTTTCAACAGGAGAACGCATCGTGTCATCAGGCTTGCTTAACTACTGAATGGTTGGAGGAATACGCGATAATGAATTCCTCGCATCGCCTTGAACCACAAACTCCTCTGATTGTAATCCAATTGAACATTTGTGAGATATGCTAGAACGGGGTGTGAGAACTGCTGATCGACCTCCACGAAATAAACGTGAACTGATGGAATTGCTGCAGTGTGCATGGGTCAAGTTACGCATGCTCGACACGTTGTAGAATCTGTCGCTAGGCGGCTGCAATCCGTGAGTACACAGAAAGGTGGACCACTGCGCAATTATGTAGGTGTTTCTAATGCAAAGCAAACTCAATTTATGGATGAGGAGGGAGGTAACTGTGCCTCAGCTGCGATAATTTTTTTTCCAATTTGTCTTTGAGAAGCGGAGATATTAGTCCTAAGGACGAACAGAATGACATACACAGTTAAGCACGTCCTTTCTTTTATCACTCATATAAATATTCTAAAATGTGAATAAATTATTATTTAGAACTACAAATCCATTGTAAATAATGGCTGCCATGATATTTTTTTTTTTTTTTTTTTTTATCAGACCAGGTATTTTGGGGTTTATGGATGAAAAACACTGCAATGAAAAAGAGAAAACTAAAACATAAGCAGCTCATGCAAATGATAAATCATTGCCAAAACTACTATCAAACCAGCTATCTTCAGTCGTTCTTTAGTTAACATTTAAGAAAAACTGGATGAGGAGGGGGAATTATAGAAATCTCTCTCAGTTCAAATTAAAATGAGCGCTCATCCATTTAATTTGATTTTGTGATAAATTTTACTTTTGGAAAAACACAAACATCTTTATGTGGTATTCGTACATTGAAATGTAAAAGTTCCTTATTTTAACGAAAGCACATCAACGGAAATTACTCGAAATAGGAGTTCATGGTCACTTTAAATGTCTACATATTGTTCAACCTGTATTTCGGAATGTGAACCTTTTAAACCGAGCGAGAGAAGATATAACACTTTCTCCAATGTCTTATTTGTTTAGCACACGGCGGCCCCACTATAAGACAAACATAGCTGTTTATAATTCCGATGCAAAATAATGTAACATTGATTTTTCATGGGTTTCTCTAGAAAACCGCCTACAACGCCAGTAACGAACGGTAAGAGCTGACATTGTTCAGATGGTCACGAAAGAACGCAATCCCGACTTGCTGGAAGTAGTCAGCGAAAAGTGCTTACTTCCCGTTGCATGTATGTATGTATTTGTCACCTTCTCTACAGAACCGTTGCAACATGCTTTCTTTGGGATCTTAGTCATAATGGGTAAGATATTAGAAAGAAAGAAAAAGATCAAATGAGATAATTATGTCATTATCTTTTCCGATTTTGTTTGGCACAGCTCCAGTGTTCACCAAGGACATTACTTTTTTCAAAGTATCAGTGAAGCAAATAGATGTGTGCATATATATATATATATATATATATATATATATACACATACCGTTTTTTGTTTCAGTTTTTCGAAAGATTCTACTTGTTCGCCAATCAGCTTTCCCTTAATAAAATGTTCATTTTTGTTTAGAATTTTTAGCTTACAACACGAAAATAACAAATTCATAACGGCAAGTCATTTTCACGGCAAGTCATTTTCACGGCAATAGCTGAAACGTTGTTCTACACGCCCTAGCAACATACTTCCTGTTTTTAGTCGAAGGAAACTTTTAGCAGCACATCTTCGTTTTTGCCATTCCTTACTTAACGTTTCATTCTCGCCCTGCTGTTCATTTTTTATCTGTACATATAACACTGAAAGTCCTTACTGACTCACTTACTGACTCATCACCGAATATCAGAAACTACTGAACTTAGAACTTTCATATTTGGCAGGAATATTCCTTTTACAACATAAAGGCGCACTAAGAAAGGATTTTTTCCCTACGATCACTTTAAGTGGGTCGAAATGGGGTTTTTAAATAACCCAGCTTTGATAACGTTAGGACGTTTTGCAATGTTCGAGCCATTGTGTCCCAGCAACTGAAACTCTGCCCTAAGTTTTGAATGACCTGAGTTGACCTGCTCAGTATATATTTTGTTCTAAATTTAATTTGTTCTGAATTTGTTTAACAAAAATCGTTAAAAATCACGTAAAGAGTGCTATATCATAATATGCTTTGCATTTAAACATTTATATTATTGTTTGACATATCGAATGTCAAGGTTTTTTGAATCAAAATCAAATTACCAACATTCGTTTTCACCGAAGCAACTGTGACGTCATGTAAGTGGTAAGGTGACTGCTATAAATATAAATATGCCGGTAGATTTTCATAGTGATTGAAATTTGAATAAAACAAAAAGTTTCCTCCTTGAGATATAGCGATGGAAACACAATTTTGCTCCCGCTTCCAAAAACATCGGACTTGCTAGCTTTTAAATGTACAGTTTCGAACAAAATTGTTTATAAGCAAGGTTCGTTTTACATTTATGCTGAAACTAACAACGTATTTTGTTCTGTTTTCCATTATTATTTTGTTCTGTTGTGTATTAATATTTTAACGCTGAAAGTGAAGAGTAACGACGTATTTTGATTTGTTTCGTGTAGGTTTGACATTTTAAATTTACAGTTATGAACGAAATTGCTTATGTTTCGTCTGGCAGAATACGTCAAGCAGACATGTGTTTCCCAAAAGAGCGAAGAAATATACAGTGTACGGCCATTTCAACTGTCGCAATTTGCTATGGCGTAGATTTATCAATATCTTCCTTTAAAGTGGATCAAATAGATTTTATTTTAAAGAGAGGTGACCAGTTTTACATGGAGTGCAAAACTATTAATCAAGTAAGACATCCTTTTCTTTCTACTGAAGATATTATTCCTACTGTTAATTTGAACTGTGCAGTGTTACGTATAGACATCGTGTATGAGTTTTCTCGACTATTTCCTTCAAACGAAATCTCTTTCAAAAATACCGTGAAACAGTTGGCTAGCAGATTAAATGGGTTGCTACAGCAAGAAGAAGATAATATAGGATTTCTCTTTACTGGTCACACTCAAACTGTATCCTTCTGGAAAGTTGATGATGGCTTCAACCTTTTCAATTCCCATCCAGTTAACGACAAGGGAGGAGGGACGATTGTTTAAATGCATTACAGTGAAAGCTCCAGCAACGCTTCTTCTTTGGCAAGAAAATTTTGATTCACAACAATTTGAGGTGGCACAAATAACTGTCTTGAATGTGATCCAGAATAGACTATCCTTCAAATCTTCTATCTATTGAGGAATCGCCTACTCGCAACCCCCCCCCCCCATTTGGTACATTCAGTCAAGCCCGTTTGAGCAGTCAAATAGTAATTCTGGAAACAGAAAGAGTTCTAAACGACGTGCTCGATTTTCAGAAAACGTTAGAAAAAAACAACTGAGGAAAGCATCAGCAATGTGTGCTAAAAACAAATCCTAATGTACACGGAGCCGCTGTTGAAAAGTACACAAAAAGAAATACAGAAAAGAACCAGGCTTTGCTGAAAAATACAGGAACAGCAATCCACAAGTTAATCGTGCAGCTGTTGAAAAATACACGAGAAAGAATTCCAGAAGTGCATCGGGCCTCTGCTGAGAAATATACCAAAACAAAAAAAAAAAAAAACCCCGAAGTGAATCGAACTGCTGTTGCCCACTACGATCCTTTTCACGAAAAACGATTGCGAAGAAAAAAAAAACCCATATTTACAGAAAATTAACTCTGGTTTTATGTATAATCCGGATATTGAGTATAAAAGAGAAATTTGTTGAATTAGGTTCATTGGATGTGGTTTCTAAATGGTGTATGCCTCTCAAGTGGAAGGAAGAGCCTACTGGCATGTGTTGTGGCACCGGAAAGGTCGTTTTTGCATCATTCCAACCGCTTCCCAAACCTATACGTAGCCTTAATAAAGTTGTAGAACAAACCGATCAAATGTATAATTAGTATATTAATTTATGGTACAAATTATATTATGGCATGGTATGAAATCCTGTATTATAGAAATATTTTTAATATCATCACGTTAGAAGAACGGGTATTTAGCCATTGTGTCTATAAAATACCTTTTATTGAATATTTGTGAAATGAGAAACATTTCGAAAATATGAGGGAAGCGCGAAATTGCTTTGTTTTCGTGCTTTTACATAAGTACAGTGTAATTATGCAATTATAGGAATTAAGGAATGTAAGATTTTCTGACATCGTTTCCGGTTTACATACTGCTCTCTATCAGGTGCTTATTTTGCTATCTAATAGTTTATTTCACCAAAATTTATTTTACTTCTGTATGTGATGTACGTTGAATATTCACTGAATGATGACCACCTTCCTAATAAATTGTGACCCTCTTTCGCCCAGAGAAACCATCGCCATCCGGCATGGCATCGACTCCACGAGGTGCCTGTACAGGGCATTGCAACTTTGCTGTTTATATTACGGTACACGGTTCCGGTATACAGCAGGGCGGTGAGTCCAACTACCTGATCTGGGGATGTACAACATCCCGCAGATGTTCATTTGGGTTGAGATCAAGCGAATTTGCGGACTATACGAGATATCTCATATCATCACTGTGTTCGTCGAACAATTCCTTCACCAAGCGGGTCTGATAACATTAGAAATTATCGTCCTGGAATTACTCGTTCTTCTCTCAGTGGAGGCACACGTTTGTGGGGGTGCGCATGGTGTGTTAGACGTTCCACGCTAGTAGAAGGCATCTACACTCAATAGACAAGACATTAAAGATAGGGGTGATGGGCAGTTGATATAGGCATACCCCGCGCAGAGCGGAACAGACACAAACCGGACGCTAGTGATAAATAGGCGGACAGCAGGGCTTCCCAACAGATTATCGCAATTGATGAACGTCGTGATCTGAGCGACTTCGATCGTGGGCACATTGTCGGCTCAAGATATATGAATCGTTCTACTTCCCAAGCAGTAAAACCCTTATGGAAACCGTATCAAGGGTATACTACGAGTATACCATTGACAGACGTTCCAGCGACCAGGGAGCAGGCGTTTGCCGACCATACGCTACTGATGACCTGAGCGACGTTGACTATCTAGGATCGTACAGACCGACTGCTTGCCAACGGTGGCGCAAATCATATCCGGGTTAAACGTCGGAGGCCCAATCACCGTCAGTGAACGAACTATACGGCGCATGCTCCATATCCTGGGTTACGGAAGCAGTCGTCCTGCTCCTGTGCCATGGCTGATTGCTCGTCACGGGACATTACCCTCGCGTGGTGTCTGGAACATCAGGCCTGGACTTCTGCAGAATGGCCCTGTGTCGTGTGGTTAAATGAATCCCGTTTTCAGCTGTACAGGGCTGAAGGGAGGGTGCGGGTGCAGCTTCGAAAGCATGAGGCCATGGTCCGTCGTACCAGGTCGGCTATGTTCAAGGCGGTGGTGGCTCTGTGATGGCTTGTGGAGCTTTCTCGTGGGGCACATTAGGTCCTTCATTGTGTCTGGAGAGGTCCTTAACCGCTTATCACTTGCCCCTGTGACGTGCCTGCCCCGCAGGACGCACACGACATAAAACGGCAGATAGCAGCGAGAACGAACGTCTGCGTAGGTCAGCTGGTAGAGCGATTTTTTCAGGATTAAATGGACTGGGGTTCGATCCCCGGCTTGGACCAAAAATGACGGAGAAATTTACTTCGTTATAATGGCGCCCGAACTTTCCGGATGACCCGGCCGTTAAAATCTCTCAATGGTGTGATGTTCTTTCCACACCGCGAGCAAGAAAAATAAGAGAATCCCTTCTCCAGCGCTTCGAAAGGTAAATGTGTATGACGTTGCATTCGACACACCAGATTGACTGAGACGTTCTACAGCGGATGGCTGCCTGCAACGATTCATGGTCACGGCTGACCCGTGGACCATGCCCACGGCCCTCTTTCCGGGGGGATGTGAAGTGCCTGCCCCGCAGGACGCACACGACATAAAAAGGCAGATAGCAGCGAGAACGAACGTTTGCGTAGCTCAGTTGGTAGAGCGACTTGTTCCGGAATTAGTGGACTCGGGTTCGATCCCCGGCTTGGACTAAAAATGACGGAGAAATTTACTTCGTTATACCCCCTTTCGTGGCCTTCGCGCATCCTGCTGCCGATGGTCTGTTTCAGCTGGACAATGAGCCGCCACGCCCAACCACCTAGGAATATCTCGAGATACACTTATTTGGGAACCACCCAGTAGATATTTAAACCGCACATTTAAACCCTGTGGAAGTTTTCCAGAATAGCTTGGAACGAATCCATGGATTCTGGACGGACGGTTCGGGCGGAATCGTGGACAATGCTGGAACAGGCATGGCTGGCATTACCTCCGGAAACCCTCTGGCATCTGGTGGAGTCGATGCCTCGGTGTGTACAGGCTGTTATTCGCGCTAGAAGAGGACCAACTCACTATTAGGTAGGTATCTCTAATGGTTTGTCCATTGAGTATATAATTTCATCCACGTGCTCCAGAAGTTACAATTCATACAACCTAAACAAGTCCCATAAAGTACAGCCTCTCACGCCGTTCTGGACTGTCGATGCAACGTGTGAGGGATTTCATTTTATTTGGAGGTTGAACGACCCCCATGATCAACTCGGTTTGTTATAAGCACTCGCCCGTCCCTAATGTTGAGTCACTGGCTCCTGGGAAGGCAGAGAACCAAAGCCGTAAGACATACACCACATCCATGACGGACGAATTATCAGAAGGCAGCGGTTAGACCACTGAGCCATCGAGGTGGCTGCACAAGGGATCCTTAGTCTCATCCCAAATACGCACTCGATCATCAGTGGAATGGATTACATAATGTATCTTGGTTTATCGGACCAACACACCCGCTGTCAACCTCCTGTCATTCAATCCACATGCTGTTGGCGCCAAAAGAGTTGTTTGTCGTTGCGAGAGGGTGGCGTGTAGAGCGTCTGCTCTTGTAATCCGTTCTTGCCAACATGCGAAGCATAGGTACGCGGGATATTGTTTCTGATTGACCCATATTGTATTTGGCCGTTATTTACGAATCTACATTTCCCCGATTGCTCTATACAAGCGGACGCATCCATTGTTTCATCACTAGAATTCATCTTCTGCCGCCCTCTATACTTTTTATTTTTTTTGATTGGAGGTTTAACGACCACCGTGAGCAACTCAATGGGCTATAAGCAGTCGCCCGTCCCTAATTTAGGGTCACTGGTTCCAGGGAAGGGAAAGAGTCAGTGCCGTAAGACAAACACAAAATCCATGCCTCACCGGGATTCGAACCCGGACCCCTTTCGGACGAATGATCAGAGGCCATCGCTTAGACCACTGCGCCACCGGGGCGGCTCTATACTTGTGCCTGCGGTTGGTTGTTTCTCTATTTTAGCTCTACTCCTGGTACACTTAAACCACGGATGCCGTCAAACAACCAACAATTGTCACCGTTTCTGAAATAGATGCGGCAACCGTTCGTGAGCCCACAATTTGGTCTTTCATAAACTCCGATTAATTCTTGGTTTTCATATTTGTAACTTCTCTCTCAGCTGAATCACCAACCTCTTATATATATCGCTTTAGCGTACGGGACACATCCTCATCCTCATTACTCCACTATCGGGCGTAACACACTTTGCATAACTCAGGGTGCACTCAGCGTAAATGCAATTTTAACTTTACATTGTTATTCGTATTTCAGCGCAATTGTTGTTTATCTCTCAAGTTAATCTCCTACTCTTTGTGTCATATCTGAAGTCCTGTGAATTTATTTCTATGTCGCAACGCTAGAAGCAGCTCTGAGGTAAACAGAAGAAATAGAAACGATGAAAATAGGTATGAAGGTTAAGAAGCGACGATATATTCTCAGAGATAAACCTCACGTACGTGTTCAATGATATTATGTTCTGTTGGTTATATGTCATGCCAATACTTGCTGAAGTTCCCAATGTTTTAAAAGTCTTGAGGCGTATTAATTGTAAGCAAGGTGCTAAACGTTTTGATCTGTAAGTGCTTATTGCTGTTTATGCAAGTCATCGTTCCTGCCATAGTGTGTAAAGAAAAAAGAATAAGCAAAGATTATTTATGATAAAGTCGTTTTGATATATTAGTTTTAAGACATTTTGATATATTAGTATATAAAGTCATTTTGATACATTTATTATAACTTCATTTTAATTGTAGTGTTTTAAAATTTTTGACCATTACATTACAGTATTTAAAAAAGTGTTACGCATTGAAATGTTGAAATTAATAATTACTTAATTGAAACACTGCACACAACAATAAATAATAAACTCTTATAAAATTGCCACTGACTTTTGACTACAAACCTGTTATGCTAAGAGGCATTTCAAAGCACAGTAATGCATGTAATTACCAGTTTTTCATAAACAAATGAATTCCTATAAAGCATAGTGACTCATGTTCCCTGTAGTCTGAAACAAGAAGAATACTTTCAAGTGGCCTTGTGGTAACACAGATGTTCTACACTGCTGGCCACGCAAAATGAAACACCAAGAAGGAAGCATCCGATTGGCCTGAAATTCGCAGCATGCGTCGCCCGCGAGAGGACATGCAAACGATTAGCATTGCAGGGCATATGCAAATCATGTGTGCCCGGCACGCCACCGAGAAGCACTATAAGAAGGGTGCACAGAAGGCTGGGTGTAAGTAGTGGAAGTGTGTTGTGCTGCCGGACATGTGCGTGGGAAGCTGCTGGATGCCTCGTCGCAGAATACAGCAGTCATTCCAGCTCGTTTTGGAGTTCGACAGATGACGAAGAGTGGCTTATCGCGACAGTTTATCGTACCGAGACATCGGCGCCCGTGTGGGACGATATCCAGCCACAGTGAGGCGAGTATGGATTCGGTGGGTGCAGAAGGGACGGACGGACCGACGTGAGCAATTGAGCCGAAGGAGAGGACCGGCATGTTGTGTGGCGGGCATTGACGGCTCGCACCACCACATCACGAACTTTAGCGCAGGAATTAGGGTGTGTTGCGCAACAACCTGAGTCAGCACGTACCGTTCGACGTCGTCTGCAGGAGCGGGGACTTGTCGCACGGCGCCCATTGCTCCGATTACCATTGACGTTACACCACCAGCGAGTGCGGCGGCAGTGGGCCGTTGAACGCCGCACCTCGCCTACGGAATGGCACGACATTGTCTTCTCCGACGAATCCCGTTTCTGCCCGCAACACCACGATGGTCGGATCCGCATGTGACGGCACCGCGGCGAGAGAGTGTATGACGCCTGCATTATCCATCGGCATACCGGTCCGTCGCCTGGCGTTATGATTTGGGGCGTAATTAGATATGACACCCGCATCCCTCTGGTTCGCATCGCCGGTACACTCAACAACCACCGCTACATCACCGACGTTTTGGAGACCGTAGTCCTCCCTTACCTGAAGGAATTGCCATCGGCCACGTTTCAACAGGACAATGCGCGCCCGCACGTGGCACGCACCGTGCAACAATTCTTCACGGCCCACCAGGTGTCACTGCTGCCGTGGCCCTCCTGTTCTCCCGATATGTCGCCCATCGAGCACGTCTGGTAGTTGATTGGCAACCGAGTGGCCCGGCAAGCACCACCCGCGGCTAAGCCTGATGAACTGTGGCAACGTGTAGAAGCAGCCTGGACAGACATACCCCAAGCCCACATCCAAAGCCTCTTTCGTTCGATGCCGCGGCGTGTAGCGGCCGTTATTGCCAGCCATGGGGGCCACACGAGCTATTGATGTCTGCGTGCCCCGCAGGTCGCACGGGCCTGTAAGCTCAATCCTTTCATCTTTGTATCTGTTGTTATGTGTCCAGTAAATCTGGCTTTGCTATCTCGTGTCCTTCTTGGTGTTGCATTTTGGGTGGCCAGCAGTGTAGTAAATGCAAATAGCCTATAAATGTGCGCATCCGGATGGAATACCTTGAATCGGAAACAACTCAGAAATGCATGAAAATGTTTGGTTGTGGTCATAACTTTCAGAAGGGAAACGGTTTTTTACGCTTTCCAACCGTAGGTTGAAGAAGCGTATATGCTCCAACTTTGTCCGTCCGTCCGTCTGTCCGCACGATAACTGGCGAAAAATGGTTCGATTTCGATGAAATTTTAGTATGTGGTAGGGGACCACTGGGGACGAACCCTATTGAAAATGGGACAAATGGGGTCAAAGGTCACGACATAGGAGCGAGATCCTTCCATTGCCCTTATGCGTCATAACTTGCGTAAATATGGTTCGATTTCAATGAAAGTTTACTATGTTGTAGGGGACCACCTCGGGACAAAATCTATTGAAAGTGGGACAAATGGGGTCAAAGGTCACGACGTAGGAGCGGGATCATTCCATTGCTCTTATGCGTCATAACTTGCGTAAATATGGTTCGATTTCAATGAAATTTTAGTATGTGGTAGGGGACCACTTGGGGACGAATCTTATTCAAAATGGGTGAAGTGCGGTCAAAGGTTGGGACATAAGAGCGAAATGTATTCCATTGCCGTTATGCGTCATAACGTGCGTAAAAGGGGTTCGATTTCGATTAAATTTCAGTATGTGATAAGGGACCACCTGGGGACGAACCCTATTGAATGTAGACGAAATGGGGTCAAAGGTCAGGACATAGGAATGCGATCCATTCCATCGCTCTTATCCCATATTATTAAGGTGGACATCGAGTAATTTTGCTTCCTATACTTCCAATGGAAAAACTTTTGTACACATTTCCTTCATAATTAATGTGTTCCCGAGGATGAAAATTTGAACATCGATTACAATAACTTTATTACAACTTGGAATACTTAATATTTTCTAAAACATAACCATAATTACATTAAAAATCAATAACGTTTCCTTTGGTGGTTTTGAAACCAGAAAAAGGATGGCACGACCTGTACTTTGATGACGTCAGTAGACAAACAAATGTTGGATTGCATAATTATGGTTATGTTTTAGAAAATATTAAGTATTCCAAGTTATAAAATAAAGCTATTTTTATCGATGTTCAAATTTTCATCCTTGTGAACGCATTAATTGTCCAGAAAAAAGATGGCACGACCTGTATTTTCATGACGTCAGCAGACAAAAAAATGTTGGATTGCATAATTACGGTTATGTTTTAGAAAATATTAAGTATTCCAAGTTATAAAATGAAGATATGTTAATCGATGTTCAAATTTTCATCGTTGGGAACGCATTAATTGGGAAGAAAATGTGTACAGAAATTTTTTCCATTCGAAATACAGGAAGCGAAATTACTTGACGTTCACCTTAAAGGAGCAATTCTTGTATGTATGTAAATTTTATTTTGAAAACGGCTCAGAGGATTTTGATGAAAGTCGTTAACCTACCGTTTTCTGGAACTAGAAATCGATTTAGCTTGATCTCGACTTTAAGAAAATTTGTTTAGTGGGTTAAATAACCACCCTGAATTACCAAGTTTGTAGTGTGGTGTCATGGCGTCGCCCCATTAGATGTTGGCGCGTGGTCATGCCATCTGTCTCATTACGTCACGCGTTGTTTGTGGATCCTATTAAAGTTTTATGACGTCACACCATACTAGCAGATGATCGCTATTCCCATCTGCCTCATTACGTCACGCGTTGTGTGCGTATGTTAGTCCGCACGATAACTTGCGTAAAAATCGTTCGATTTCGATGAAATTTTAGTATGTGGTAGAGGAACACCTGGGAAGGAACTCTATTGAAAGTGAACGAAATGAGATCAAACGTCAGGACATAAGAGCGGGATCCATTCCACTGCTCTTATGCGTCATAACTAACGTAAAAAATGTTCGATTTCGATTAAATTTTAGTATGTGGTAGAAGACCCCCTGGGGACAAACCCTATTAAAAATTGGCGAAATGGAGGTCAAAGGTCAGGACATAGGAGCAGAATCCCTTCCATCGCCATTATGAGTCATAACGTACGTAAAAATGTTTTGATTTTGATGAAATGTTGGTATGTTGTAGAGACCTTCCTGGGGACGAATCCTATTGAAAATGGGCGAAATGGGGTGAAAGGTTAGGACACAGGAGCGCGATCTATTCCATAGCGCTTATGCATCATAACTTACGTAAAATTGCTTCGATTGCGACAAAACTCTATCATGTTATTTCGGAGATATACTGATCCAATTCTGTTGAATATCATCCAAATGGATCAAAGGTCAGGGCACAGGGGTGAGATTTATTCCACAGCCATTTTACTCATAACTTGAGTAATAGCTTGAGTAATGATTTCTAGTATATTGGAAAGCGTATCATAATCAATGCATTGCATGATTTTACTAGTTTAATTCAATAACTAAGAACGGAGATGCCCCAAGTTTTGCAAATACATATTACTCGAGCAGAAAGAAACTTTAAAGTTTGTTTAAAAGATAATTTTTCTTTCATCTCGAAGGGAAGATGTTGGACTACCTACAGGTAATCAGTAGATTAGGGTCAAATCCTGTGTGCTCAGTTTGCCAGCAATTTCACTTAGCTTGCAAACTGAGCACACAGAAAGAAAATGATACAAAATGTTATTATTGCTGATGGTCACAACTATCAGCTGAAAACGATTTTCCAGTAAGAGGTTTAGAAAGATTTATCTCCCAAATTCAAGGAGCTATTGATGCCACAAAGCGAAAAATAGTTAAAAGACAGCAAAGCTCGTACATTTGCTAATACTGTAGTATCGGACGTGAATTAACTACGTGTTGCTGGGTAAAACAAAACAAAATTCGAATCATACTTTGACTCGAATTTTGCAGTTCAGAATGGAAATCTATGTCACACCATTCAACAGGAAAGTAGCGAGTTCAGAAAACCAAAATGTGGAAAACGGATGCAATTTTTCTTCTAGTCGGACATTCAGAAGTTGAGATATCACAAAAATGAAAATATAAATGTAAACCGTCTAAAAAAAAGTGCATAAAAAAAAGGGAAAATCTTCGGATATGGTTACAGTAATCGTGGCGAGAAGAATTCCTTTAAGTGAGAAATTTAGAAGCCGAGATATGGTGAAAATAAGAATATAACTTCCCGCCGCGTAAAGAAAACGTTATCTAACAGGATAATCAAAACATGTGGAGTGATACTGATCATGATTATATTTTACTGCATTTATCAAGTCAGACCTGTTGATTAGATACTGGCGGATTAAAAAAGTTGCGTTAATGTTTTCTACTAGGAAAATGCAGCTTTATTATTTAAGTTATCGTACATAAACGGAATTATTCGGAAAAAATCGGTTGATTGCACTAGTGTGCAAACTTTGGGACAAGCCAGGTTTTACCTGTAGCGTCGCACACGAGCGGCCTGATTATGTAAAATTCAAACCTAGGAACTTTATTACTTACCGAAATGATGACGGAAACATCACTGACACAATCGCTCATACTAAAGAACATAGTGGAACTTTATTCTGAATCGGCTACATAGCACAAGGTGCCATGATATTGATGCATCACAGCCAAAGACTGTACAAAGGTCCTCAGTAGGGGATATGATCATCTTCAATGTCGATACATGATTTGCAGCGTCTGCCCATACTTTGCACTAGGTTGTTGATAAGTTCTCGTGGTAACACCGCCAATTCTTCTGTCAGCACCGTCTTTAGCTGTTGTACAGTTTTCGGTGTGGGTTGACGTGCCGCAGCGCGTCTCCCTAGAACTTCAGACACATATTCTATGGGATTTAGGTTGGGGAAACGTGCTGGCCAATTCATCCGCTGAATGCCTTCACTTTCCAATAGCCCATCGACAGCCATCGTGTGATGAGGTGTGGCGCTATTTCCCATTGAACGAACTGTGGACCAGTGGCACCTCGGAACACACGAACATGGGGAAGGATTACCTCATAACAGTAGTGCGCACCGATTACAATACTTCCTTCCAGTATCTAGTGTTCCGCACGTCCATCGATCATAATGCCTCTCAATACGAGATCACCGAGGCAGCCATATCTATCCCTTTCATTGATGTTTTCAGGGCGATACCATGTACCCAACTCACTCCAGATTAGCTGATGTTCAGAATCACTAGAGAGACAAAATCTGCTGCCATCATCTTTGGATCACTGTAAATGATGTTTCCTGCAAGCAGTTGTTAATAGAACATTGCGTACTGATCGTCGGACAAATTGGCCACCACCGCCTGGCCATTGTAAATCGTGGTACTGTGGGTCCTGTGCTCAAATTCAGTTGTTTCGCAGGGTTACTTGCTGTCGGGGTCCATCTCTCTTGGCTTGTAGGAGAAGATAGGCGTCTTCGGTGTGTGCGATTTTTGGTGGACGACGAGCAATGGTCTTTTGCATAGCTGTACTTGTAATCCTGAAGTCCGACCAAGCGCACGATAAGATGCTCTGGACGATACCAAGCATC
The DNA here is from genome assembly GCA_039090855.1 of Macrothele yani. NCBI lineage: Eukaryota > Metazoa > Arthropoda > Arachnida > Araneae > Macrothelidae > Macrothele > Macrothele yani. The sequence continues at coordinate 63,807,571 of CM077013.1, read as the reverse complement.
ACGGTTCTCCCCTCCTCGAGCCTCCCAATTATTCGACCACGAGTAAAATCCTCAAGTTGTTCTCGGCGGGCCATTTTGTTGACTCTAGCACACAACAGACACAATGGCACGTCTGGAACACTTATGCACATGGTCCGGGGACTTCCGTTCAACTAATGCTATTGGACTTTGTGAGCGCATTTTGTTCTCACGTAACGCAAACCACACCTCATGCTCCATTATTACGCATGTGCTATTGCTCCTGTTCCAAGACGCAGTCCTGAGTTAATTTGTGTTTGCCTGCTGCTGCTCTTTACGGTGTTCTTTTTACTATTTTTGCACTTTGTCTTTAAAGTTTGCACACCAATGTATGGTAGCGACGATCAGGGACGTCGCTAGATTTTTAAAATCAGGGTAGGCGACTGCTGGGCGAGTATTATTTTTGCTGAAGCTAGTTTGATAGCAACTTAATTTGTGAAATACTGAAAGAAATAACTTTTAATGCTTTATATTCTTTTAGGAAAATAGTACTGTACTTCAGCAATTTTTTTAAAGAAAAATGTTCTATTTATTTACCTAAATCATATTTTAACGTCATGACACAACACCTCCCCCCCTCATTAACTCCCTTCCTTGAAGTCAGCGACCTTGCTTTGCATTCCTCACCTCCAAAGCAAACGTCAGCCACGTCCCGCTCCCCCATTGCCCAGTACAGGCTTGATTGAAAGCGCCGGTTTAGGTTTAGACTTCACTTTCCGTTTTGTAATCCCCTACTTAGCCGAACAAACTCTCTGAACAATTAGTAATGACCCCTCTGAATGAAATCCCATCCACCCTCCTCATTCGTCCCTGGTCATACAAACATGAAGAAATATATTAAACTAAGGATCTCGGAGAGTGGAGAAACATTACATTTTCCTGGCCCTTCCGATACTATTCTGATAACCTTCCTAGGAAAAAGTAAACAACACACTTCCTAGGTAGAAATAACTAGGGCTACCCGAAGAAAACCACGAGACTCTTTATTACTTGGCAAAGTTCAGATTATATTTTAAAGTTAAATAATATAAAAACATGGCATATCTTGAACTGTGTGGGCGGTAGGGTGGGTAAAAGAATTTTAGCGTGGGCTCCATCCCAACCTCGCATCTCCTTAGCGACGTCCGTGGCGACGATGGGGGGGGGGGGGGGATATCATTAATATAATATTTTTTATTTCAGAAGAGGTGCTAAGAAATGAAAAAGAGACCAAATAAAGCGCGTCTCTTGAGAGAATCTCAGATCTAGCATATTAAATGCATTTCCAAGTGTGTAATTAATAGTTTTTTCAAATCTTGTAAGAACTAATAATTTCTTTTTAACTTATAAGATTTACTGGAGGACGTGAAGACAAACCTGATTATATTTTACAATGGCCGATGACATAAATAGTGAGAGAAAGAAAAAGTAAGCCACCTTGGATGTACCAACCAATCGTACTATAGTAAAAGTAAACAGAAATAACTTACTAAAGGTGCCAGTACACAACCGAGTGGAAAATTCAGTGTTTCAGAAGGCCGGTAAACGCGTGAGAATTTTGGAGATCTCGTGTGCAAAAATGTAAATTCTGAATTGACGAACGGAAGCGGAGTGCGCCCTAAATAAATATATTTATGTAACACCTAGCAGGAAGATAATGCCTTTGAAAAAAAATCGGAAAATGTGTTTATAATACAGCCCGTGGCTGCAGATAGCGGTATGGAAAGTCTTTTCGCGATAGAGGCGGTGATATCGGGGAACTAAAAGCCTAATTTTGCATCCAAGGAAGTGAAAATATTTTGTCGTTTGGAAGTCTGATGCACAGAAAGTTTTTCAGATCGAACTTTCACAACACAGACAGATTGTGAGAAACGCATATTTGTGCCATTATGCAGGAATAAAACTTTAAGCTACCCATGTAAAAAAAACTGCATTGTGGAAAGCAAGAGGTATGTGGAAAGTTTTAGTCAAGGTTTTAAATATACAATATGAGAACATTATTTCTAGCTTGTTTTTTTGGGGGTGAAGGTAATGTTATTATATTTTAGATCTAAAGGGGAAAGCCTGGCATCAGAATATCAAAAATCACAATCCTCATAGTTCTTGTAGTTATGGAACGCAAAAAGGATGCTCAAGCTTCGCTAAGTCTATTTTTTTTTCTTTTAAATTTTCTTTTCTCGGATCTTCGCACAAATCCAAGTGCCGAAATGATTTCCTGTTTGGTTCAATCGGCACAACGTAAAGCAGAACATCTAATTATTTATCGGCAGTATAAGTCCTTTATCTCGCGATCTCAAAGTTTATATGGTATTATCCAGAAAAGAGCGTTGAACGAGTGCTCATTTAGATCTCAGTCCTTTTGCAAATCGAAATTTCTCAGCTGTCACCCGCCGGCTCTTTCGTTTTCCGTAATTTTGTCGTTTTTTATGTCCGGTACTGCATTTCCACGGAAGAAGAGGAACAGCATCTTTGTCAATGTGCTTCGAACTGCCTAAGAAGTCTTCGGCGGCTTCTTCCTTTCCGTCTGTCTAGGTAGGCTGGCTCAAAGTTTGACTAATCTGAAGACCAAACGTTTTCTCATATCGTAGGAATAATCAAAACTGACCAACACCGTCAATATCCCCACGTTGCTTTTTGATATGCACACTGGCCACTGAATTGAAAACCTTTATGCAAACTTGCGCAAACGTTACTTACGCAGCGTATATGCAAAATACGTAGTCAGGTGAGTCAACCCGTGGTCTAGGCGGCTATTTAAGATATCTGCTCATCAGTAATCGTCAGTTGTGTTGATCAAACTCGAAAAAAAAAGGCTTCTTTGGGAGTTCGATAAAGGACATTCTGGGTGCCCATCTGGCTGCAGTGACGATTTTCTAAACAGCAGAGCTAACTGGCTTTTCAAAAAATGAGATATCTCTGGTCTTTAATTAGGGGGAAATAACCCACGTTGCTTGTCTAAGAGGCGCAAATGTGGCGCGACTACTATCTCTCACGAAATAGATCGTCGTCGTCTGAGAAGACTTGTATGGAGATACAGGACTTTGTGTGTGCAGCATTAACCGAATCATTCAATGAAGGCCTTTCCTGACCCATATTTCAGTGAACTGTGCGCAGGGAATTCAAGAAAATTTGTTCATTGGCAATCGCATGCCTGTATGGAAACCATTGATTTCTGCGAAGAACCGGAAAGTTCATCAAATGTGGTGTAGGGCAGTCTTTCTTAAGCTTTCTTTATTTGTGACCTACCTTTCCCATATCAGTTTTTATTGCGCCCCCTTTCCTTTCCAATCGTTTTACCTGTACGCTGCCAAATCACCACATTTGTTATTTGGGTTAGTTAGCTAAGGTGCGTTGCATAAGTACAGAGACAGTCGACTTTGCGCCGTGAACGCAATACGAATATAGGTAGGAAGCTGAAGTGGTAACTAATTAGACATAACCCTACAACAAACGTTTCGATCCGTCGAGATGACCGGATTGTGTGAAAACAACACCTCAAAGTGAAACAGTGTCATTTTAGGTGTCTCATAAATATAAAGACAACTGTGTAAAGTAGCCACATGCAAATGAGATGTAAAAATTAGCATGTTGTACGCACGCGCATGGGTGAGAAGGTGCAGAAGATTTGGAGACTGAGAGCAAATGGATTGCCTGTAGCGAAAATTTGTAAAGCCATGGGGAGGAGTAGGGCAGTCATTTATAAGACTTCATCGAAACGCGGTGCGTTAACTACCAGGAAACGGCCTGGAAGGCCTCGAATAACAACCAAACGAGATGATCGTGCCATCATGCGTTTAGTTTCATCCCAAAGGTTATCACTATGTCAAGTTTCTCGGACTGTTGGTGTCACCATCACAAAGGACACAGTTCCTCGACGAATCAAGGAAAGTCGCAACATTGTGCGCCGTAAAATGCGCCGTCTGCCACACCTCACGCGGCGCCACAAGGAAGCCAGATTGTTAGGGGCAAGCAGCCACATGCACTGGACGGACGAGTGGATCACAACTATTTTCTCCGATGAGAAAAAGTTCAACCTGGACGGCCCTGACGGCTGGAACTGCTATTGGCATGATTTACGGCTCGAGCCAAGCACCTTCTTCAGCAGACAGAAAGGAGGGGGATCTGTGATGGTCTGGAGAACTTTTACGTTCAATGGGACAACGTAAATCGCTTTTCTGCAAAGCAGGCAAAACTCCGAAACGTATCAGGACATACTCAGCAGCCAACTTCTACCGTTTGCCGAAACTCTAACGGGTGTTGGTTATCTGTTCCAGCAAGTCAATGCCTCTATCCATCGGTCTGCATCAACGAAAAGCTGGTTTAACACTCATCATATGACCGTAATGGATTGGCCAGCACTCAGTTCAGATCTGAACCCTATCGAGGGCCTCTGGGGTATCCTAGCTCGTGATGTGTATGCAAATGGACGGCAGTTCTCAAGTGTGGTGGCATTGAAAGAGCAGATCGAACGAAGCTGGTACCCACTCCGTCTAGAACACTTACATCACTTGGTGGACAGCATGCCCAATCGGGTTTTCAGTGTTATTCGGAACAACGGCTCCACTATTCGTACCGGAGGTGCTCGTAACTAGTAAGTCTTTATATTTTTGAGACAGCGTATTTCTGTTTTTTTCTTGTACTTGGCGTTGGAATTGTTATGTTTCCGTCAAACTAATGTGCAGCTGCGTGTCCTATGATATTTTTGCTATAAATACACTGGTGTGCAAAAATTAAGGACGAAGAGGAGAAATTAGCATAACAGCTGAACGAGCAGGCAGAACGGGCCGAAAACCACTCAGGAGATAGACTAGGGTCAGCTACGGTAGGGCATGCGCATATATGCAGCATGACGTAGGGGCAGGGGCAGGGGTGCAGTGTCGGAAGGGTATAAAGTACACGGGTGGTGTAAGCTCAGGAATTCGGTGAAAGCTATTGCACGGTGTACGTCGGTTTGAACGACGTCCAGTTGCTGCCACCGTGTGATATGGCCAACAGGCAATCCAGTAGACGACATCTGGTTGACTTTACGCGAGGTCGCGTCATTGGGAAGTTGGAACAAGGTCGAAGTGTGACATAAGTGGCCGAGGAGTTCGGGATCGCTCACAGCATCGTTTAACGAGCTTGGAGAGCATTTCAAACGACAGGAACAGCTGTCCGAGAGTTTAGCAGTGGTCGTTCACGAGCAAACACGGGGGCGGACGACAGTTATATTGTTCTACAGGTGAGAAGAGACAGACGGCAGACAGCGGGAGAAATCGCAAGGCACATGCAACAGACAACTGAAGTCCGTTATCGCGTTTTACCGTGGCGAGGAGGCTGCACAAAGGTGGTCTATTTGCACGACGACCAGTACGGTGTGTGCCATTAATGCCTGCTCATAGAAGACTGCGGTTCTGTGGTGCCAGGAACACAAGAACTGGACACATCAGCAATGGGGTCGAGTTTTCTTTACGGATGAGAGCCGATTTAGTCTGACGAGCTATCCTGAACGTATACATATCTAGAGAGAGCCGGGAACACGCATTCACACCTCCAACATCATCGAAAGGGACCGGTTTTGAGGTGGCGGAGTTCTCGTTTGGGGCGGTATCATGCTTGGTAGCCGTACTGACCTCCACATCTTCCAAGGAGGTTCAGTCACTGGTGTCCGCTATTGTACCGAGGTTCTCCTGCCTTACGTGCGTCTGTTTAGAGGTGCTGTGGATCCTGAGTTCCTCTTCACGGACGACAACGCTGCACCTCATCGTACAGTGGCTGTCGCAGAGCTGTTGGAGAGTGAAGATATTCAACGCAAGGATTGGCCCGCAAGGTTCCCGGACCTAAATCCAATAGAATACGTGTTGGACCTTCTCGGGGGACGCTTAGCAGCATGTCACCAGCCGCCAGCAACGATTCCGCAGCTGCGATTGGCGCTACAAGAGGAATGAGCACCGATGCCTGAACAGCTCCTTGACAACCTTGTCCTCAACATGGTCAGACGTTCTCAATCCTGCAACGCAGTCAGGGGTGATCATATCCCCTACTAAAGACTGGATTTTTCTTAGCAGCCGCCTGTCACATGGACGTTTCTGTCTTCTGTCCAGTTGTGCTGGAAGATACTTTTTCAATAAAGTGCCTTTGTATCCTTTGGATTCCTTGTTTGGACGGTTTTGCTCACTTGCCCCATATTCTTACATCTTGGGGATCTTACGGTATGATTTGAGTCGATGTGAACCACTTCTGCGTGACGTTACATTCAAAAAACCGTCTCGTCCTTAATTTTTGCACGCCATTGTATGAGGTGTACATTTCAGCTCGTTGTTGTTTCTTTTTTATTCGAAAATTTGTTCTGTCCCTATATTTATGCGACGCACTTAATTGCTATCTGAACACTGTAATTAGGTAATTGCGGTATAATTTTTACGTTACACAATTTCTTTAGTATTGTTCTGTTTAAAATATCTATTCAAATCTATTGTACGCATAGAACATCGTCCGCGTCGTAAAATATGCATCGTTGCAAATTTCTGATCGTCATCACCCGCCTACCGTATCGTGAATTCTTGCAGCTGGTGCAGTGGTCTAAGCGCTGGCTTCTGATCATTCGTCAGTGAAGGGTCCGTGTTCGAATTGATGAAGGCATGGATGTTGTGTTTGTCTTACGGCACTGGCTCTCTCTCCCGTTCCTGGAACCAGTGACCCTAAATTAGGGACACGCGACTGCTGGTTTAACACTCATCATGTGACCGTAATGGATTGGCCAGCACTCAGTCCAGATGTTGCTCACGGTGGTCGTTAAACCTTCAGTAAAAAAAAATCTTTCAAGTCTAACCGAGCTAAGTCTGACGAGAGCTGAGTGCGCGTAAATTTATTGCCTCTGAATTTTGGGAGGAGAATTTCTTCCAGGCATGTCTCGAGATGCCTGTTACAGTTTTTGTTCCAATGTTTGTTATAAACCAAAGCTCAAGCTGAGTACTTTGTTTATTAAACAGCTTTCCTTACAAACGCGAACGAGTCCGCATTTTTTACCGTATCGTGGATTCTTGCAGCCGTCCCGGTAGCGCAGTGGAACTACGCTTGGGGTTCGCGTACAGTCATAGCCACGGGTAAGGTATTACTTTATTTTCAGAATGTATTTTGTTTTTTTGTTGTTGTTGTTTCAATAAATAGTGTTTCCTTCGCTTTCTACTTTTCTTCGCGCCCCCTTATGGGGCCGCGCCCCACAAGTTAAGAATCACTGATGTACAGAACACTCTGACTTGACACTGTAAAGCTGGAAAAAGGTCATGTAGTCTGACGAATTGCGGGACACCTTGTTCTGTACCAGCACTAGGCAGAGAGTTTGGCGCCAGCCCTATGAAGCAATGGATCCAGCTTATAAACAGAACTCAAGGTTTTAGAATAAGGTGTCATGGTGTGGAGCACGTTCTGTTAGTACGTAACGCGTCCCCCGATTAAATGGTCGGATAACCTTTAAGGATTATCTGAATGTTTCTGCCGATTAATTTTATCCTGCAATGTTGGCTTTTTACCAGTAGATGACGGCCTGTTTTGTGGACGAACAAAGCTATTGTTCGTCACGCAAGATATGTTCAGCAGTGGCTTAGCGAACTTGAAAGCGACTTCCGCCATCATACCATTGGGAATGTGTGGAACATGTTAAAAAAGCAGTACCGGAGGAAAGTCCTCTTCCGTCAAATCTGGGCCAGTTAAAGGACTGTCCTATTATGCTGCACACGTAGATACACTCCAAAACTTCGTGGAATGTATGCCAAACCGCATACGCGCTGTAATTCGGAATGGAGGAGGTCCAAACAGGTGTTGAATAAAGGTTTTGAATTCAGTGCCCGGTATGCGTAGGACTTTCAATTTTAGGTTGGCTCCTTCTCCAAGCAAAAGTACTTTAACCATGACTAAATTTGGGCTAACACTTGACTTATATTTTACGCTTCAGCTCCCATCTAAAATCTGAATACAGATGTTCAAAAAGCTGTGCCGGAGGAAAGTCCTCTTCCGTCAAATATGGGCCAGTTAAAGGACTATTCTGGTATGCTGCACAACTTCGTGGAATGTATGCCAAACCGCATGCGCACTGTAATTCGGAATGAAGGAGGTCCAAACAGGTGTTGAATAAAGGTTTCTAATTCAGTGGCCGGTATGCGTAGGACTTTCGATTTTCGGTTCGCTCCTTCTTTGAGCAAAAGTACTTTGACCATGACTGAACTTGAGCGAAAATTTGGCTTATATTCTACGCTTCAGCTCCCATCTAAAGTCCGAATATACGTATACAAAAATGACAAACACTTTAAGTAATTTTTATTAACAACGGTCGCCTTGCAGAATCTGATTCAAAGTAGACTCTGAAAAGATCAAAATAACTACATAAACCTAAACAGTTTCAGCAAGTTTGTTCAATGTTCTCGCTTTTCTTTTCAGCTGACATTTACGAAATTACAATATTTTGACCAAGTCCTATTATTGTTTCGAGAAGGTAATGTGTTCACTATGATATATATATTTGTAAATGACTACGAATGTGTTTATTGCCGAGAGCGATTTTAAATAAAAACTACTTTTTCTAAGAAAGAAAACTGAGAACATACAAAGGATTTCATCTGGCGTTTCTACGCTTCCGGTGGCATAACTCTATAATTTACGGGACACCAAAACAGGAGTGAGGAAGAGATTTTATTGCTCCCTGTTTACAACAAACTAAGAAATAAGTGTCCTACGCACAGGTTTAGAAAAATGGCGCATAAATTGCTCTTTCATTGTCTCCAGAAGAAAAAGGACACAATTTGGGTTCTTCAGCAGTATTACAAAAAATAAAGAAAGGAGCAAAACAAAAACGAAAATAGCAGAAATTTCGAAAGAAAGAAAAAGAGAAAATATGCTCAGACAATATTTTGCTAAAAAGCTTACATAAGAGTTCAAAATATTTTTTACATAAAAAAATAGCGAAACCCTGCATTAAAATACGGGCTTAAAAAAGGAATTACTCTTTACATTACATTTCAGTATTCTCTCCTTATACTATGATATCCATATTAAAGAAGTAAAGTAAAAGTTACCATAATTTTGATTAGGTAAGAATTTATGTCTAAATTATCGCAACAGTATCACAACATTGTCCTATTTATATGGCTAAACAACAAATTAATAAAAAAACAACAATCAAGAATTTGGCACAAGTAAAACCTATTAATCTATAAATGAAAAATCGCAAACTTGAAACTTCTTCGTTCTGGGTAGTGTAGTGGTTAGCATACTCTAGCGCTATCCGGGAGACGCGGGTTTGATTTTCGCTCCAGGATTAAGAAATTTTCAAGTTTTCGGATATTCTCTGACTTCATATCCATGTCATATTTACACCAATAAACGGATTCACATCTTCAAAATTCACATTTTACCTATTAATCAATTTATTAGGGAATGCAATCAGATGCCCTTCAATGGACAATATTTTTTTTTTTGCAGCTATAAAAAACTGAGCTGGAAAATTAAGTCTAACTATTTTCTCCTCTCCCTTTTGCTTCTGGACAGAACGTTTTTCAATGCATTACACTGTGAAGGATTCGTAGTTCTGTGTTCTTAATCATAATATGTAATCAGCACATTTCAGTCGAAGTTCACTACGATTTCCACAGTAACTCGTAACTGGTATTTATTTCCACACTTTTGAAGCTTTGCCATATCATTGACTGCAGCTTTACCTTCCGACAATGATGCAAGTATTCCTCAAGATGAGCAAAGAACGCCGAGGGAAACGCCATTATTGAATAAGAATGCTACGACTACTGAAATTCTCCAGGGTTATCACAATGGAGTAATGATTTCATTAGCTGAATAAAGATTTATTTCGAATTAACTTTTAATATAAACATAGAGAAAATGTTGCTGCAACTTAAAATGGGTTCAGTGTTATAGGACTGTGAGGATTTGTGAGTGTAGGCCAACATTTGTTTCAATCCTTGTGGTACCTGGTACAAACCGGCCAGCAATTTATTTGTTTGCTGTACGTAAATAAAAATTTCGTACATTATGAGGTACATCTGTACCATAAAGCTATCTTCAAGATCTAAGCACGAGAGATACAGGAAGGATGTTTCAAGAAAACCATTTCTGTTTAAATTGTATTTTATATTTAGCAGTTATTCATGTTCTGGTAATTGAATTACTCCTCATTAAGAACTTATCGTAATGCGCTCCTTTGCGAAATGACGCATTTGCTTTGTTTTACTAGCTCTGAAAATATACACAGTCGTATCAGAATAATATTACCACCCCCGGAATCACAGTGCACCTGTCCAGGCACGTGACAGAGTGCACGTAACAAGGTCGACCACACGGATATATAAGCGGCCGGCCAGGACAGATGAGCCATAGTGTGGGACGTGAGCACAGTGGCAGAGGTAGTGATTTGACGGACGTTAAAAAAGTAATGATCACATTGGCTTCTGCTCCAAAGGTGGAAGCTTCTCAGGAACAGCAGACTTCGTGGGCTGTTCGCGAGGTGCTGTAGAAAGGGTACACCGAGAATGGATCTCTAGCACACAGAGTGCATCTCGACGTCATAACTGTGCATCTCCGAAGGCCATCGACCCCATAGAGGAACGTTCCCTTCACCGATTGTTCAAGGGCAATCCACGCGCAACAGTGCAGCAATTGACCAAGCAAATGAACGCTGGCGCACCCACGTACGTGCCCCCCGATAACAGTAGAGCCAAGCCGGTCACACATGGGTCTTCGAAATCGAGGCGCCCATGTTAACCCAGGTCCACCGGAAACGACACCTACAGTTAGCATGGGACTATCGTCATTGGACAATAGAAGAGTTGAAAAAGGTTGCCTTCTCCAACAAATTGAAGTTTCTACTCGACAGAAGTGACGGGTGGTGGCGGATACGGCGTCAGACACACAAGAACCAGCACCCGGCCACGTTCGTCGGTTAAGTACAGGCCGGCTGTGGCAGTGTGCATGTCTGGGGGATATTTTCCTGGTATGACCTGGGACCGCTGGTTAGAGGTCTGCACGGGTCTTATTTGGTAAGCCCGTGCGTTTAAAGCCCAATCCGGCCCGGCCTGTTTAAAATATTAGACACTCTGTCCGGTCCCACCCGGGCCCGTCAATTTCAGCTTTTATTCAGGCCCGGCCCTGCACGTGATGATCCATTTGGTATTATTTTGTCTTTCTATTGTATTTTATTAAATTGTGAAAATTAAATAATGAAATATTATTGAAAATATTTAGTTGAATGTAAGCCTAAAAATATTAACTAAACTTTAATAATTATCGAAGAATATGACATTTAAAGAGAGACAAAATAGAAGACTAAGCACGTTCAGAATCTCCTTTTCTCTGAACTAGCAAGCGGTAACTCTATAAAAGACAATCCCCATACACATTAGGGATAGGAGAAACAATCGATGTCGTACCACTCTCTCATACCAACACACACACGGACACCCCACAGCACTTAAGACACCCCACAGCGCTTAAGACACCCATGTCTCCCACTCCACACAACACACACACTCGCTTGAGGTCGAATCTTTTTGTTGTTAACAATCCACAAAGTGGTTTTACCATCTTACTACCTACAGATGGTAAAAACACTGTGAGTGCCTCTTTTTGCTTTTGTGATTATGCCCTGGGCTATGTCATGGAAGTAATTAAAGCCAGCAAAACAGTTAAACACACCAGGAAATCGCGGAGTACGGCTTTTTTCTTATTTTACCATTGCGACAAAAAACAAAAAAAAACAAAAATGAAAAAAAAGTGGGTCGACTTGGCCCAGCCCAGTCGTAAGTGTCTGGGAAAAAGCCCGGCCCGGCTTGTTACTTTCTTCTCTAAACTAACAAAAGCCCGACCAGCCCGTTGGCCGGGCCATGCTCGGATTTGGCGGGCCAAGCCGCCCAGTGCAGACCTCTACCGCTGCTACCATTAGATGGATCTCTGAACATCATTGGCTACCTATCCATCATCGCTGACCACATACATCCCGTCATGTTGGACATTTACCCTGGTGGTGAAGATGTCTACCAACAGGACAATGCGCCGTGCCACGTTGCTAACGGGGTACTTGACTAGTTCCAGGAGCACCACAGCAATGTCTCCGTTCTCCCTTGGCCGGCGAAATCGTCCGACCTCAATCCCATAGAGCACTTGTGGGATTATTTCGATCGACAGGTTCGAGGTGCCGACCCACACCCTCGTCACATCCGGGATCTCCGTGTTCTGCTGCAGTCCATATGGGCACCTGTGCCTCAGGAAACCTTCCAGGTCTTCATTGCGTCCATGCCACGCTGTCTCGCCGCTGTCATTCTGGCCAAGGGTGGTTATTCTCATTAATAAGTTGGTGGTCACATTATTCTGATACGACCGTATATATGGTTAATGACAACAGTATGTTCAATTCTCTGCTTATAACGGAAGTTACTGAAAGCTAATTATTCAGCTAATGGAAAAGGAGCTTTAATTTAGTCGAATCAAATAAACTTTACTGATTTCTTTTAGCACAAAAACTAAACCTCGTTATACAAGATTTTATTTATTTAAAAACTACTGGGTCTGAAGAAATCGCTTTATCCACATTGCTATATTTCTTACGTTATTGCTCGACAGGAAAATACATAAAAGTTATCTAACGCCGTATGTCACATGCACGCTGTCGTATTCAACGGTAGAATCAACTTGAAAGAATTTTTGCTTGGAAACCGGTAATCATGAGCTGGGTTATAGTTCATCAAAATTAGTAACAGAATATCTTCGCATGCCAATCAGTCTTTGATGTGCTCCTTTTGTTTTCCCGGAGGATTTTGCGGATCTATATTTGAGATTGTTACATCTGCTAAAGATTCAAAAACATGACCAATGAGATTTGGGGTTACTAAGAGGAAAAACTTTAAAACGGGAAATTGGTATCAAAAAGCACAAACGCATTTTTTCGTAAATTGAGGCGCAAATGAAGAAAAAGATGTTCTCGCGTGCTTCAATGACTTTTAGGCAAAGAAGTTCAGTGGAAGGTTTAAGATTTTTTTTTGTATACTCGATGTAAACATATAGAAGGTATAAAATAGCGTCAAAAGAATCTGAAGTTTAACTCAAGAAACGTCCTGTTTTTAACATTAAAAGTGAGTTAAATACCATCATGTTCCATCAAAGGTTTCAGGGTAGGTGGAAAACTGCAGTGCATTTGAGGCTTTTTTCTAAGATCCTTCGAGATGCGTAGTAAAAATCTCGTATATTCAGACTTTTAAAATTTCTAAAGAGATCTTTAGTAGTTAGTTTAGCAAAGACAGGAAAAAAAGTGTTAAAATGTCTTAAGACATTGCCCTTTTTTTGTAGCCCACGGAAATGTAGCGGAATCAAAGATTTATCCAAAAGGGAAAACTGCTGAGGCATCTTTTAATTTCCAGTAGAACTGTAGCTGATGAATTCTTCACAGAAAATGATTAAATTAAATGGAATTCTGTAGGATTCGTTGATTTCTGAAAAAAAAATCCTGGTTTTGGTAAGACTGTACGGAAATCTGTCTGAAGAATCTATAAATAGTACAATGTTTTCTATATGTCAATCGTTGTTTTTTACACACTTAAGGATAAACTAAGACGAACAAGTTATAAATATTCTTGCTTTAATGGGAAATGTAAAAAATTGTTTATCCTTACAATTATAATGATTAATTGCGTCTTCATTCAGGAGAAATGTCACGCTGTGTTTGCAAACCACATTAAGTTTGCTGAAAAATAAAAGGAAGGGAGTAAATAACAGAAAACACTTACAACTACTTATATAACCAGTCACAGGGAGGAGCTCCGTTTGTCAAACAAATGAATAAAAAACTTCAGATAATAGTCATGAAAAGATATTTACGTCAACCCATAAATATTTTTTTCATAACTGTCGTAAGTCTGTGTATTAATGCGCCTCTCCCTCTTATGCAGTAAGGTTACTTATTCTTGTAACCTGAAGAAGTCCCGAATGCTTACTTTAAGTGGGAAGCACAAAATAGTACACTCTTTGCAAAACAAACAACAAAAAAAAAAAAAAAAAAAAAAAAAAACCCGAAGCACCCTGAGAATGTCGTTCAATCCTGTTGAAACTCGACATGCAGGTACCCCAGAGCCGAATATGTAAATAATTTGAAAAATAAAGACTGTGGAAACACAAATTTGTCCGTGTTGAATACCGAAACTTCGCCCCCTTACTCCGGAGTAAGTTGCCTTCTCAACTAAGCTACACGGACGGACGGAATGAATCGCTCCAGATTTGTCGTTTTGACAAGTGATTCACCTCTGTTTGAAATTAAAAACTTTTGAGAATGTTTGAAATTCTGAAGCAAATCTGAGGAGCAAATAAGATAATGCCAAGAGAAACGCTCTGTGTATATTCGATGTTAAATAAATATTTTATTGTGAATAAACGTTGATAATTTATTCTATCTCAACATCACAAGTGTGTATTGTTAAATATACACAAAGCAGTAGCTTTTGTGATGGGGATCTGGAGGATAAAAAGTACCCATTTTCTTCCAAAGAAACTAAACAAAATCTCAAGGGCGAAAATTCGCTGCTCTTTTCCCCCTTCTAAAGTTCATGTTTTTAACTGTCCTATGACCAACATCACTGTCCGTTATTCGAGGGGAGTCCGATGTTCAGGGACGTAGCCAAGGTGGTGCGAGAGTGAGCTTGAAATGTGTCTTGCCCTCCCTCCCGCCTACCCAATTCAAGATGTGCCTTTTTTTCAGTTCTTTTAAATTTAAAACATAATCTGCACTCTGGCAAATAATAATAAGTCTTGTGCTTTTCTTCGTGTAGTCCAACGTATTTTCTCCCAGGAAGTGCGTTATTTAGGTATCCGCAGATGGTTATCAAAACAGCAACCCTAGGGCCATGAAAATGCAATTATTCTTCACTCTTCCGAATCCGTTGTTTTAGACTTTTTTCGAGTTAGTATCGCCAGGGGGAGAATGAGGAGGGTGAATAGGAATTCACAGAGAGAGAGGTCATTAGTAATTTCTCTTTTGTTTTTCGGAAGGGATTGTAAGGAATTCCAACACGGAAAGTGGAGTCTAGATCAGATCAGATCATATGTAGAGGATTTTAGGAATGGAATGTCTGATCCCAGGTCTTAAACAACCCTTAGAAATAGGAAGCTAGGAGATTTGGACTAGAGTGCTTCATAGGAAAATAACACGGAAGCGAGGTATAAAGGGGGAAGAAGACGCCCATATTTATTACCGGGGAGGGGACAATACCTCGGGTCCGACGGCTTAACGTGCCCATCCGACGCACGGCGGATATTTAATGGTTCGAGCGGTTGTATCTGCCTGGGATCAAACCTGAGGTTTTCTCCGTGGCTGTTACGAACGCTGAACATTAGGATACCCGCGGCACGGAAAGTGGAGTCTAAAGCTACAACAGCGTTTTTAAGCGTTTCCTGGGGCAGCGCGGGAGGAGGACGTGTCTGCATTTGAGGAGAGGAATGTAAGGTAAGGTCGCTGGCTTGAAGGTAGGGAGTTGAGGAAGGGCTAGGTATTTAGGTATTGTGCCTGCATGTCACGGTGTTAAAAGTTTATTAGTAAAACAAAAAGGACATTTTCCTTTAAAGAAATTGTTCAAGTACAATACTATTTTCATAAGGAAAAATGCAAAATTTTGAAAAGCAATTAAGACAATGTATTCACAGCAAGGAAAAAGTTGAAGGGGGCATTTTATCAACACTTGTATCTTACATTAGTGGTGTAACTTGTCAGAGAGAGAGAGAGAGAGTAAAGGTGGAGGGGGTGGTAATTGCATAAATCACTTTGCAACCGGTAGCTAACAGCATTAGAAATAATTTCTTTCAGCATTTTGTAGATGACGTTTCTGTCAAACTTGTTCCACCAATAACAATACTCGCCCATCCTGATTTTGAATTCTAGTGACGTCCCAGGGGCTGTTAGGCGGAAAATATACAGAACGGTATATACTTCCGGACCGAGGATCACAAAAGTATCCGCTAAGTGGAGCTGTAGCTATTCGGGAGTGTCAATTAAGAATATCTTACTATAACGATATATATTTTTGATATTAAGTCGCATTCTTGGTTGCATCAGAGGAATCGAAACCTACAGCGGGTGTGAATACCTTTTAGAATTCCTTAGTTTACAAAATACGGCCCTATATAGTGTTTAAGCTTTAAGTAGCTGTAAGTTTGCGTGATTAATCATGCGTTTCTCTTTGTCAAGGTTCTCAGTCATATATTTTACTTCTGTAATAATTATGTGAATAAAGATTTAAACAACCAGGCTAAAAGAATCAGCACTTTATGTATAACGAACTCATCTGTTTATTTGTGCCCTTCACGGGAAGGTCGTGTTGACTTCCATATAAACAATCCCAGAAGATAGCTTCAATACAGACATCAATCTTATAACAATGGCACTTGTTCATCGATCACATATATTTCAACTGGTTTTATATTAACGTTTAACAATTCACTCGTAATCTCACGACATCTGTACAACTCCAGTACTCAACACTATTCACATTCAATGCCATCATCGTATTTTGCTCTGACTCACTCTCAGTGTTGCCAAAATATAAAAGTTCTTCGAGGAAATAATGTGCTGTTCAGTGAAAAAACGTTTTACAAAGAAGTAACTGAATTTACATAAGGAAATAGAAACTCAAAAGGAAGGTAAAATAGATGTATACATCATAGCCCTTACTTAAACCGTTTGTGGACATCACCTTACTTCTTGTAAGATGGAGCGCCATCCCATTCTTCGGGATGGCGCTTCATAAGTTTGAAAGGAATACTTTTTGACCGTTTAACTAGTCGGTATGGTCAAATGCAACTGCCTGCATGTTCGTCAGATTTGATTTTACCCTCGGAGCTATCTTTAAAATCTCAAGATCCTACCATTTTCTTTGAGAAATGGCAACATGAAAAAAATCGCAATGCTTCAAGAATTAGCAATGGCGATCTTCGTGCTCTGCAATATTTATGGTGTGAACAAATTAATGTGAGCATCGCTTCCAACAGTGATCATTTGGAAACGCTTTAATGCTGCCTTGCTCTAAGTATCGTTCCACTTCCTTACCATACGTTACATTAACCTTTTTCGCAGAAGCACATTTTGAAACATTTCTAATAATTTTTAACTTTTCTTGAAAACAACTTCAATTTTTTTTTGCTTCTGAAAAAATTCTTTCAGTGCAACATTATGGATTAAGCTTTTTCCAGCTGCAGTTCTAGAAACTTTCTATCAGAAATTACTTGGAGTTAAGAGATCATTCCAAAATGTGCATCAATTGATCCCCTTCGATTTGAAAAAAAAAGCCTGTGTGATTAACGCCACTCAGTGCTAAAAGCTCTGGGGATCTCATTGGCGCCCGTCCGTCCCTGGAAACGATAGTGCAAATTTTGATCTGATAAACTTGCCCTTCTTCCCGCTTTGGTATCATTGCGTTCATTTTTTCACGTTCCGTTCTTTTGAACTGTCTGAAAGTGCTCTGTTTGCCCATCGTTCTAGAAGTGTACTTATCTAGAAATCGTTCGTAAGAGGCGACATTTAAATGCATCCACAACAACCGCGTGTAGGTAAAACAATCTTCCTTTATATGCTGGAAGGCATGTTTTAAAAAAAAGCAGATTTTATAATATTTTGTTAGTGTAAAAGCAGAAATCTGCAATACTGATCTGGACGTCTGAAAATTTAACGTTAACGATTTAATAAATTAAAAGATTGTGGAAGTTTTCTTTTGTTTACTTCAAAATAATCCTCGCTAATGGCAACGGGTGGCCAAAGACCGCAGTAACACAAGATGCCAACCAAACATCTACAAAGGCTGTGGGGCTGCCAATCCCCAATCAAACGGAAAAACTAGAGGTTCATTCATGTTATATAGAAGAACAGCTTTCTGATTCGGACGTCCCTGCTGCGCCTCACCCATTACAAAGCAGAAAAGTAAAAAAAAAAAAAAAAAAGAAGAGAAGACTGAATGATTCTAGTTCGCAAGCCAGAAACACTGGATAAATGCCTTTAGGCAGTTGAGCAATAAATGTTTTTGCTATTTTAATTAAATTGAGGAATTTTTGGGAGAGAAGGAGGAACTTGAACACACACACACACACACACAAACACGCGCACGCACACACGCACAAGGTGCAACGAAATATAGCCTATAAGAACCCATCTTCTTGATTTAAAGATCCAGCTTCCGGTAAAGGGAAAAAACAGAAACGGAAAAATGCAACGGACTTAAAACACAATGGATTTATTATACGAAACCTAAATACCGAATGTCGGAAGGAGGAGAGCTGATGGTAGTATATGAAGCCAACTTCACGTGCTCTAGCACGCGATAAATTAAATGCTCCATAATTAAATGCATTTCTTAATTTTATAAAAAAACACTAAAGAGCTCATATCCTTTAAAAGTTTATAAAATGTTAAATTTATGCGCTTTGGATTGACTTATGAAATTTAACGGGTAAGTTTGTATGAATATGTGATTTTAAAAGTAATCGCATTTGGATTGTGATAGCGAAGAAACAAGACAAGTAGCTTTCTTTTTCTGTTTAAAAATGAGCTTGATTACATTTCCGGGTTGCTTCCGAGAAAAGCAATTCACAGGCGTGCCCAACGGTTTTTTAATGACTCGAAATGAATCGAACATTTAGAACAGCCTTCTGCTGTTCCACAAAGGTATTTGAATCAAATACTATATGTAACTGAATAAAGAGAAAGCTAAGATAAATAATGAGAAAAGAAAAAAAAACTTTGTGGTTTAGAATAGTTATCAACAAAAAGTCAAAGCACGTTATTCGGTTTCAAACAATGTTACAGACTTATTGCCCAGAGTGTAAGCATTAAAACGTATCGAGGCCACCTTAGACAATTTCAGTTCTATAATAATAAATTCTTGCTGTAGAATTCCTTTGATCTTTCTAAAATACAATACTTTAATTTATGTAATTTATACTTGGGGAAATGTTGTGAATCCAAGAGAACGTCTGTGGAATTTGGTTTTAATTTTGCTGCCCTTTTCACGATCAATAAAATGTACGATTTGCTTAAATGTATTTTTATTATAGCACAGTCAAGAATCTCATGATAAATTATGCTCAACTTCTTAAAATAGACTGTGCATATTTTAGTTTCTGTAAATTATTTACGTTACTCTAAAATAACAAAATGTTATTTTATATTTCAGACGAGCCCTACAATTTGTTAAATATGCATTCTCAGCTTACTTACATGCTGTTTAAACGAATTAATCGACTAAATGCAAAATCGCATATAGCCTTGAAGTTGTGCTTATCGCAAATCGTTGAAACTGTCTCAGTATTAAGTGGGATATACAAATGGAACGATTTTTACGTAACATATATTTTATGTCGCGGTCACATGCCAAAGCCGAGTTTTGCCATTGCGCGATCTTTTAAAGCAGAATGTAGTGTTTTTTATCTCCTGCATTCAACATTGTAGGTAGTAAAAATGTGCCATGGAAATTTGTGAATGCAGAGTAATTCTGGTAACTCAATAAAAATATCATTTAGTATTTTGCCTTTTTATTACTGCCTTTAATATTTATTCAGAACAAAAGCTACATGACTCTAATATTAGCCTCGGAATATCATAATTTGTTAATTGGTAACAAACCAAAGCGAAAAGAAAAATGATCATACAAACATAAAAGGTCTGCGGTTGGAAAACATTTTCCCTTTCCTTATTCTGAATGAAAAACTTTGCTGTAACAGAGTTTATTTCCTGTTTCCTTTTACTTTCTTTCCTTTATCTCTTCAATAAAAAACTGCAACAGCTGACCTTTCTAAAGGATTGACGATGTATGCATTAGTAAGACGTTAAAACCCACGCACTCATGTACTCGCATATATTAAAATTCCTCTCGTTTCGTGCGCTCTTTTTTTAATCTCACTGGACGAATTGACATCCACAAAAACAAATAGAATTTCCCTAAACTGTGAAATCGCGCTGCTTATTCAATATTTCTCACAGTTTTGTACATGAACGATGAACTTGAGGAGTCACTTCACCGACATCAATTCACTGATCACAAGCGTTACTATTTTCGACACTGCACACAACTGTGAATAGAAACTGGGCAATTTTAATATCACAGCAATTACTTTTAGGTACACGTTTCTCATATACTCAAGCCTGTTCGTTAACTTCCTCCAATTCTACCAAATGAACATAAGACACCTGACAAAAATTAATCTTAAAATCGTACTAGTAATCCGAATTTCTTGGCGTAGAATAGAAATCAAAGTTTCCAAGCTTTCGCACATCAACCAGATGGCTTTCTCAAAGAAGGTAGACAGCTAACTGCAAACTGGTTAATGGAACACTTCAACAATTTGAACGTAGTGACTTGACTAGACAATAAATGAATAGGCGCAAATGTGGTCAGTCATTCGATGAAACGAGGTCACGTTGGTTGGGCACGCGGTACCGTGGTAGATAACTCAGCATTACTTGAAGAATTGATTCCAAATGCGTGGCAACTCGAGAGAGACGCTACATTGCAAGCTTTCGCTGCCACGGGCAGCTTCTTCAAGCTAAGGAACATAAATAACAGCAGAATCTGAAAAAGGAACTCGAACTAAAAAACAAAATTGTAATATGGCGCTTTCCGCGCGAACTAGAATTTTATCGTGACTGGCGCCGTAAGTGACTGCTGGATGTTGAGAATCTTGTACCAGAAGTTACCTCGGGCATCTCCCCTATCTGGTGCAAGATTCTCAACATCCAGCAAAGTCACTTACGGCGCGAGAAACGACATAATTCTAGTTTGTGCGGATTTCGCACTCGCCATATTACAGATTTGTTTTTAGGTTCGAGTTCCTTTTTCAGATTCTGTTGTTATTTATGTTCCACAGCCTGAAGAAGCTGCCCGTGGCAGCAACACCTTTCAATTTTAGTGTCGTAGTGTATTACACCAAGAAACGGAAATTGTACTTGTTATACAAATATATTAATAAATTGATCATTTGAAAGTGTATCTCAACTCCTGTGTATCTCAACGTGACCTCGTTTCATCGAATGACAGATCACATTTGCGCCTATGCATTTATTGTCTAGTCAAGTCACCACGTTCAAATCGTTGAAGTGTTCTATTATTCAGTTTGCAGTTAGCTGTCTACTTTCCTTGAAAAAGCCATCTGGTTTATGCGCGAAAGCTTGGAAACTTTGATTTATATTCTACGCCAAGAAATTCGGATTACTAGTACTTATTAAAGCATTAAATATCCCGAAATTATGCACTCTATATGATGATTTACGAAGTCATACACTCGGTAAGATGAACTACGTACCGGATTATGTCTATAGAATAAAAGTTTATACCGTCTAGGCAGGTTAAAATATTTTAATTATCGCTAAACTACACTACCGCTTTCGAAACCTTTACATGGTTTCATCATCAGGTGTAATATGACACACAAATCCTTTCAAATACTCACTACGCAATACTCAAATGAGTACTCAATACTCAAGTGAGGTCTTAACGGCAAGCAATATATCTTACATGATGGTTATGAGCAGGAACACTGAGGAGCGAGTTTGATTTAAATATCAATTGTTGACGTATCAATTATCTGTTGACGTATCAAGAATTGTTGACGTATCAAGAACTGTACACCAATTACACTTAAAATCAATAATTATTGATTTTAAGTGTAATTGGTGTACAGTTTTTTGTTATTAAAAATTAGTCATCTGCAGCAATATATGTTATTGTTCAATATCATATATTTCTAACGTTATAATTAGAATTTTATTTAAGTATTTGTGGGTTATATAATAATAAAGTGTGTGCCATTCCCTTCTACAGAAAAGAGTCTAAACTGAAATGTTTGAAAAATTAAATTGAATGGGTCGAAAGACGGATGCAAGTGACTGGTAAACAAGTGTCTTAGCTTTTGGCCAGTCAAAAGGACGCAGCACAAGGAAGTTGCTGAATTTGCAGGTGTCAGCAATAGAACAGTTCTACGTGCTTATAAAGATAGGTGTAAGTCAAACTCGCTTGAAAATAAAAGGAAAAACTGTGGACATAACACCATTTTGACAAGTGGTGACCGGCGCAGAATTTCTCGCCTGGTCAACGAAAACAGATTTCAAATAACTCCTCCAATCTGTTAATAATGGACCTCAGACGTTTATATCTGAACAACCACTGCCCAGGAAACTTCATCAATGGATATCTGGAGCAGCGTTGCAAGACTGAAACCAAGGTTAATTTCAGCTCACAAAAAACTCGATTAGCTTGGGCCAAATCTCACGAAAAATGGACTCTTTATCAATGGAAGGCTACCATGTGGTCTGATGAATCTAAATTTGCCTCTACTCAAATGACGGTGGTCTAAAGAAGCATTCAATCCTGAGTGTGTTCAAAGTGTTCTTGCCAAAGGAGGTGGGCTTGCAATGATGTGGGGTTGTTTTAAGGGTTGTGAATTAGGCCCACTAGTAGAGGTGAAAAATATGATGAATCACCATGCTTACAGATAATTTTTAAACAATCATGTGCCTCCTTTGGCACAACATTCGCGGGATTCTCATCAAATAGTATATCCGATTTTCCACAACGACAACTGTAGGATTCATAGAGCTAAAACCATTATAGATTGGTATGAAGAGCATGATACAACTTTGGGACATATGGACTGACCAGCTAAATCGCGAGATTTAAATCCCATCGGGAACTTTTGGGACCACCTTAAACGAAGTGAAAAAACAAATTTCATTATCCCAGGAATCTTAATGAACTGCGTGATAAACTTCTTAGAATGGTCAAAAATTGACTCAAGTTATTTAAATAATCTTGTTGAATTTCTTCCAGCAAGTATTAATGCTGTGTTTTCTACACTTGGTTATGTAACTAATTATTAAAAGTAAATTTCTGGAGATGACTAATTTTTGTCCGGTGTCTGTATGTGTAAACTAACCATTTGTCGACCAGATTTAGAAATAGAGCAAAATGGTTGATCACATGTATAAATGAAATGATTCATTTGAGTCAGTGTTTCTTAACTAAGGTATCACTGGGGTTGCAATTGAAGTGGCGAATTTTCATGAGCTTTGTAAAATATTTATCACCTAGTTGGGAAATCATTTATATTCCAAATGATATTCAAAACAAAATTTCCCCTAAATTTCTGAAATTCAATCTCTTATTAGGTTCACTGAATTGTAAATGTTTTTTTCATAATTTAATTAAAGGTCTTCATAATACTTGTTTTTTTTTAAATCTTATGAGTAGCAATTACTTCTTTATTCCACAATGCCAAACACTGCATAACCATTAATAATTAATATCCTGGCATCTACGTATTCTACAGATAAATCTTATTTACAGAAAAGATATTGTGTGCTGAAACCTTTGGCTCGCATGCCGGCCTCATAGTATAAGTACAGTGCTCTTACCATTTTTTTCTAAATGTCTGCTTTTGTGTTCGATCATTTGGCCATCAGAGCAGTGACAAGTTCAGCTTTGTTTGCTAGGCGACCTTTTGCTGTATGCACCCGCCCAGCCATTTTGTCCCTGAGATTCTCTATAAGGTTCAAATCAGGACTCTGGGATGGCCAGTCCAAAATTTCGAAGCCCATGACCTCAAACGAAATTGTTACAACGCGCCCAGTATGACACGGTGCGTTTTCCTGCTGATAGAAGTATATGCCTTCCCCACCACAACGTTGGTAGTGCATAATTGCCCAGGACATCTAGATGAAGCTTAACATTCATGATTTTGTCCAAACAGACTAATGGGCCCAAAAACCAGCTCCACAACATCACGCTGCCTCCATCAAATTTTATCGTTGGGACGATGTAGTCCGATGAAGGTGCCTTCCTCCCGGTATCCGCTACATCCAGGAACGAGCATAAGACTGGTGGGCTGTGTACTATAACTCATCAGCCCTAACTGCAGTTTTTCGTTAATCTTTAGCCCGAGAAGGACGTTCCTTACAGCAATCTAATCCGCGAGTGTCAGCCAAAATGATAAGCAGTTTGTGGATGGCCTTTCAACTGTGTTAGCCCATGTCGTGCAGCGTCCCGCTCACCATACTGATGCTAACATCAGTCTCAGTAATGTCACGTAGGTTTTGCATGATTTGAGACCATGCTGATTTGCGTTCTGAGTGGACAGTCCTTTGCAGAGATCTCCTGTTACATTCTCTTAGCTTCAGAGGTTTACCGTGTCGTTTCCTGGCAGAATCAACTGCCATTTGCATATTATATAACCAACCGTCGACCTAGGGATCTTCAGTACAACTGAAATGTCACTTACGGAGCGATTGCTTATGTGGCGTCCTTATGTCAATTCGCGCTGGAAATCAGTTGATTCTGTCTACCGAGACATCTTGCCTTCACATCCGTTTTGTTGCCTCATCATAGCCTTACAAGCATATTTGCAGTTGGGTCTAGAACGTGGTGCTTGTGTAGGAAATAATTTACTATCAACAGCTTCTGGATGTTAGTGTACATGAAGAAAATTGAAAATACCCCTTCATCAAAGTTTTATGTCAATTTAGGGGTACCTGGGGACCTGGCCGACACTCCAAGGGATCGCATCCGCCAGAAAGGTGTAGAATCAACCTAGCATCAATTTATGATATTAAGACAGAAAATCTGTTCACGGAGAACACTGGTAACTTTAATATCAGCTTGAAATTTGCATCTGTACACCGAATTAATAGGGGAATCCACAGCACACAAAACTGTTTCACTATAAATAAGTAATGTGTAACAACGTCGATGATTATCTGTTTTCACGGGATAAACGCTTTCATGAGTAAGTCGGTGACTGAGTAAAATTGCTAATTAAAAACCCCCAGTGGCAATTCTTACCGTTGATAGAATTTACGCGTTCTTTAAAAGCTATTAATAAACATTAAATTGAAATGACACTCGCATTTAAAAACGCTAAATTTTGGTTGAAAATATTGTCCACAGCTGCAATGAACGTGCTGATAGAATGTTTTACGCATTTTCATTTTTGCAATTTAGCAATGTTAGGGCAATTCAATAAATTTTAAGGTGAAAGTCTTTACAACGTCTGTATCTGAGAATTTCACTTGTTTGGCAACCACCTTTTTATATTTCTCCGCTTTTTTTACTTAAAAATTTGAAGTTTCCCATTTGCACAAAAGTACAAAATCAAACTAAAATGTGAGGCTTAAATAACAAAAAATATTGCAGCAATCTCGGAAAAGTAATTTTGTCATGGGTATCAGACCCCTAATTCGATTAATACGAATCAGAATAAAATACACCGAGTAAATGGGAAAGATGTATTTCGAACTTATCCACCAGATAAGTATGAGGGAAGCAGATTTTGTATGAGATAATAATAGACACAGTATTCACATTTATCATATAAGGTTGAACTCTAATTTGAACTCTAATTTGTTTAAATTCTACCCTACTTGTTTTTTTAATTTTTAAAGGGAAGCACATCATTTTAGTGATTTCACAAGAGAAAATCGATTTTTCAGAACTTTCGTCCTGTTTTAAACACATAATTTCTGTTGCAGCAGGCCTTAGTAAAGAAGCAAAAATTCTTTACATTAAAATGCTTTAAAAAAGAACAGCTCTTTTTAGTAGAATTTGAAATTTTATGATATATTTCCTTTCGCCGAAATGTGTGTTGGATATGCGTTTTCTTGTTCCGCTGACTTCGAGCACTGCATTCATAAGGACTATGTACATCAACCTTACTTTTCTTAATCAAATGGAAACACTGTACTAAAATCGTGAAGAAATAACATTCCTTTTCCCAAGGAATGTTGACATACATGTTGAAATATCGTACTGAGAGTTAATAACATTAAAATGGCATGAGAAATGTTTAAACTGATTTCAGTTGGAGGCAATTGACTCAGAACATGGATAGTTTCCAAAGAGAATAATTTCCTTAGACATGTACTTTAGTTTGCTGGTATGAATAAACGTCACATCGAGGGGCTTAATTGTAGCTCGGTTAAAGCAAACAAAACAACGCCAAAATTATTTTAAAATGATGTCTAAAGTCGCAAATCAAAGAAAAATGCTATAATTTATCACTACAACATGCTCCCTCATATTAATTACTAAACAAATTAACAAAAAGACATACTTCGTTGAGTTCTGTAATCTGTTGAAGTGCTCGTGATCCTAAAATTCGGAGGTTTGTTTTTGAACAGTTTTGAGATAAAGTGAAAGGAAGGAAAAAATCCCTATAGAAAGAAAGCAAACAATTGCAGTCTTCACGAAAATGCTGTAAACAAAAGATTAGTGTTTAAAAAATATAACTGAAAAAGTACTTTGTATTAAGTAAGGAATCTGTCAATTCACCTTTTTCTGTGGCATAAACATTTCGTGAAATTTCTTCTGAAGTAACGCGGAGGTATATTTGTTCAAAGTGTTTTTTCTCTTGATATGGCTGATCTACCTTACACTTTTATGCGCTCCGTTAAGGCAAGTGATTTAGCACTAACTTTAGCTCTAGTCTTTTTCTGAACATAATATATGCTACTTTGTGCACATTTAATATCTTTTATCAAACGTGTAGAAAGATACATTTATTCACTATCTTAATTTTCTCACAATCATGTAAAGAAAAAAATCGCTGAAATTATTTGAAATTAGGTACTTTAAATGTCTGACCAAATATGGCAAGTTTACAAATCACATTCGAAGAAACACAATGTGTTACAAGTGCGTCAAAAACTTGCAAATTCATTGGTCTCTTTTCCTTCGTGATCTGGTTTTATAAGAGATTATTCCCTTTTCTCGAATTTACTTGAATGTCCTGCGACCGTAAATTTCCTGATATTGAGTTTTTACGTTATCTTAAATAAATCGTATTATACTAAATAACTGTTATCAAAAGATAATAAAGACAAGGTATTATTCCAAGCAACACGCGATTGTAATGGGGAGTGTGAAATATATAATTTATTGATTTATGTATGTATTCATGAGACCGGAAATAAGTTTTGAAGTAATTATACATTGCATTTCTGATTGTCGTCGTCTCATGAATAAATCATCCGATAAGAACAAGTTCTTTTAAGGAGTCTTTTCTTTACGAAAGAAAAATAACTTTTATTCTTCAATATTGACACCTTCAGAGAGTTCGAAACTGGCAAAAGTAAATGAAAAAAAAATGACGAAACAATCGATTACTGTGTAAAAGGACGAATGAGTTTTTACCTTTAGCGACAAGAACGACGAAGAGCATAATCACGAGTAGGTCCATCCTTTTATTTTGTTCTTTTTTTTTCGAATGCGTGTTACGACACACACCGTAGGTCCTTACAATGGGCAACACATGAGTCCGCGCTCCGCAGCCTCTCCGATCACATCTGCGCTCGTGTTCACCGATGCGCGGGCGATACCAGCAGACGATACGGGATGAACCAGCTCCACCTGGTGGCCGACGGCTGCCAGCCGTACGTCCCCCTTCCTTCCCCCCACACACAATCTTTATTCTGTTTCCTGGTGTTCTTCGGTGGCCGCTCCCCTTTATCACGCTCACTTTCTCATTGTTGGAGAAATCAACGACAGAGAGATTGTTATCGTTTGGGTTTCTCTTTCGGAGTCTCTTCTCTTTCTCTCTCTTGCTCCGGTGTTTGCGATTTCGTCCACCCGGCACGGAGCAACAAGTGAAAGGAATATTTCAACTAAACAGGAAGAAGAGAGCGGTAGATAAAAACGCCGTCTTCCCTGTAAAGAGCGCAAGTTACCACAACATTAGTGGGGAATCCCAAAATGATTTCGCGTGCTGCTCTGAAAACAAGAGGAAACGAGCCGCAGGAATGCAAAATGTCTTCTGTGCATTGGTGCGAGCGCTCAAAGCAAAATACCGGCTGGGGAAACGTCCCAGGAGAACCTAGTCTTGTCAATCATGCCATCAGAATACAATAAGAAAAACTTTCAGGATGAGACGTATGTTAACTATTTTGTGTGGGGAACCAGCTGTTTCTGAAAGAATTTTTCTTATCATACAAAGCTATTTTTACCTATTTGCTAAGCTGTCGGACTTGCCTTCTAAAACTGAGAGAATGGCTATTGCGGGTTTGTGGCGTGGGGTGCAGATGTCATCAAACGAGGACATGCGCAGAACTAAGTATAAACATATTAGTAACAACTATAAGCATTAACTACACTGTAGGCATATTGTGTGAGAAATCCACCTCCAGATCACAGGAAGACCAGCAAGCTGCCCACGTGTTAAAGATAAACATGTAAAGCAAAGAGGGTGGTAGTGAAAATATATCGTGGAATTGTTTACCTTCTTGACTTGTGTTCCAATAATAGTGAAAAATTAATGCCAAATTCTTTTGATGACAGGGAGTAAGATAGAGAGAAAGAACGTGAAAGAAAGAAAATGAAAGACGGAACGACAGAATGTTTATTAAAATAAAATTTTGAGCCCAGTTCCGTTATACAGTCTTTCGTGTTGAGCGGGTTCAAACTTTTTTTTGCATATTTTTGCCTAGGAAAAAAATGAAGTACAGGGTATCCCAAATTTTTCTTTACAACATTTTATTTTTGTTTCGGGTTTAATGACTCCCATGAGCTACTTGTAAAAAATTAAGAGTCCGATGACTGCAAGAAACATCAGCTAAAGGTAATTCTATGAACTAAGCAACTTGAAGATCTTCTAGAGTCTAACTCACATTGTTGCTGTAGAAGTTAAAGCTGTAAACAACATTTTAAGCTCAATATGTCTAAGATTCAATAATGACGGAATTCAGTTTAATGTCTCTTTGTTTCATCTCGAAGCACAAGTATACAGCACATTGATAATACTTCGCTTGTAACAGCAAGATGAAAATATTTCAAGGTGCTATTTTTTTATTAAATTTTTTTCTATTTTTAATGACTGATAATTATAGCTCGAAGGATAACGTATTCATCACATAGCATATCGTACTCCTCACGTAGCATATTGTTCTTCGCACATAGCATATCGTACTCAGAGCACTGCTCTAAACACTAAACCACTCAGAACACTATTCTAAACACTAAACCACTAAGAACACCAAACTTTTTATTTTCCTTTGATTAGACTTTGACAAACTGTCAGGATGCCAATTTTGGAAAACCCGTCAAGCGACATAATGGGGCGTTAAATGAGAAAATATTTAATGAAGAAATACTGAATTTACATGCGAACACAGAAGCTTAAAGCAACGTTAAATTAGAGGTATCTGTCACAAACTGTAAGGGCTGTAAGAGGTCTTTCGTGCATAATTTAGGGCCGGTGGTTCAGGTAATAGCGGAGAGAGCGAGTGCCATAAAAAAACACACCAACCATACATGAATCAGAAGTCAAACCGGGCCTCCTCGCTCGTACGAACGTTTCAGAAGTCAGCCCTTTGACCAATGCGCTATTGGAGCGTCCTTACACTTACAAACATGACTGAAAAATTTAGTAATCGAGAAAATTTGCTGCACTTGAGAGAAAAATCCTCAAAGTTTTAATGGGAATTTTGCTGTTTATTTGAAATGGCATATGTAGTATTTATAAATAATAACATCAAAATTGCCGAAAATGGCTTCACAAGAGAAGGTGGGCTTTCTGGTTTGCAAAAATAAATGCTGATACACAGCCCAGCGGAATTTCAGGACTAAGAATGGAAGAGAACCCCTATCTCACGACCAAAAACTACCTATGCTTGACACAAGAAGTTCACAGAAATCAGCAAAATGCTACATCAAAAGGGAGATGGCCGACCAAGCAGAAGTTCACAAGACATTGAACGTCTATTTGCGGCTCTTCACGGGCAGTCCTACAAAGTCCGTTCTTCCTGCTTCCAAGTACTTAAACTTGCGACATTTAACAGTATGCAAAGTTCTGCACAAGCATTTGCGATTGTACGCATAAAATGTGTAACTTCTGCAGACTATTAAGCGAGATGATGAACCGCAATGCATTGTGTCTGCAGTTAATATGTTGAGCCAGCGAGGACGACGGATGTTTCCTCCAGCATGTTTTCTTGAGTGAAGAAGCAACCTTCCACATTTCGGTGCTATTGAACAGATATAACGTTAAGATTTGGAAATCAGAAAATCTCCATGGGTCCCCAGAATTTAAGCAAGATAGTCCAAATTTGAACGTGAGGTGTGGTCTCAGTAGAATCGTATCATTGTCACGATATATTTCAGTGAACATACAATCCCAGCCAACGTTTTCCTGGACATGTTGATAAGTTTCGAGGTACGGCAATTGGAGTGTCATTGATCTCAGGGAAGTGAGAGAGCCATGTCGTAAGACAAACACAGCACCCATGCTTCACCGGAATTCTAACCCCGGCCCATCTCGGAAGAATTTTCAGAAGCTAGCGCTTTGACCACTGCGCCACAAGTGTGACACCAAGAAACTTCAGTGTTGTCATCCAGTTTTGCCTTTTCTGATGCGCACGTTGATTTTGTTTGTGTGGTTTGATAATAGCTATTAAAAATAAGTTAATAGGTAAATTAACTTGAAACCAATGCTCGGTCGAGTCTGGATGTTTGTTATTTGTTTATTTGAGATTCCTAGCGTAAGAACCATATTTGATTTGTTTGTCTGAGGTTTTTACGATCCCCTGGAAGAAAACGATAGGCTATATGCAGCCGCCGTCACTAATTTAGGGCTACTGGTTGAAGTGAAGAGAGACAGCCAGTGCATTAAGATAAACGCCTCACCGGGATTCCAACCCGAAACTATCTCGGACGAATGATCAGAAGACCACTCTTAGACCACTGCGCAACCGGCTCGGCTGGCCATATATTTGACCAAAGAGCACAGAATTCTAGTACAAAATATCTGTAGAAGTCAACTCAAACCGAGGAGACTCCAACGTCCACATAACTGGAAGAACCCACAGACTCCGCGAGGTTCGGGCCAGGATGTGTTCAAATTATTTAATATTAGAGTCCGCCGGGCTCATCCTTAACGTACACAGCCATTTTAATAAGGAATAGATGGAATTCACAGTGTAATTCACTAATGGAAAGAAAATCTTGTTTACATCTTTTATGCAGTCTTGCTCCGCTGTGTGCTCTATGTACGGCTCCATTACAAGTTCCACATTGACTGGTCAGCTGATGTCTATGGTGATCCTATTGGAGTCTAGTATATGGTGGGCGGCCAAAGTTTTTTCGGCCAATTTAAGAGTTGATTTACCTCTTTCATCTGACTCATAGCAGCTCAGATGGGGAGCTCCATTGTTTTGAGCTGTGCCTGAATGGCATGACAGATCGGTCTCTTGATGGATCTCTGTTCACATTTGGGATTTGAAGGTTGTAATTGGCTTCCCTGTTCCTTTCCTCATAGTTCCCTTATTTACATTGTTGATCTCTCCTCCAGTGGTTGGTGACCTCCTTGGGATTCTATTTAACTGTGTTATATGCATTGGTTCGTGGAGGATTATATGATATCTGCTAGGCATAATCTTTTCATTAATTTCAGGTATTTTCTGAAATTCCTATAAATATATATGAAAAAAACTATTAAACAAAACAACTTCCATAAATATTGTTAAAACAGTAAGTAATTGTAAAACGAGATGGATGTCTTAGTCGAAAGCATGGAGATCTAATACTACGTAAAAGATATAGAAAAGTGTTTCATTTCGAGAAAGATCTTCAAATAGAGATCAACAATGGTGAATATATTTCAAATACGTGGAGATAATGTAAATATACGATTTAATCGCTCTGTCCACCTTATTTTATAAACAACGTATAGCAACTGAAAAATTGTTCTACCGACACCGCTGATAAACCACGAATAGCGCTGTGAATTGTTGGCTCCGTAGCATAAAGCAAACGCACTCGGCTAGTTATTGGGAGATCTGGGATTATCAGCGGTGTCGGTAGAACAATTTTTCAGTTGCTATTCGTTGTTTATAAAATAACTTGGACAGAGCGATGACATCGTATATTTATATTTACATTAGATATCAATAAATTGTTTCACCTTCTGTAGTAAAGAGGATACATGATTTGAGTTCACTTAATTCAACAGAATTTTTCATTTCCATATCAAAAAATATTCCCCTAAACAGAATTTCAGAGGAAAAAGCTGAGCGAGAATGCCAATATATATATTACCATTGTTTTCTCTCAATGTGAATGTTGGGTTCTCAGTTAATTTACTTTAAAAAAAAAGCTGTCAATAAAATGCGAATTTATAATTTTAATTTTTAGTTATCTTAGTGTATCACAGTTTAATGAAAAAACCTATCTTTTTATTTCTTTTCTTAGCCGAAATGAATGATACTACGATCCCAACGTTACGTAGAAGTGCTGAGAACGTTCATGCACGGAAGCTGAAAGTTCTCATGAATCTAATTAGATATTCCAGATTCATGGTGACGCAAAAAAGAGCCACCACGTTACAGAGAAGTGTTATGAAGCTCGAGCTTTTCTTGTATTTAATTAAGAATTCAAACTTCATGATGACGTTACTATTGTTGAAACGTAAATATTGATATAAAGATTTCCCTCTGTAAAGTAACAGAACAGATAATTTTCCAGTTTTAAACCGAAGCAAACATATTGATTCACAATAAATAAATAATAGATGTGTGTATGTGCATCTCCTGATATCACTTGGCAAACATCTTCAGGCGTACTAAACAAGGCTGTATTTCATATAGATCTGTTCATGGCACTGGACCTATATCTTTGGAGTGCACAGTTCGTCTGTAAGTTACACTATTCCTCCACACAGAACAAGGAGATTTTCATACTCTAGTTTCCAGGATTATTCATACTCTCCAGGATTATCCATTATTAAGCGCACTCTGCTAGAAAGCACTTCCATATTGATTGACCAATCCAAGAGATTTATAGTGACGTAGTGATCAATTATATTGCAAAGTTCTTTAGCATTGTATGTGTCTCTCATCATTTTATTGCAGGTCCTCTTTTATTTTATTAATATCACACATTTTCCATGAGTTATTAAACAAGCCTCTTTAGACCTCATCTATCCGAAATATAAATCATATGCTTATTACATTTTCGAGCAACTGCTCCTATTAATCTTCTTCCACGCTTGAGATTCTGCGAGACACGCTGTCAATCTGCTGTAGGACGCTTAAAAGTTGCTTAGCATAATGCTCCCTTGGCATGGTAATGACCCTGTTTGTTGCTGATGGAAGAATTACATTTTCACCAGTTATGTGAAGCTTTTTGCGCAGTGTAATTCTGTAAGAAAATGGGTATGGGATGCGAGAAGAAGCTTTGACAGCGCTGGCTTATTTAAAGAGACTTACGAGTCGGAAATTAATTTCAGCGCGTTTATGAGGAAAATATTCATGAGATTTGTTTGCTAGATCTGTGTCATTGCCTTTTAGTGCCTACTCTGTTTGCTTGGGTTTACATGTATGTACTTTCAACAGATGGAGTTAGCGACAAGCTATACTTTAAGGTCGTTCCTCTCTACCAACGCAGCAGGCACTTGTGAATCTAGGAGGTAAGTAACGTTCTCAGTATATTTTTCATTAGTTTTACGTCCACTGGCAGCGACATGGTCGGCAACATTTGTCACTTTTTTGTCAACCACAGGCAAATTTTCGAGCAATTGATAAATGAAAATAAAATAAAAATATTTCGTTGTTGTAGATGAAATGTCGGATTTTGCAAACACGAGCAGTTGGTATGTAAATTAGGAATTAATTCATCCCGCGATGTGATTTGTGATATTGTGACGTATTACAGAGATAAAACACGTGCGAAAAGGACAAACCTGCAGAAAAAACATTCCGTCAGTGTAGTTTAGTCGGTTAGAACAACTGGCTCCGGGGGCGAGGATTCGACACCGTCATCGAAAAATTTCTGAATTTCCTATTGGCGTCCGATTGTAGAAAATGGGTCGACTAGCCGTTCGGTTCTTCGAAAAATATGTGTTGTTTGGTTCCACACATCGTTTGGAATTGATGAAAATTTCTTCTTCGCTTAAAAAAAAATAAGAGGGAGATGATATGACGCACCTCTGAGGTGAAACACGTGTCAAGACGAAACATCTGCAGCGATTTATTCCGTCAGTGTAGTTTAGTCGGTTACAACAACTGGCTCCGGAGCAAGGAGGAGCAATTTCGTCATCGACAAATTTGGGAATTTCACAATGCTTAATTTAAAGCGCCAATGCTTACCCCATTAAAGCATTGGCCATTTTGTCAGTGGTGTCAGACCCAAAAGGCTTGTGTTAGAATGAAGAGGATAAAAACAGGATTTTTTTCATTTTTTACGCTTTCCAACCGTAAGTTGCAGAAGCGTATATGCTTCAGCTTTGTCCGCCTGTCCGCACGATAACTAGCGTAAAAATGGTTCGATTTCGATGAAATTTTAGTATGTGGTAGGGGACCACCTGGGGACGAACCCTATTGAAAATGGGACAAATGGGGTTAAAGTTCACGATATAGGAGCGGGATCCATTCTATTGCTTTTATGCGTCATAACTTCCGTAAATATGGTTCTATTTCAATGAAATTTTAGTATGTCGTAAAGCACTACCTGGGGACGAACTATATTGAAAATTGGTGAAGTGGGGTCAAAGGTCAGGACATAGGAGTGGGATGCATTCCATTGCCTTTATGCATCATAACTTGCATAAAAATGGTTCAATTTCGATTAAATTTTAGTATGTGGTAGAAGACCACCTGGGGACGAACACTATTGAAAATGGACAAAATGGGGTCAAAGGTCAAGACATAGGAGCGAGATTTGTTCTACAGCCATTATCCTCATAACTTGGGGGATTGGAGGTTTAACGACCACCGTGAGCAACTCAATGGGCTATAAGCAGTCGCCCGTCCCTAATTTAGGGTCACTGGTTCCAGGGAAGGGAGAGAGCCAGTGCCGTAAGACAAACACAACATCCATGCCTGACCGGGATTCGAACCCGGACCCCTTATGAACGAATGATCAGAGGCCAGCGCCTTAGACCACTGCGCCACCGGGGCGGCCCTCATAACTTGAGTAATGCTTTCTGGTATGTTGGAAAGCGTATCATAATCAATGCATTGCATGATTTTACTAACTTGTCTTATGTTAGTTTAAACTTGGACACCGTACATTGGGGGCAGCTAGCAGCATCAATTCAGCATTTTGGGAAAGCAAAATTAGTTAACGCAAGACATCACCTTGGTTTGTTAAATCCGGGTAGAGAGATACTGTATATGTATAAGCATAAGATTAACCATGCGGTAGCGCAGAAAGAACTATCAATGATGCCTAGTTGAAAACCTTGATGGTTCGCCGAAACTTGGCAGGAAAGTTGAAGTAAACTATGCAACTATTTCCCGACATTTAAATGCCATAGGCAAGGTGAGGAAGATAGAAAAATGGGTTTTACATGAGTTGGCGGAAGAACAAAAAACACAACGACTTGATGTCTCCTCTCCTTTGCTTATCCGCATCAAACAACTGACATTTTCAGGTGTCTCGTCACGTGTGATCAGAAACGGATTCTATGTGACAATCGCCGTCGTTCGTTGCAATGGTAAACCGCAGTGAAGCTCTGAAACTCACCCCTTCTCCGGAAGACGATGATCAGTGTTTGGTGGTATTCAACTAGTGTGATTCACTCCTGCTTCTTATTTCTCGTCGGGAGGGTTCAGCCATCACGGCGGACAGGTATTGTCAGGTTCTTGACATTCTACATGTAAAACTGTCCGCCAAACAGCCGGTGTTAGTTAATCGCAGTGAGCTCATTCTTCTCCATGACAACGCGAGACCCCAAGCTGCATGCCAGATGATCCAAAAGTTTCACTATTCGAGTTATGAAACCTCAAGTGATCTTCTTGTTCAACTGCTCTGTCCTCATAGCGAAAAATACTTTTTCAAGTACCTAGACACCTTTCTGCAGGGTAAACTGTCTTCCAACCAAACATCAGTTTAAATCTCATGTCGCATCCCGAAGCTCGATGTTTTTTTCACGACGGCGTGCAGAAGCTGTATCTCGTTGGCAAAAGTGTGTTGTTGCTGGCGGTGATTATTTCTCGTCGGGAGGAATAATGTGTTTATTTTTTTTGATTGGAGGTTTAACGACCACCGTGAGAAACTCAATGGGCTATAAGCAGTCGCCCGTCCCTAATTTAGGGTCACTGGTTCCAGGGAAGGGAGAGAGCCAGTGGCTTAAGACAAACACAACATCCATGCCTCACCGGGATTCGAACCCGGACCCTTTACGGACGAATGATCAGATGCCAGCGGCTTAGACCACTGCGCCAGCGGGGCGGCAATGTGTTTAAAGTTCCATCGGTAGACCGACATATCCTCTACAATAATCTAATAAATATGTATAATGTCAGTCTCAAGGGATGAGAGCAGCCATACAGATATATTCAGTCTGAAGCTATGTCAGGGAAATTTATACATTTCGAAAGGCCACACACGCCAAAATTCCCTGCCGCAACTGGAAAACCTATACCTCTTTCTCTGAGTTTTTTTCTATGGGTCAGCTCAAGCCTGACGTAACACTCCTTTGAAAAACTTTAAGGGATCGTCATTATTCTAATGTTTGTGTCTCCCTTGTGTTCTTCAAATCTTCTCAGTTTTCCACCATTTGCAGCTGGCAATTAGGATGTTGTGGCCGTTAGTCCTATTTCATTATTAAACAGAGACAGACGTTTAAACTTTTATGAGTGAGATAATCAACTTTATCAGGACTGTCCTTTGGAGGCAAACAACTATGTGTATGTTATTCGAATGCGGAAAACTTGGGATATACACAGTAGAGTCACATTATTGTGACCACCTCCTACTTTTGACGTGAACAGCGCGTAGCCAGTGAAAGAAGGTACGTGTCGTGAGCTGGCTTTGCAGGGTATATAAGATGTGCTGTAGGCATTCTTAAAACATATCACTCATTGCAGTTGCGGATAAAAGGAACGATTTATGAGATTTGCAAAAACGGATGATTATCAGCTTTCGGACCAAGGGTGGCAGTATTTCTGAAACAACGCAGTTTGTTAAGTGCTCGCTTGCTGCTGTGGTTAAAGTGTATCGTGATTGGAGAAATGGCACCATTGCGAATAAGCAACGAGGAAACTGCGGATATCACGTGTCACTGATGTGAGAGGTGAACGTCAGTTTCGGAGGTGCGTGAGGGCCGATCGACAAGTCACAGAGGAGCAACTCACTGGCCGAATGAATCACGGGGCTACCGGAAGTGTGTATTAAACAATAGTTCAGCGAACTCTGCTGCGCATGGGGCTCCGATGCAGACGGATGGTCACGGTACCTACGCTAACGAAGGTGCATCGATGGAAAATGCTTACATTTGTACGGAAGTATCGAAATGGAACCTCCCTTGTAGAGTTTTAATATTGGAATTGGACCTCTGCTGTAGAATTTTAAGGCTGAACTTGTGACTTATGGACTTAAACTGTTTGTAGAAAGAACCCTTAAGCTCTAACTCATTGCTCTTAGAAATAACGAGATAGAACTTAAGGCTTAGAGGGTTTTCAAAGTCTCTAACCAAATACTTCAAAGCAAACTTGGCAGGGTAAATAGTTCAGCAGGCACAGTACCTATAATTCAGTGTCCAGTTTATTTCAGCAGATGTGCACGGCAATACGAACACGCTGAAGATAATTCTTAAATAACAAGACAACAAGGTAAATCCAGCAACTCGAACAATTATTTATTTCAGCAGATGTGCACGGCAATACGAACACGCTGAAGATAATTCTTAAATAACAAGACAACAAGGTAAATCCAGCAACTCGAACAATTATTTATTTCAGCAGATGTGCACGGCAATACGAACACGCTGAAGATAATTCTTAAATAACAAGACAACAAGGTAAATCCAGCAACTCGAACAATTATTTATTTAAGCAGATGTGCACGGTAATACGAACACGCTGAAGATAATTCTTAAATAACAAGACGACAAGGTAAATCCAGCAACTCGAACAATTATTTATTTCAGCAGATGTGCACGGCAATACGAACACGCTGAAGATAATTCTTAAATAACAAGACAACAAGGTAAATCCAGCAACTCTAACAATTATTTATTTCAGCAGATGTGCACGGCAATACGAACACGCTGAAGATAATTCTTAAATAACAAGACAACAAGGTAAATCCAGCAACTCGAACAATTATTTATTTCAGCAGATGTGCACGGCAATACGAACACGCTGAAGATAATTCTTAAATAACAAGACAACAAGGTAAATCCAGCAACTCGAACAATTATTTATTTCAGCAGATGTGCACGGCAATACGAACACGCTGAAGATAATTCTTAAATAACAAGACAACAAGGTAAATCCAGCAACTCGAACAATTATTTATTTCAGCAGATGTGCACGGCAATACGAACACGCTGAAGATAATTCTTAAATAACAAGACAACAAGGTAAATCCAGCAACTCGAACAATTATTTATTTCAGCAGATGTGCACGGCAATACGAACACGCTGAAGATAATTCTTAAATAACAAGACAACAAGGTAAATCCAGCAACTCGAACAATTATTTATTTCAGCAGATGTGCACGGCAATACGAACACGCTGAAGATAATTCTTAAATAACAAGACAACAAGGTAAATCCAGCAACTCGAACAATTATTTATTTCAGCAGATGTGCACGGCAATACGAACACGCTGAAGATAATTCTTAAATAACAAGACAACAAGGTAAATCCAGCAACTCGAACAATTATTTATTTCAGCAGATGTGCACGGCAATACGAACACGCTGAAGATAATTCTTAAATAACAAGACAACAAGGTAAATCCAGTAACTCGAACAATTATTTATTTCAGCAGATGTGCACGGCAATACGAACACGCTGAAGATAATTCTTAAATAACAAGACAACAAGGTAAATCCAGCAACTCGAACAATTATTTATTTCAGCAGATGTGCACGGCAATACGAACACGCTGAAGATAATTCTTAAATAACAAGACAACAAGGTAAATCCAGCAACTCGAACAATTATTTATTTAAGCAGATGTGCACGGCAATACGAACACGCTGAAGATAATTCTTAAATAACAAGACGACAAGGTAAATCCAGCAACTCGAACAATTATTTATTTCAGCAGATGTGCACGGCAATACGAACACGCTGAAGATAATTCTTAAATAACAAGACAACAAGGTAAATCCAGCAAATCTAACATATATTTATTTGAGCAGATGTGCACGGCAATACGAACACGCTGAAGAGAATTCTTAAATAACAAGACGACAAGGTAAATCCAGCAACTTGAACAATTAACTCGCTATTTCTTAACAACACACATTTATCAAACTTTTACTCATTGCGACAAAACGCAATTCACATATAGTCATTCGTACAGTATAATCTTTTGTTCTTATCTCTCATCACTCCTTTATCTAAAACACGCAGCATATCGTATTCAATACACAGAACTTCTTGTCGTTTTATTGAACTTTTATTCATTGTCAGAGTTTTTGCTAACTTTGAAAACTCGTCGGGAGAAATAATGTGCCGTTAAATCAGAAAAACATTGAAGGAGAAGAAGCCAATACACGCGAGAACACGGAAACTCAAAAGGAAGGTTAAATTAGAGGTATATATCAAAAGATCTAAATTTAATTTTAACAGGTTCATTTAACAATACGATTACGAATTATGAAATTTTTGTAGCCTTTTTTTAAGCAATGCGTCAGCTTGTCAAAGAGAAAATTAAGAATTAAAAATTACTTAATACATGTATATGCTTCTAGAGCATTCACACGTACACGCATACCTGACTAAAAAAGCTAGTTTTCTATTGATATATTACAGTTAGTAATTTCAATTATTTAAGCAAATTACATTTATTACAAAATTTACCAGTGTAGCAGGAACACAAGCATAACGCTCACAAGTGTAAAGAATATAGCTATAACGACCTGCACATACCTATTCCATAATGCGCATTACATCTAAGTTTCAACTGTCAGAGTATCAAACTGACTGAAAATGAATGTGTGTATTAAATTAAGTTGAAATTTCATCGTATGGCTGATGAAAAGCACCTGATAATTCCTGCAACTTTTGAGAACAAAAAATCTATACTGTTTAAAAAAGAGAAAGAAAAAAACGAAACAAAAAAGAGACCTAATGAAATCTAATTCAAGCACGTAGTTTCGGCATTGCTTGTCTATAGTATTGTAAAAACATGCGACATAATGCATAAGGGATAATAAGCAATCATCGGGAAATAAATACGCGGCAACGTGGAAACAGCTGTGGATTTTCATAATAAGAGGTAATAACGAAAACCCACTGTTGCAGAATTGCTTTCGTCACATCACATTTGGAGTTAACAGAAAAAAGTTATAAAACTTGTGCGGTACTCCTGTTATTACTTACACGCAAAAATGAAGGATTAATTTTCACTGAATTCCTCCACGATCGAGCATAAAAGTG
Source organism: Macrothele yani (assembly GCA_039090855.1). Taxonomy (NCBI): domain Eukaryota; kingdom Metazoa; phylum Arthropoda; class Arachnida; order Araneae; family Macrothelidae; genus Macrothele; species Macrothele yani. The sequence continues at coordinate 63,767,195 of CM077013.1, read as the reverse complement.
AACTAATCATCTCTTTGCTACAAAAAACAGATATGAAGCGGTTTTCTTGCACCACAAAACTGAAAATGATGAAATTTTATTCCTCTTTCCTGTTGAAGATGAGTTCAACTAGCTTATATATACTAAATTTAAAATAATCCCAGTTTCCTAAAAGTCTAACTTTATTAATATCATTCATAGTGGGAATCAACAAGCCACGCGCAGCGCATCTTATGTACACTGGCGGAAAGTGAAAAAATAACACCAAGAAGGAGACGTCTGATACCAACGAAATGTATACAGCAAAATAACGGAATACAGAGGATAACGTGATCAAAACATTATGGCAAAATACAGCTGTATTTGCTGGTAAACTGAAAAATAACATTTTCATGTAACATGGTTAGTACGAGGTTGAACTGCGTCACACTGTGCAAATCTGGCATGGAGTCTGTCGTACAGATGTTGGATGTAAGTTTGGGGTATTGAGTTCCAAGCATCCTCAACCTGGACGCGTATATCGGGAATGATCGTGGCTGGCCGTGGAGACCGGATAAGTCGTTGTCCCATAAAATCCCACACGTGCTCAATGGGGGACAAATCCGGTGAACGTGCAGGCCACGGAAGTTGTCTCATACCCTGAAGTGCATGTTGCGTTGCACGTGCCGTGTGTGGGCGTGCGTTATCTTGCTGGAAAACACCACGATGGACCGACTTTACAAATGGCACAACAACGGCCCGAATGATGTTGTTGATGTAGGAGGTGCTGTTTAACGTACCCGGTACAAACGCTAGTTGTGTACGGGAGTGATAGCTGATCGCTCCCCACACCAGGACACCAGGTGTAGGCCCTGTGTGTCGCTGGCGGATGCAAGAAGGGTGGAGACGCTCCCCTGTGCGTCTGCGAACACGCATACGGCCATCGGAGGCTCCCAAGTAGAATCTGCTTTCATCGCTGAACACGACAGATCGCCATTGCGTTCTCCAGTGCAGACGTTGGCGACACCACTGCAGTCGTTTCCTGACGGTGGGCTGGAGTCAGAGGTACACATGCCAGAGTCACACGTGCACGTAGTCCTGCATCCAGTAGACGGTTGCGGATTGTTCGCACAATCACCTCAGGTGCAACGGCAGCTCGAATTTGCGTCGCAGTGGATGTTCTGCTGGACAACGCCGCTCTTCTTATGCGTCGATCGGTCCGCTCATCAGTCCGTCTGTGACTCCCGGTTCCACGTCTTCTCGTGTGGGAATGTTCCTCAAACCATCTACGCCACCATCGTACCACCACCGATACTTCCCGTTTAATTCGCTCAGCAATATAACGATACGACCACCCGGCCTCGCGGAGTCCGACTAAACGACCTCTCTCAAAGTCTGATAACTGCTGAAATCGTACACGTCTTCCATGTCCAGGCATTGCAGCTTCTTCAGGGTCTTCGCACGTGTCCGTACACCAACGACTGATTACATTCCTTTGGTCGTACTCCTTAAATACCACCGACGATAATTTGCATATCATGCCGTACTGTGGCGTAAGCGCTCAGCAGTCGGTCAAGAAATTAACATCACACCTACGTAAACTCGACCCCATTAACATATGTAAATTTCATGATCGTTTGCCAATTCCTTCTTGGTGTTCTTTTTTCACTTTCCGCCAGTGTATTTACTCAATAGGTAAGTTCGGTTGACCTACTTTTTAATTTAAGGTCAATGGTTTTAGACAAAGGGACGGAGGCAAAGACACAACAATCAGGTTTTAACTGAAATTTCAACTTAATTACCGAATCGTGTGCCCTACAAATCTCATTCATTCACGATTCACTACAGCTTAGGAGTTGAAACAGTTCAATCTTATTGTGTAAAACAATATGCATTATTTACATAGAAAATGCTACACAATAAGGAAATTCACGAGATGAGATGAAACTTACCACACATGCAGACAAGTAAGTGGAAAAGAAGTGATTTAATTTCTGAGGGATTACATGAATGCGATGGGCGAAGAGACAGCATAATATGGCCTGACTCAGTAAATAGTATAATCGCCATGCTGGGCTATACGTTCAAACACACGGCATGGAATCGAGTAGAAATATCCCCGGATGGTGTTCTGAGTCATCGCTGACCATGCGTCAGTGACCTGTGTTCACAATTCATCGACAATTTTCACTCGATGCCTTAGTGAAGGGAAGATTCCTGAGGATTGGAACAACTACATAAAAAAGGTGACATTGAGGATCTCATGAACTACAGACCTATCAGCCTCCTATCAGTGGTTTATAAAATCTTCACAGAGGTGTCAAGTCGTCTGACAATGACGTCCCATACGTTCACTATGGCGGAGAAGTCTGGAGATCACGCAAGCCAAGGCAGCACCTGGACACCTTGCAGGCACGATCTGCTGATTTTATCAGGGTGCTGACGGGCGTTATCATGATGGAACTGGGAATTAGGAATTCTACGGAAATACGAAACAAAAAACAGGCTGCAGCAGCTCCTCCTCAACTTATCGTAGTGCTGTCATTGTACACACTATGCGTGCGAGAGGCGGACGGCCGTTAAAACTGATTGCGCCCCAAATCATGACACCAGGCTGAGAATTCGAATGAAGCTCACGGACGACAGCAAGAACATCCTAGTGACCAAGTGGTTTCCAGACTCTCAGTTAGCGATGGTCAGCGCTGAGACAGAAGCGACACTCGTCACTCAATGCGATATTGTTCCATTCGTCCCGCCAAGCACGTCTGATACGACACTACTGCTGTAAATATTAGTCACGTGCTCAATTGTGTGCACAGTACTTCGTAGTTTTGCTGACCCTGTCTTATCTCAGAACAGACATAAACGTCGGTAAAGGAGTTCGACTCATGTCCAAAAGTTGAATAAAAAAAAATTCAGCAATGTGAACCAGATAGAGGGAATTCAATAAAATAAATTACAGCGAAACACCGTGTATACGTTTTTCAAGGGACCAACTAAAATTAACGTATAATTGAAAAAAAAAATGAATAAACGAAGTAGTTCACGTTTCCGTCCCCACATGACAGCACAGTTTCCTGTTGCAACGTTTGATGTATCTTTTTTTATTATTGGAGGTTTAACGACCACCGTGAGCAACTCAATGGGCAGTCGCCAGTCCCTAATTTAGGATCACTGGTTCCAGGGAAGGGAGAGAGCCAATGCCATAAGACAAACACAACATCCATGCGTCACAGGAACTCGAATCCTGACCCTTTTCGGACGAACGATCAGAGGCAATAGCTTAGACCACTGCGCCACCGGGGCGGCCATGTACCTGTTAGTGTTATTATAGGTATTGGATAGCATACAGTATTTTTTTCATGTTCTAGTGCTGTGTTCTAGTATTTTCGGTGAACTTTTTTGTCTACAGCTTCTTTTGTTTCTAATTTCATTGATTTCAGTCACAATGAGTAAAGTTACAGCACTTGTAAATTCAGTATGTATTACATATGCAGTACGTATATACTGTAGTACACAAAAGCACTACTAAAAATTACTTTACGATTGATAATTTTTACAGGAAATATGATATAGTATTTTATAAAACATACGTACACATTAACATAGTTTAAAATATCTTTAATTCTTGACTGTTGTTCAAGATGAAATATTTCATTTCAAGTCTACAGAGCGCCTCTATTGGTTTCTCCTCAGTACTATAACTATGAAAGAAGCCGCTAACGACAACGAACGATTTCAATGCATCGCGAAATTTGGGTGCTGCTACATTCACCTGGGAATCATCATCACCCTTGTCACTGGAGACGTGGTCATTGCACTTTTTGTTCTCAGTAACTTCATATAGAGTCATATAGGTTGGCGCAACTGATGTAAAATCTTGGAAGCTAAACTCATTTATATCTCCAATTATAGCATTCCAGTCAGATCACCTAATTATATCTTATTTGGGTGTACGATCGTCTAGAAGCTCACATGCCGGTATCAAATATCGAAATCCAGCTTTTGCGAAACAGTGAAATATTGTTTCCGGCGAAACGCGACTCCATGTCGCCGAAAACATGCCCTTTGCATTCAACACGTTCAGTGAAATATTTTTTGACGTTATAAATATTTTTAGAGCGCGAGCTGCTCCGATCGTTGTCGGTAATAATATACGTGTCTACCCCTGAATCCATTGGTTAAAGACAACTTGGGCAATTTTCACAGAATTTTCTATTTCTTGCGGATGGACTGGACAACAATCGATAAAAAGAAGGAGTTTTCGTTTCTTCCTCTTCATTTTCGCATTATTTTTTTATTTGATCTATGAACATTATTGATTTAATGTTGACTGCGTAAGCCGTGGGTTGAATTTTCACGTTTCTGAGACATCGGGATCTTACAGTTTTTCTGATAACAGTGTTAATTTTTCTCTTCCATCGGAGTTATAGCACAAATGGACAGTCAGTCCATGTTTTTTTCCCTGCCATGACAATGCTGCTTTTTGAAAGCTAATGGTTTACAATATGTAGATAGAAGCAAAACTAAGGAAAAAAAAACCAGTCTCATCGTTATTGAAAATATTCTTACGATCGTATCCTTTGGTACTGTTTGGTAAATTCTTCATTTCCTCCACAGTATCAAAAGAAACGTCAGTAGGATTGCCGCTGATAATTTTTGACACTATGCCATGCAGATTTTGGAATCGATGTTCCAGCTGAAAAACCGATGTCTTCTTTTAAGTTTCCTCTTTTCGCCACTCCCTTGGTCTTTTTAATGAGCATCAGGCCGTTTTTAGAAATGTTAGAAATACGACTGTGCTCGAAGAATTGAAGAACAATGTCTTACACAAAATTTCCAGTTTGAATTGTTTTTCAATAGAGTTGAACGTGAAGACGTTGCATTCTCCTAGATCTCCTTACATTTGTAAATTATACTTGTAGAATCTGAAATGCAAGTTCTAACTTTGCAGCTATAGTCGTTTTGTTCAGCGTGTGATTTTCCTCAACTTTCTTCAAAATTTCTATTCTGTATTTTAAAGACATGGCATTACGAGATCTCTAAGCCATGACAAAAATGCAAGAAAGGGAATGCAAACGAAGGCTTCAAGGAAACAGTCGGATATGACAATGTCCAGCAAGAGCAGGTGTATAATGAAGGTAGCAACTGAGTCGAACAATGCTAACTCAGAAGGAGCGACCACATTCCCCAGCATGAGTCGTGGTGCTGGTGGGAGAGTGGAATTAGGTAGAGCGATAGCAGGAGGGAGGGAGGTTGGAAAATCGGAAACGGAATTCGCGGCGAAGAGGGATTGTAGGAAAAGAGTTTGGTAAAGGGAATTAACGTGGTTTGAATTTCTAGTTGACGACATCACAACACCGTAATTTAACGTGCAAATGAGGAGAAAGCTAATTCGTGTAATTGAAAAAAATTGACACTAAGGGTAATTCAAAATTTTTGGACCGACCACATTTTACGTAAATTGAGAATAACATATAAGTGAGAAACGTAAAAATACGATTTTACTTATGTTTGGTCTCCGGTTATTTTGATATCTAAACGTTTTCTATATCAATAGCTCATTGTACATCTAAATATGTTGCCCGCTGAAACTAGTATTTCAGGGGAGGAATTTTCCTACGCACTGTATTTACTTAGATTCGGAGACAGCTCCATGTTTTGTAGAACGTAGAATGCATAAGTGTTCTAGTTTGAAGAATGCATAGTAATACAGATATTGTAAACCTTTCTAGGCTGTTCAAAAGGCACTTCAACATCCGAAAAGAACATCTCACTGAAATGTTTGTTTCAAGATCGAATTCATTAAATTTGTTTCGTTTTAGCAAGAAGGAGTTACTTAGAAGCAATATTCAAATCTGTTTGGCGTGATCACTTCAAAAAGTATATCAAACGTGATTAAAACAATTTCAGCAACTGCACAGCAAACTGTGACCAAACTCAGTGTTTTAAATGAAGACTGAGTTTGTTTACTGTAAAAATAAAAAGTAACTGTTCTTAAAAGCATGCACTAGTTCACAAAGTATCGAAAATTAAAAATGCGACATGTCCGCCGGAAACAAGATTCCTACGAGAAAAAGAAAAAATGAGCATTTGAAGCATGCGCTCGTTCAAGTAGATAAGAAACTCATCTCAGTGGAGCAACATATATTCTAAAAAATTCTGACTGAGAGTTCTTTCGAAGTTCATCCTCCTTTACGCTAATGAAAATGTTTACCGGTGAAAGATACGCTACAAAAAAAAATGACTTCATATGTTATCAAACTAAGCTTAGTTTCTTCTTACAGGTAAACAGACTAAGGTGTGAAGTATGCTGTAAAATTCAAACAAAAAGTTTGTCCTTAAAAGCATATATTTCTTCGCACAGACGTACAGACTAATAGGTGTAGAGCGCTAAGGATAATAAAAAAAAATCCAACATAGTTTTATTTAGACTTTCACCTCAAGCCAGTTTTCACGATAGCGCAGTTTCAAATATGTCACAGAGGCACTAAGCCATATGAAAATAATAGCGGTCTCTCAGAATATTCGCAAATTCAGGCAAGTGAGGACTATAGCCTCCTACATGAGAGCATTTTTTGTTTGGTTAAATAAAAACAATAATTAAAGAAAAGAACAGCGAAAAACTCCCTGTGACTTGATGTTCTTTTCTGAGATTGAAAAAAGCTGTTATAATACGCGAAATCCACTAAAAACACTTGTAAATATAAAGTAGTCTATTTTTTTCATTTTAACGTTCTGTTTTGAGATGAGTAAAATTTATTATCTAGCTGCGACAAAATAAACTAACGCTGGCAAGATGCAGCTCTAAATAGCTTGCGTAGCTACGCTTTTGAAAGAAAAAGATAAAGAAGAAAGAAAAAGCGACAGCTAACATATGCAAGTAAATCATGCAAGTTGTTTTTTGTTTTAGACGAACATCCTACTGACTGAAATAATTGGCACTCTACCGAAAGAAGGAATAAAGTTATGCTGCCTAAGTTTACAGAAGGAATATAACCTTATCAATGCTCCAACTTCAATCACGCTGTCACATGGGATATGGAGAATGAACAAGAAAGGAATAAAGATTTAATAATGAGAGGATTTACTTGAGATGGAAAGATTTATATGCTCACTCTCCAACAACGCGCAACAACCTGCCAGTCACTCTAACATACAGGATACTAACTTCTTTTGTCAGCAGCGGGAAGGGTAATGCTGTGTGTGTGTGTGTGTGTGTGTGTGTGTGTGTGGACGGTGGAAGTACAAAGTACATGAGTTAGTTAACGATTCGTCTGTGAACCCACACATTTTCTTCAAAGAGATGAGCCAAACAAATGCAAGAAACGCTGTTTTAGAAATACATGTTGTTTATTCCTCAAGAACAGCATTGGCTATTTTACAGCCAGTGAATTTGGTCTATTTAAGCAAGCATATAAAGAATTCAAAAATGGATGAGCCTTCGATATGGAATTGAAGCTCCGATTTCCTGTTTTCATTTATACTTAACGACTTGCAACCTCGGTTAGTTATCATCTGAGCTGACAACTAAATTATCTCTCTGTATTTTTCGTTCTATGACTACATTTCTCCCATGGTTTGTGGAATTTCACACTTCATCTCCTTTGAAGGCATCTCAACTTCTCACAGATTGGAAACATTAAACAAGCGATGTTGCCCAAAACATTGCGACACCGAGAAAGAGCGATTGACATGAAGAACGTGCAAACCATGGTTATAGATCTAGTGAAAACTTCGGTGAGTGTAGTAGTGTCTATTTCTCTACTGGCTTCTTGTGTAATGTCCACCGTAATCCCATCCTTCCCCGATTTCTTCCCTGTTTCATGTTCTTCATTGCATGTTCAACTCTTCTGGGAGGATTCGAGAAATTTGATACTGGTACATTTCTTTATATCTGGAATAGATGTGTCATCCTTTTCTTCTAGCTTTATGTAGAACTCTCAACCTTGTCAAAATTTCGCCTCCATTTCTTGCTACAGTGCCATCTTCTTTTCTCAGTGGCATTATGTGTTGTTTTCTTCCATATCTGAGATGTTCTTTTGCTTCCTTCAGGCTTTGACTGTTTTCTGTTACTTTTTTCAATAGTTTAAAATTAAATTTCCTTATGTCTCTAGTGAAAATTATTCGCACTGTCTTTCATAGCTCTATATATTCTACTCTGGAAGTTATATTTTTTTATTTATCTTTATCTTCCTTTCCTTTTGCGCCAGCATTTTTTTTCTTTCTCATTTCTTCATATGAAACTTGTGCATAGTACCATCTAAAGTATTTTTGCTGCTGTTTCCATAACAATATTGATCAGTTTTCTGTTAACTTCAGAGACGTGATGTTAGACCTAGAGAAAAAAAATCGGTTCCTCAGTACCAGTTTGAAGGCATCATGATGCTTTCTAACGTTTGTCATGTCAATACATTTTGTTTGTTTAATGAGATTGACACGTCCGTGTTTAGAATTGAGGTGCATCTTACATCTCACCATTCTAGATCAGTACCTTGCTTGAAACTATTTAGCACAATGCAGACTTTGACGTCAATTTTTAATACACATAATAAAATTAATTTCATTTGTCATCATATTGGGATGCCTCCATATCCCTTTCCTATTTTGGCTTTTTATTGAAAAAGGAGTTCATGATGAAAAACCCTTCTCCCTCAGTAAACTCTACGAACGTATCTCCACGCTGGTTACTGTTACCGTGACAGAATTTGCCTAACCAAGTTTCATTCTGTTGCTATTGCCTTATTGTCGGATTGAAATCGCCCATAATGATCTGCAAAAGCTGCTTGCCCTTGTTATTTAGAAGCAGAATTTTAGAAGAATTTCGGAATTTCCCCCAAATTAGAAGTTATTTAGAAGAAATTTTTAGAAGCGGGATTTTCTGAAACAACTCTTAATTTCTTTTTCATGATGACGCTGTGGGTGCAAAAGCTTGAAAGATCTGGATCTGGTATCTTTTTGAGAGTTGGATAAGACGTCGCACAGCCCTGTCCGAGGAACTTTCAACTTCTCGAACATTGCCCTTTAGTTTCTTGTTTATTATACACCCAACACTACTAGTTATGACAGTATCTGATTATCACTATTAGAAGATATGTCCACTTTTCAGTTCAATGAGATTCTCTCCTTTTATTCTTACCTCACTCAGCCCAACGATGTCCCACTTGATACTTTGAAGTTCCTCTTCCAATTCAAGAAGCGTTGAAACAAAAGATAATTCGTCTGTTGAGCGTAGTCAAGGTCAGCATCAGATGGCAGCCTAGTATCGTTGTTTGGCGATTGTTAGCACCCACTATCTTCATGTCGCATTGGCTACTGCTCTGGCCAGGTATATTACCGCTGCTGAGGACGGAGGGCTAATGTGTGAGTTGTGGAATCATTTAAGGGGGGGGTGTGACCATAACTCACCACGATATTCAAATGAGGTAACGGTCGTCAGATCCCCTTCTGTGGGACCAAGTTGTACCGTGAGAAGGCGAGGTTTACCTATGCATGATGTATGTATGTATGTATGTGTGTCAGGTGATGCGTATGTATGCGTGTCAGGTAACATATCCTAGCCTCGTTTAGGAGAGGCTGCTGCTGTTATATGTATATATATATATATATATGTAACCTAAACACTCGACGAATTGCTGCTTAAAACGATTTAGTCAAATAAATTTCTAAAAATATAAAGCAGAAAATTTAGATTGCAGTAAACCGAACAATTAAATCAAAAAAAGGATATATATATATATATCCAGTCTTAGCATAAATACTGTTATTGTTACAAGCGTCTGACAGATGCTGCACAATCGGTGTACAACGTTACCGACCAGCCAGGAAGCATGAAGCAGCTAGTGAATCGCTAGTGAATCATTGTGCGTTCAGTCACAGAGGAGATAATGTGTTTCCTGAAGTACTTGCCACAGAGTGGGGCGATTATGAGAATCCGTTTGCTGTAATAACGCTGCACAAAGTTGTAAAATCAGCATCTGAGATTTTCAACATGCTGAAGAAACTGAAAAACAACCAAATATTTTTCTACCGAACGATAAAAAGGTTTCTTAAGACTAGGATTGTCGCTGACCCCCCCCCCCCACACACACACACAGAAAGGGTCTGCCGCATACCGTGAGGACTCCTCGCCTGGCGAAAGCAGTGGCTGCCCCGATTCGACTAAATCCTATCAGAAAACAATAAGTGATGACCCGTGAGCTCAACATTTCAAGAATATCAATGTCACGCGTGCTGCGGAGTGACTTAAATGTGAGAGCTTACTGGCGGCGTTCAGGGCACTTCCTCACCTCACAACTGAAGCAGCAGAGGGCTAAAAGCGAAACGTTTGCCACAACGTTATGCAGACAATCGCCACTGACAGATCCTTTTCAGTGATGAAAACAATTCGCAATTGAATAGGCTTTCAACCACCAAAATGTCAGAGTGTATGCTTCAATCTCACCAGAAGTTCAGGAGAAAGCACCAAGGATCATGAGTGGGCCATTCTGCCATAGTTTGGTGGGGATTCTCTTACGAGGGTACCACACAGCTCCATTTCTGTGAGAAAGCAGTGAAAACATCAGCCAAAGTCTACCAGGACATGGTTTTGGAGCCAGCGATCAAAAATCTGAGTCACACCCTCTTCCAAAACCGACAGTGGAGCTTTCAGCAGGATTCCACACCTCCCCACAAGGCCAAGTCAACCCAGGAATGGCTTCAGGCGAATTTGCCCGACTTCATTTTTCCAGCAGATTGGCGTTCAAGCAGCTCAGACCTCAACCCATTGGACTACAAGTTGTGGGCCACACTGTAGGATATGGCCTGCAGAAAGAGACACCCCAGTATTGACTGTCTGAAACGCCCTTTGGTGCGGGCATTAGCAGCTTTCCCAGTAGAGACCCTGCGTAAAGCTATTGATGAGTGGCCCCAAAGATTGAAGGACTGTGTGAAGGCGAAAGGATTCCATTTTGAAAAGTGATTGGTGCCAGGTATTCACAAGTGTACTATTCACGTCATATCACAGGTATATAAAAATATCTTTAAATTTCTTTTGTTATTTCATTGAATACTTTTTAACAGTATTGATGGTAAAAGTTGTTATATATATATATATATATATATATATATATCATCATCATCATTGTCAACCATTATCAATCCACTGCTGGACGAAGGTCTCCCCAAGTTTCCTCCACAACGGTCTGTCTTGTGCCAGTCTCCTCCATGTCACCCCTGCATACTTTCGAATTTCATCCACCCATCTCCCATGTGGTCTTCTTCTGGGTCTTTTCCTGTCCCTTGGAATCCAATCTAAAATTTCGGCTGTCCATCGATGATCTGTCCTTCTGGCAGTATGTCCAGCCCATTGCCATTTCAGGGATTTAACTCTGATCATGATGTCTTCCACTCTTGTCATTTTTCGGATCCACGAGTTCCTCTTCATATCTCTCCTGGTTACACCAAGCATGCACCTCTCCATGCATTCTTTGAGTTGTCTGCAGCCTTTGTATGTCTCTTTTAGTTAAGGTCCACGTCTCTGCACCACACGTAAGCACTGGAAGGATGCATTGATCAAACACTTTTCTTTTAAGACATAATGGCATATTGCTCTTAAAAATTATGCTGTTTCTTCCAAAAGCTCTCCAGGCAAGTTTTGTACGCCGATTAATTTCTTCATCAATGTGACCCTCACTTGATATCTGCTGTCCAAGATAAACGTACGTGTCTGTTATCTCCAGCTTTTCTCCATCAATCGATAAATCTTCATTTCTTGTAAAAGCATTGAACATCACTTTTGTCTTCTGAAAGTTCATTTTTAATCCCACTTCTTTACTCTTGTCAGCAAGTTCCTGGATCATACTCTGCAGCTCTGATGGGCTAGTTGCAAAAATGACTACGTCATCAGCAAAACGAAGGTGGGTTAGATAATCTCCATTAATCTTTATCCCCTTGTTTTCCCAGCTCAGTGACTGAAAAACACCCTCCAATGTGGCATTAAAGAGCTTCGGAGATATGGTGTCACCATGTCTCACTCCCTTTCCAATTTTTATGTGTGTTGTATTTTCAAACAGCCTAATCTTTGCACTTGCATTTTCATAGATGTTATTAATAATATTAATGTATGCATCTTCAATACCGCAGGTTTTCAGAGCCATTGTAACTGCTGATGGTTTCACCGAATCAAAGGCTTTTTCATAATCGATAAAAGCCATGCACAATGGAAGTTCATATTCCCTCGCTCTTTCAATTAGTTCTCTCAGCACATGGATGTGATGTATTGTGCTGTAGCCACTACTGAATCCATCTTGTTCTCTCGGTTGAGCCATGTCCAGTGTTACCTTCAAGCGGTGTGAAAGAACTTTAGTGAAGATTTTATAAACTACTGATAGGAGGCTGATAGGTCTGTAGTTTCCGAGATCCTCAATGTCACCTTTCTTATGTAGCAGGATCATTGTAGCGGTGTTCCAATCCTCAGGAATCTTTCCTTCATTAAGGCATCGAGTGAAAATTTGGGCGAGTACTGTTTCGATTTCTCCACTTGCTTCTTGTATGCTGTCTACAGTAATTCCATCTTCTCCTGGAGCTTTTCCCCGCTTCATGTTCTTGATTGCATGTGCAACTTCTGCTGGAAGGACTGGAGGAACTCTGGTACTGGTATCTTTCATGATGTCTGGAGTGCATGTATCATCCCTTTCATATAATTTGGAGTAGAAATCTTTCACTCTTGTCAAAATTTCGCCTCTATTTCTTGTTACAGAACCATCTTCTTTTCTCAGTGCCATAATCTGTTTTCTTCCCTTACTGAGATGTCCCTTTGCTATCTTTAGGCTTTGGTTGTTTTCAATTGCTTTCGTCACTAGTTCACAGTTGAATTTTCTTACGTCTTCAGTGATACTTTTTCGTACTGTCTTGCATAGCTCTATATATTCCACTTTGGAAGTCACATCTTCTTTAGTTGTCCTCATCTCTCTTCTTTTTTGCATCAACATTTTCGTTTTTCCTGATAATTTATTTACATGCAACTTGTTCTTAGACCCAGCTAATTTTGTTGCTGTTTCCATAAGAGCTTTGGTTACTTTTCTGTTAACTTCAGAGATGTCCACTTCTTCCGATGTTAGGCCTTCTAAAGCAGAGAACCTGTTCTTCAGTTCCAACTTGAAGGTATTATGGTGTTTTTTAAGGTTGGTTATGTCAATACATTTTGTTTGTCTTACGAGCTTGCCACGTTCAAGTTTAGTGTTGAGGTGCATCTTACATCTCACCAATCTATGGTCACTACCTGTGTTGAACTTGTTTAGCACACTGCAGTCTACTATGACGAATTTTTTGTTACACATAATAAAATCAATTTCACTTGTCGTCCCATTTGGATGTCTCCATGTCCATTTCCTGTGTGGCTTTTTCTTGAAGAAGGAGTTCAAGATGAAAAACCCTTCTGCCTCTGCAAACTCAACGAGAGTATTTCCACGCTGGTTTCTGTTGCCGTGACCGAATTTACCTACTGAAGTTTCATTCTGTTGCCGTTGCCCTATTTTTGCATTGAAATCTTCCTTAATTATTTTCAAGTGCTGCTTACCTTTATTATTTAGATGACAAATTTCCTCATAAAATTCTTCAATTTCTTCTTCAGCATGACTTGTGGTGGGTGCATAAGTTTGAATAATCTGAGCCTGGTATCTTCTCGATAGTTGGATAACGAGTCGTGCAGCTCTGTCAGAGGAACTTTCAACTTCTACCACTTTATCCTTCAGTTTCTTGTTTATTATAAATCCAACACCACTAGTTCTGCCAGTATCTGTCCCACGATAGTAGAAGAGATGTCCACTTTTCAGTTCGATGAGATCTTCTCCTTTTCTCCTTACCTCACTTAGCCCCACGATGTCCCACTTGATCCTTTGTAGTTCCTCTTCCAATTCAAGAAGCCTTGAATCAGAAGATAGGGAGCGTCCATTGTACGTTGCCAAGGTCAGCATCAGATGGCAGCCTAGTCCGGTCCTCCGGGGATTCTTAGCACCCTCTGCCTTCATGTCGCACTGGCCGCTGCCTTGGCCAGGTACATTCCAGCTGCCGGATATATATACACTATCTACGAACAAGTAATTGGACACATGGGATAGCAAAGGAAAACGAAGTTTATTCACCTTCAATAATTGGTGGAGCCTCCACGAGCGGCGATTACAGCTGCGACCCTCCGGTGCATACCCTCAACCAGGCGATGTACGAGGGCTAGCGGTATTTTCTTCCACTCGGCTTGGAGAAGACAGGTCAGTTCCTTCACCGATTTCGGTCGGTGGGGGCACCCCTTAAGTCGACGCTCCAACTCGTCCCAGAGGTGCTCGATAGGGTTAAGGTCCGGGCTCTGCGCAGGCCAGTCCATTCGATTAACCCCATTGTCACCATACCAAGCCATGGTGGATCTCACAACATGACAGGTGGCATTGTCATCCTGAAAGTAACATGGGTCCACCCCGTAAAACTGCCACAACGTAGGAAGCGCATGGTCATCCAAAATGGTGCAGTAGGTCTCGGCGTTTAGTCTACCAGGAATTGGCCAAGGGTCCGGTGCCATACCAGGAGAAACACTCCCATTGCGTAATTCCACCGCCGCCGAACTTCACAGTTGGCACAATATATTCCGGCAGGAGGCGTTCTCCAGGCAGACGCCAGACCCAGACCCTGCCATCCGAGCGGTACAGGGTGAAGCTTGATTCGTCGTTCCAGAGAACCTGTTTCCACTGTTCAACGGTTCACTGTCGACGTTCTTTGCACCACGTTAGCCGAGCAACGCTATTGGACTTGGTGATCAAAGGCTTGTGGGAGACAGCACGTCCATGATAATCGAGCAGATGGGCTTCCTTATGAATGGTATTCATCGAAAGAACACTCCCGGATGCCTGTTGAAACTCCTCGTGGATGTGGCACATCGATTTGGTGCGGTTCTTCGAATTTCTCTGGCCAGCACCCGTCGGTCTATAACTCCCAGTTTTGTGGGTCTGTCGGGTCGGGGCACATTCCGACAGTCACCTCTCATCTTTCACTTGCCAATCACGAAGGCCACTGTTGATTTTGGGTACTTCAACTCTCTGGATATGTCACGTATGGATCGGCCATTTCTGTGATACCCGACGATTACACCTTTCTCGAAATAAGAGAGCTCCGAACTGCGTGGCATCTTGCACGCGACTGGTTGCGTTGTTGTTTCCCACACGATATTTAACGGCGGCGGCCGTGACGTGTACCAGGACCGCAGATATCGTCGATTGCAGGGGTGCCCAATTACTTGTTGGTAGATAGTGTATATGATCTGCAGTTTGTAGAGTTTGTGTCAGTTAGAACAAAGCTTTTTCCCCCATTCTAATGAAATCAATTACACATTCATTTCCGCACTTTTGAAATTCTCTCACTTTATGAATGTAAATTAAATTTTGGAATTCTCAAAATTTTCTTTTCTTAAACATATTTTTTCTTAATTATTTTGTTAACGATGAGTAAGTCTTGAAAAAAATTATTTTAACATATTCGGATTTCCTCTCTTACTAAAAAGGAAGAAAATTTTGCATTTCTGAATTCGTCTATCGCAATAAAATTTTATGTTGCAATCCCGGAAAATGGGTAAAGTTTTATTAATTAATTATGCCTCAACACAAATACTGCATTCATTCATTGACTTGTGTTAAAAGGACGTTTAAACAGGAAATGGTGATGCTAATATACCATTAATTTCAGGTTGGGATGCTTTATAATTTTCCCCAAACAGTGGCCCGCAAAAGATCCGCTTCCGTGTCCGTTTATGGATTGCCAGTCCGGCATTGATTACTTGGATGGCTTTGTGTTTCTTGCAGCTATGGAAATCTATGGTAAAGGTCAATATTTGTTTCATAATGAATAATTCCCTGTTTTCACAGCAACATTTATGTGCTTTGGCTTCAAGCGATTGTTCAGCTGAATACCCGATCTAAATCTTACTAAACGCGTGCGCAATAAACTGACTGGCCGTAGAATCCTACCGGGAGGTAAACAATACTGGAAGGATTCAAGAGAGCTGTTCGTGCAAAACGTTGGTTAATTTCACAGAACTCCTCTTACATACGCAAGAAGTTTATCATGTAGAGTTGAAGATCCGTAAGTGAAATGGCAACTTAAAAAATGCTTTCACTGTTACACTGGCGGAAAGTGAAAAAAGAACACCAAAAAAGAATTGGCGGACAATCATGAAATTTACATATGTTAATAGGGTCGAGTTTACGTAGGTGTGATGTTAATTTCGGGACCAACCGGTGAGCGCTTACGCCACAGCACGGCATAATATGCAAATTGTCGTCGGTGGTATTTAAGGAGTACGGCGAAGTGAATGTAATCAGTCGTCGGCGTACGGACACGTGTGAAGACCCTGAAGAAGCTGCAATACCTGGACATGGAAGACGTGTACGATTTCAGCAGTTATCGGACTTTGAGCGAGGTCGTCTAGTTGGACTCCGCGAGGCCGGGTGGTCGTATTGTCGTATTGCGGAGCGAATTAGACGGGAAGTATCGGTGGTGGTACGATGGTGGCGTAGATGGTCCGAGGAACATTCCCACACGAGAAGACGTGGAACCGGGAGTCACAGACGGACTGATGAGTGGACCGATCGACGCATAAGAAGAGCGGCGTTGTCAAGCAGAACATCCACTGCGACACAAATCCGAGCTGCCGTTGCACCTGAGATGATTGTGCGAACAATCCGCAACCGTCTACTGGATGCAGGACTACGTGCACGTGTGCCTCTGGCATGTGTACCTCTGACTCCAGCCCACCGTCAGAAACGACTGCAGTGGTGTCGCCAACGTCTGCACTGGAGAACGCAATGGCGATCTGTCGTGTTCAGCGATGAAAGCAGATTCTGCTTGGGAGCCTCCGATGGCCGTATGCGTGTTCGCAGACGCACAGGGGAGCGTCTCCACCCTGCTTGCATCCGCCAGCGACACACAGGGCCTACACCTGGTGTCCTGGTGTGGGGAGCGATCAGCTATCACTCCCGTACACAACTAGTGTTTGTACCGGGTACGTTAAACAGCACCTCCTACATCAACAACATCATTTAGCCCGTTGTTGTGCCATTTGTAAAGTCGGTCCATCGTGGTGTTTTCCAGCAAGATAACGCACGCCCACACACGACACGTGCAACGCAACATGCACTTCAGGATGTGAGACAACTTCCATGGCCTGCACGTTCACCGAATTTGTACACCATTGAGCACGTGGGGGATTTTATGGGACAACGACTTATCCTGTCTCCACGGCCAGCCACGACCATCCCCAATTTACGCGTCCAGGTTGAGGATGCTTGGAACTCAATACCCCAAACTTACATCCAACATCTGTACGATAGACTCCATGCCGGGATTGCACAGTGTGACGCAGTTCATGGCGGTTCAACCTCGTACTAACCATGTTACATGGAAATGTTATTTTTCAGTTTACCAGCAAATACAGCTGTATTTTGCCATAATGTTTTGATCACGTTATCCTCTGTATTCCGTTATTATGCTGTATAAATTTCGTTGGTATCAGACGTCTCCTTCTTGGTGTTCTTTTTTCACTTTCAGCCAGTGTATGTGCATTTTAGCAAAGGGTCATCGAATATTTTCAGTATCGTTGTGTATGCGCTTGATATAAGAATATTTTTTTTTATGAACGACTGTGTATTTAACATTTGGGATGTTTATCAATTCGTCAAGTTCTATCAATTCAGGAATGTCAGAAAGACTAATTTTTCCTTCAGTGGGGGTCAAAATTATACATATTTTTCGGACTCCTCTGCCCTGCTGTAAAATTATTCGATTGTAATTTTACATGCTCCAACACTCGCAATACACATGCTAATGGAAAGGTGCGTACTGGATATTTATCATAAACTTCAGAATTTTCTGCACAGGTCTGTTCAAACGATACTTTCTTTTTAACATTTCGTGGCATAAATTTAAGCTTACATAATGAAAACGTTCGCTTTGTCAAACGAACGTTAACAATTGTCGGGGTGTTATTAAATTTTACATTTGGTTTACAAATCACTTGCAAATTTAGCGACGTTGCATCTAGTGATCCTTCATTGCTTTTAAAAATTCTTTATAGGAAAGAACGCTTTGCAGCAAATTATTTGCTTAATTCATGGTAAAAACTCACCGTTCATTGTACACTGAATGGACAAATTACTATACACACCAGAATAACAACATGCAAAGCAGAGTATCGTGTCGTGCCACGAGAGACGTGAAACAAGCAATTCCTATAAATAGAACAGGTTTCACATATTGCAACTTTCGTGACTACGACGGAAAAGCCCCAGGTTCGATCCCACGCAGGTACGAACGATCGAAACACTACATAACCGTCGTACATCGGATGGGCATGCTAAGATATATCGGACTACGAGTACTTGTCCGTCGGCTATGAATACGAGCGTCTTCCTTCCCTTTTCTACTTCGCTTCCGAGTGACTTTTCTGTCAGATAGTCTAGCGCAAAATCTCCTCGCTTCCAACTTCTAAGGGTTGTTTAAGACCTGAGTTTAAACAATCCCTTCCTAAATTCCTCTACATAAATCTTAAATCTCAAACATTGGAAGCCAGCCATGAAAAAAGGGATCATGAGTAAAGCCTGAGACGTGAGTTTGACCGTGGTCAGAGACTAACTGCGAAGAAGGATAATTGTTTAATCACAGCAACGGCTGAACTGTTGAGATTTCCACGTCAGACCCTCTCACATGTATAAGGGTTTTTCCATAAGTAATGATACTTTCTGCCGGAAAGAGTAATAACGAAGTAAATTTCTCCGTCATTTTTGGCCCACGCCGGGGATCGAACCCGAGTTCACTTATTCCGGAACAAGTCGCTCTACCAACTGAGCTTCTTCTTGCTGCTATCTGCCTTTATGTCGTGTGCGTCCTGTGGGGTAGGCACGTTACATCTTCCCCCCCTGAAAGAGGGCCGGGGGCATGGGCCACGGGTCAGCCGTGACCCTGAATCGTCGTAGGCAGCGTCCGCTGTAGAACGTGCGCTTGAGAACTCCCAGTAAATCTGGTGTGTGGAATGCAACATCACACACATTTATTTTTCGAAGCGCTGAAGAAGGGATTCTCTTAGTTTTCCTATCTCGCGGTGTGGAAAGTACATCACACCATTGCGAGATCTTTAACGGCCGGGTCATCCGGGAAGTTCGGGCTCCATTATAACGAAGTAAATTTCTTCGTCATTTTTGGTCTACGCCGGGGATCGAACCCGAGTCCACTTATACCTGAACAAGTCGCTCTACCAACTGAGCTACACAGACGTTCGTTCTAGCTGCTATCTGCCTTTATGTCGTGTGCGTCCTGCGGGGCAGGCACGTCACAGAGTCAAAACATGAGAAACCTTAAAATAATCGCTGCCAGCATTTCGACAGCGGTCCCATCGTTGCACAAGTCCTTGTATTCCTGCTGCGGAGAAGGAGGCAGGCTGATTTGCAACTAGTTATCTACAGCTTCACGCACATGATCATCTGAAGTGAAACATTGGACTTTGAGAAATGTTTTCATAGGTCTAGAAATGTGAAAATCGTAGGATGATAGGTCAGGACTGTACGCCGGATGTTGAAGGACTTCCCAGCGAAAGCGATGCAATGTCCTTTGCGTGGTAACTGCCGTATGTGGACGGGAGTTATCATGCAGAAGCACAATATCCTGAATGAGGTTGCCAGGTCTCTTGTTTTCGATGGCTTGTTGAAAGTTTCATTAAAGTTTGACAATATCGTTCGGCATTGATCGTTGATCCTTTTGGTAGCCACTCAAGAAACAATTGTCTTGGATGGTCAAAGAACAGGATTAACATCACCTTGTCTGCGGAAATGGTGGACCACGATTTCCTCGGCGGTGAGGATGATGCATGTTTCCACTGCATGCTCTGGAGTTTCTAATCTGGCTCGAAATAATGACGCCAGCTTTCGCTCCCAGCAATAATATTTAGAAGGAAATCTTCGTCTTCATCATGGTAGCGGAACAGATGCTGTAACGATAGTCCCATTCGTTGACACATCTATTTATCGGACAGCTGTTTCGGTAGTCACGTGGCCCAGACCTTGAGATATAGAAGGTGCGAATGTATGACCGTATTAACAGTTCCGACACGCACACCTGCACTGTTCGAGTTTTCCTATCGTGATCCTTCGGTTGGCCTTTACTGCAGCATCCACACCAGCAAATGTCCTCACTGAAACAGGACGACGTGGTGCTCCTGATCTTGGCTTGTCTGCTGTGCTTGTTCTTCTATCACTAACGAGCTGGCACCATCGCATTACAGTACGGCGTAGAAGACAAGTAGGCCAGTGCACCACCTTCATCCGTCTGTGAATTTCGATTGGTGACGTTTTCTCGGCTTCCAAAAACTGAATTACAGCCCGTTGAGCAACTTTGGGGGTGTCCATCTCGTACGAGAGAAAAGTATAATTAGTCAAGCACATTACATGGCTTCCATAACAAACAAGCTACAACGCAGTTGCGTATATTTTAAATCGCTTGTACACTAGCGCCATCGATTGACAAAATTAGGAAGTGCAAACACACCCCAGACAAAGAGTCTCACTACTTATTGAACAACCCTTATACACCAAAGAGCAATTCAATTAGAGATACCTGTCTAGTAACGTATGGCACCACCTTTCGCCCTGATGACGGCGGCGATTCGTCTCGGCATGGACTCGACATGCGGATCCACGCCTCCTGAACAAGCTCCCACAGTTCAAGAAGATCTGATGGAGGGGGAGGGGAGGGTTAGAGCCTCGAACATCTCTCTCGATGGCATCCCAGATGTGCTCGATGGGATTGAGGTCAAGTGACCTAGCTGGCCAAGGAAGCGAGGTCACGTTGGTGGAGTGTTCATCCAACCATTCGGATACATATCGAGAGCGATGGCATGGTGCATTGTCTTGTTGCAGGATGAGATCCCCAATGGGATGTTGAAGGCGCACAAACGGGAGCAAATGGTCTTCCGGGATATCCCGGTAACGTTGACCTAAGAGGAATGATGTCACACGTACCACGGGTCATATTTCAATCCACGTAAACAGTCCCTAGACGAAAATGCCACCCCTACCAGCTTGAAGAGTACTCTGCTGGCAAGAAGGATCCATCGCTTCATGAGGTTTGCGCCGTACTCGTATTCTGCCATCTGCATGTACCGACGTGAATCTCGACTCATCAGTCCAGGCAACATTTTCCCACATGCCTAGGGTCCAGTGGCGATGTTCCCGCGCTCATGATAATTTTTGCCCCCTGTGATGTGCGGTCAGCAGTGGTACCCTCGTGGGATAATGGCTTCTGTACCCCATAGCGAGGAGATGGTTCTGGATGGTGTGGCTGCTTACTCGTTTTTGTGCACCTGCGTTAAATTGCCGAGTGATTTCTTGGACTGTGGCCCGTCTATCCGCTGTTACAACGCGAGCTAGCAGACGATGACCCCGCTCATCCACACGCTGTTGTCCACGGCAGTTGACCCTTGCAGGGATGATTTTACCGGATTCGATGTACTCACGGTTCACCCGTGACACAGTGGCTCGAGAAAATCCCAGTGCCTGCACGACTTCCGAGATTGTGTGACCCATTCGTTGGGCCCAAACAATTTGCCCACGATCAAATGCGCTTAGATCCTTCGTCTTACCCATACTGCGTCCGACTCTCACTGATTCCCGTCGCATCAATCCTTATATTGTCGGATCGCTGCATACGTCATGTCGTTTCCATTTACAGGGCCGCCCACAGCACCACATTTGCATAACGCCAGCTGTCTTTAATTCAATTGCTCTTCAGTGCATATCAAGACTACGTGAAATATAGCAGAACTTCCAACCAACGGGAGGAATGTACTCGTGCAATTGATTCTCCAGGTGAGAGCAGACAGTCTCCCATCGTTACAAGGGATCGCAGAGCTACCGTGGGGGAGATAATATCGATATTTTTTTAATGACGACGAGTCTACAAGCTTATGCAGATAGATTATCCGTCGTATCATGGAAAAAATAGGTTCTGGTAGTCGTCGTCCACATCGTGTTCCGTTGTTGAATGCAAGGCACAGAAAGACCAGCCTGCAGTTTGCAAAGGCTTACTAAAACTAGAGTACGGACTAGAAACGCGTCATTTGGTCTGGAAAATCATGGTTTGATTTCTAACATGCCGATGGGAGGGTACGTGTGCATCGTTAATCACACGAACCGATGGATCCCGCTTACCAAATTTGAGTCACACGGGCAGAGGGGTTTAACAGTTTGAGGTGCGTTTACATGGGGTTCCTTTTCGCCCCTCGTCCCTGTCCCCGTCGAGACCTGCGTCAATGGTCGTCGAGACCTCTCGTATGTGTGTATCCTAGCCGGCCAGTTATACCTGTTTTTAATTATTCTCTTTCTGCACCATGGTATTACCACGACCTCAACTGTGGACGAAAACCACTGTGTTGGCGATTTGCCGCAATGGAATATTTATTATTTTAAATCATTTCCGAAAATTACATAAAATGAAACGTCTAGGAATTAATACAACTTTGAGGTCGGATTTTATATCCCTTATAAGAATTCCGTTCTCAAAGTTGCCGACATCTTACGCTTTGTATTTCACCCAAACAGTAGCAGGAAGTCCACCTAAATTTAGGTGTCGCTAAAGTTAAATTAATGTCGGTAGACCGCATGCCTACATAACACACACATTCATGTGTACAACATGCACAAAACAAAAGGATGGCGACAGATATAGAAATTTTACACCACCAAGAATTAAGTGAAAATTGGATTTTACTCCGAACAAATGCTGCTTAAAACTAGTACATGATTCCTGTGGGAATGAGAGAAATTTACTTTAGAGAGAAATTTACTTTAGATCATTCCCCAGAGTTATTTATTTAAAATCCTATTAACCTAATTTCTGGAAAATACACTGACGGAAAAAAAAATCCCAACACCACGAAAAAATAGTTGCAGAGGAATGAAATGGCGGCGATACTTTTGTACAGGTAACATATTTAATCGATTAAGATTTCAAGATCACAGCTTAATGTAAGCGCGAGAAGAGCCATTTTAAATGTGAAATTTTGGTACATTAATAACCGGTGTAACCGCCAGAATGTTGAATGCAAGCACGCAAACTTTCGTGCATTGTGTCGTACAGGTGCTGGATGTCAGTTTGTGGGATGGAGTTCCATGCCTGTTGCACTTGGTCGGTCAATACAGGTACGGTTAATGCTAGTTGGGGGTGAGGCTGGAGTTGTCGTCCAATGATGTCCCATACGTGCTCGATTGGTGAAAGATCTGGTGATCTAGCAGGCCACGGCAACATGTCGACACTCTGTAGAACATGTTGGGTTACAACAGCGGTATGCGGGCGAGCGTTATCCTGTTGGAAAACACCTCCTGAAATGCTGTTCATGAATGGCAGCACAACAGGTTGAATCAGCAGACCGACGTACAACTGTGCCGTCAGGGTGCGTGGGATTACCACGAGAGTGCTCGTGCTGTCATAGGAAATTGCCCCCAGACCATAACTCCAGGTGTAGGTCCAGTGTGTCTCGGCAGTAGACAGGTTGGTTGCAGGCGCTCACCTGGCCACCTTCTAACCAACACACGGCCATCACTGGCACCCAGGCAGAACCGACTTTCATTAGAAAACACAACAGATCTCCACGCCGTCCTCCAATGAACTCTAGCTTGACACCACTGACGTCGCAAACGGCAGTGGTTTGGAGTAAGTGGAATGCACGCTACAGGGCGTCTGTCTCGGAGCTGTCCTTCAAGTAACCGATTTGTAACAGTTCGTTGTGTCACTGTGGTGGCAACTGCAGCTCGAATTGCTGCCGCAGGCTGCAGTACGATGCGCCACGGCCATAAACCGTACACGGCGGACTTCCCTCTCAGTAGTGCCACGTGGCCGGCCGGAACCCGGTCTTCTTGAGACAGTACCTTCCCTTGACCACCGCTGCCAACAATCATGCACAGTGGCTACATTCCTGCCAAGTCGTTCTGCAATACTGCGGAACGAAAATCTACCTTCTCGTTGCCCTATCACACGACCTCGTTCAAGCTCCGTGAGCTGTTGATAATGGCTTCTTCGTCTTCTTAAAGGCATTCTTGACTAACATCAACACCCTACGTCGAATCTCAACGATAACTAACGCTAACGAACGTTACAGCGCGTATTTACAGCAAACCTGCTTTGCATGTTCCGAGGGCGCTACTAGCGCCACACGTATGCGCCGAGCGCGAAATTTGCATAAACGTCATCTAACAGATGTACTCTCACCGCTTACCAATTGTCATTTATCTAACACAACCCCTTCTTGGTGTTGGGATTTTTTTTCCGTCGGTGTATATAGTTTAAATTCATATCATGGTGCAAACTTTTGGAAATTTCCTATTTCGGATCGGATGGGATATGCTATTTTACATAAAACATGTAGTTGTAGGGAATTGAGAGTGAACAGATCGTCTTACCCAAAAACTCTCCTCTGGGGATGACTTTCAGTGTATCCAGGATCCAATCCCTCAGCTTGCAGAACGCTCCTCCGTTTCTCTGTACTTGGTAACCTCCTAAATTTCTTGAGCTACCTATTTAGATAATCTTGTTCCTTTTTACTGCCGCCCTAGTTGCGCAGTGGTCTAAGCGCTGGCTTCTGACAAATTTTCCCACTTGGGTCTGGTTTCGAATCCCGGTGAGGCATGCATGTTGTGTTTGCCTTACGGCACTGTCTCTCTCCCTTACCTAGAATCAATGACTCTAAATTAGGGACGGGCGACTGCTTATAGCCCGTTGAGTTGCTCACGACGCTCTTTAAACCTTAAAGAAAGAACTTCTACCAGCTAACAGTCTCGAAAAAAAAAATTCTTTGAAGATTAAAAAGCCTCATTTTCTTTGTTTACCGGTAGAAAGCCCCGCTTGTTTTTTATTGAGGGTTTAACGACCACCGTGAACAACTAAAGGGGATATAAGCCGTCGCCCGTCCCTAACTTATTGTCACTGGATCCAGGAAAGGGAGAGAGCCAGTGCCGTAAGATAAACACAACATCCATGCACCACCGGGATTCGACCCCGGACCCCAAGTTTTAGAAACATTCGGTTGTATCATCTTAGGTCATCTCGACTTTGCTTCTAAGTAAATCTTACCCCGGAAAGGGGTTAGATTTGTAGGTGTTTCCAATCGCTCTGATTGGATGTTACCGGTTTTCCCATGCCCGTCATTCGTTAATAAAGATTCATTGGCATTCCAAAAGTGGTACAGAGGACCCGTCGAAAACTTACGACATTGACTGTTATGACTCGTAACTCTCATTGTTGAACTCGCTGAATTTAAAAGGGACTGTTACCTAAACAACCGAAAGGGGTATAATAATTATGGTTGTTTATGAGCTTACATGGTGGCATCTTTACCGGGCCGACCTACATTTTTGTAGGTGTTCGCGGGTGTAAAAGGGGAAACACTTTACTTCCGCTTCAAGGGAAAGTCGTAAAGATTGTTGGAAAGATGTTTTGTAAAGGAGTGGATGAGAGCTTTCTAGGTCCATCATTATACAAAGAATGTTTGGATGATGGACCTAAACCATTTCCTTTTTGTTCACCTCACATTATGAGTTTCAGTGTTTTTGCTGTTACTGTCGCATCGCGCTGCGAAAATAAAAGCAATGTTGTCTGACGTGCCTGCCCCGCAGGACGCACACGACATAAAGGCAGATAGCAGCGATAACGAACGTCCGCGTACCTCAATTGGTAGAGTGACTTATTCCGGAATGAGGGGACCTAGGTTCGAGTCCCGGCGTGAACAAAAATGACGGAGAAATTTACTTCGTTATAATGGCGCCCAAACGTTCCGGGTGACCCGGCCGTGAAAGATCTCGCAATGGTGTGATGTTCTTTCCACACCGCGAGATAGGAAAAATAAGAGAATCCCTTCTTCAGCGCTTCGAAAAATAAAAGAAAGCGATTTTGCATTCCACACACTAGATTGACTAGGAGTTCTCAAGTGTACGTTCTTCAGCGGATGCTGCCTACGACGATTCATGGTCACGGCTGACACGTGGGCCATGCTTCCGGCCCTCTTTCGGGGGTTGGGGAGATGTGACGTGCCTGCCCCGCAGGACGCAGACGACACAAAGACAGATAGCAGCGACAACGTACGACCGCGTAGCTCAATTGGTAGAGTGACTTATTCCGGAATGAGGGGACCCGGGTTCGAGCCCCGGCGTGGACAAAAATGACGGAGAAATTTACTTCGTTACAGTTGTTACAAGATGATGACAACTGAAAGAGAATCTCATCATGAAAGTAAAGAACTGGGGTGTGGAGGTAGCGAGAAAATGGGTTCTCACTTTCCATTCCGTGCCTGTCACTAAATTACCGAAAATAATTAATAATTCGTGTATTTTAAAATTTCCTACCGATTAATCGAAACACAAATTAATTAAATAAAGAGTTATATCCAACTTGGGATTTCCTCAACTAAACCAGGAATCGGGACATTAATTATTAAAATTATTTATTACGAAATCGTGAGATTTGCTGGTAACAATGACTCCATCTTTTAACAGGACAACGCCACACCGCACACTTTCCGCATGGCGACCAGTTGACTTGAGGAGCATTCAAATGAGTTTAACGTGGGCCTTTCGATTGTCGGACTACAACCCCATTATGAATTTAGGGCAGGAATTCGAAAGATCTGTTCGATCCAGCCAACCCGCAGTTTCCTCTGTGGATACTCTTGGGCGAAAATACCGACTCTGTTTCTAACATCTCTGTGAGTCCTTACTAAGATGCCTGGCTACTGTTTTAAGGGAAGGAAAGGTGGAGTAATTATGTAGCTCTATAGTAGGTGGGCTTATTAGTTTAAATGTTTTTAATTAAGTAGGATAATTAGGTAGCGTTTTCATGTAGGTGTATATAATAATTTGCGTAATCTGTTTATGTTATACCGTAAGTGAATTGCAGTAGAACTTTGGTGAATTCCGTGATGTCATTGATTACAGTTGAATTAGGCACAGAACATGACGCTAGAATGGCAACACATAATCCTCCTTTGCAGGGATTTATCCAGGAATTTCTATTTTGGATGAAAGCAAAAGTTTCGAAGACTAAAAATTTAATCGTTAAATATTTATATTTTAATCCGAGGATTGCAAATGGGGAAAACTTCAAAGATATGGCGATGTTTTGAATTCTCCACTGATAAGAATGGATTAAACAGGGAATCTTTTTTCCTAAAATACACGTTATTTTGCTTATGCTGTTTTTTTTTGTCTTTCATATCAAAATGACTCCGTAAACAAGACTAAAGCAATATTAACATGGGTTGCTGAAGCAGAATTTTAACAAGTCTTGTATGTGCTGAAACAGTTCAGAAGTAGTATATCTGAAAAATTCGTAGCAGACAAAAATGAAGATATACATGCATACGTTTTCAAACATACGCTTTAAACAAAAATAAATACATACCCTACTGTTTGGAAAATTGCAACACCAAGAAAGAATCGCGCTATTCAAATGAAATTTATATCATAGATTCCTCATGTTTCAGGAGATAACTGATTATATTTGTAGAACTACACAAGATTATTTCGCTTCAAAACTCAGTATCGTATGAAGTCACCTCGAGCAACAATAACAGCTTCTAGATGGCGTAACATTGATGGAAGAGGTTTTTATATCGTCCTGGAGAATAGGTTGTTAGGCCACTTCTATGCGAGATCAGAGTTCATTTGTGGTGACTGGCGGAGGAGCTTGGCCGGTCAGTCGCTTAGCTATCATGTCCCACACATGTTCGATTGGGAGTAAACCCGGAGAAACGTGCAGACCAGGGAAGAAGCGGTATCTGCCGTGCATGGAAGAGGTTTGGGACATTGCGGGCTGCACATGGCCGAGCACTGTCCTGCTGAAATCTTTCGCCATGAAAAGTCTGAAGGAAGTCTGTCTCTAAAATATCCCTGATGTTTCGCTGGCTGTTAAGGATTCCCTCAATTCGAACCAGGCGAGATCGCGAATTGAACCCAATGCCGCCCCGGATCATGACGCGTATCGTTGGGTCGGTATGTCGCTGCCGTTCACCACGATGTCTTCGAGCACGTATGTGACCATCATGGAATATCAAATTGAATCGTGACTCATCAGAAAACACTACCTGTTGCCAATAAGCATGCATATATCATCATCATCATCCATTATCAATCCACTGCTGGATGAAGGTCTCTCCAAATTTCTTCCACAATTGTCTATCTTGGGCCGGTCTCCTCCATGCCACTCCAGCATACTTTCGAATTTCATCCATCCATATCCCATGGGGTCTTCTTCTGGGTCTTCTCCTGTCCCTCAGAATACAGTCTAAAATTTCGGTTGTCCATCGGTCGTTCGTTCTTCTGGCAACATGTCCAGCCCATTGCCATCTCAGTGATTTCACTCTGGTCACGATGTCGTCCACTCCTGTCATTTTTCTTATCCACAAGTTTCTCTTCTTATCTTTCCTGGTTACACCAAGCATGCATCTCTCCATGCTACTTTGAGTTATCTGCAGTCTTTGTATGTCTTTTTTAGTTAAGGTCCATGTCTCTGCTCCATACGTAAGAACAGGCACGATGGATTGATTAAACACTTTTCTTTTGAGACATAATAGCATACTGCTCTTAAAAATTGTACTGTTTCTTCCAAAAGCTCTGCATCCAAGTTTTATACGCCGATTAATTTCTTTATGAATGTGACCATCACTTGATATCTGCTGCCCAAAATAAATGTAGGAATCGGTTGTCTTAAGCTTTTCTCCATCAATCGATAAATCTTTGTATATATATATATATATATATATAACGCTGTTCCGAAGAGCGGCAATGACTGTGTTCGAAACCCCATTACAACGTGAGGAGAGTGCGGTTAAACGACAAAAGAATGCGTAGCTATGGACTGCTTGCGACCAGTCTTCTGTTAAGCAGACGACACTGAAATATGGTGGGACACAAAGCCTGACCTATGACAGTGCTTCACTACTGAGCTAACACCGTGGATGTCGCTGTGCGATCGGTCACTGCCATGCGGTAGAGGTGTCTGTCACCCACTGTAGTCGTGCGATTTTGCGCCCCATTTCCCGGATTTCTGTGCATCCGAACCTCACTCATCCATTGACGCCATGTCCGCACCACTGTACTTGCGTTTCGTCCCTTACGAGGGGCAATTTCGCGGGTAGAAAAATCCAGCTTCTCTCATCCCAAATATCCTTCCTCGCTCAAAGTCCGTTAGGTGTTCATAATGCGACCTTCTTCGGCGACGGGGCATAGTGATACACAAGAGGCTCAAAGTCGGCTCTTCACTCATTGCAGCATCTCATTTGAGCCAGCTCTTTTTACCCACGACTGGACAGTTCAGGGACACTGCTCCGAAACCTCATCCGTATTTTCATTGACATTTTAATCATTTGCATGTCCCAACATGATGTACATATCCTGTAAGTTTCAACACAATACCAGCAGTCTGTCATGGTTTTGTAATTTTCATAAATTAGTGTAAATAAAACGGAAAAGAAAATAAACGTTAGAATGCTATACAAACAGACTTTAAGTTAAAAAACCACAAATTATTGCAGTAGAAGATAAGAGGTACTTTAAGGTAAAGTAAAGAATTCATATAAAAACGACATACTTAAAATGTGTCTCCCCGGTGTCGCAGTGGTCAACGCGATGGCTTCTGATAGTTGGGGCTGGGTTCAAATCTCGGTAAGGCATGAATGTTTTGTTTGTCTTACGGCACTGGCTCTCTCTTCCCTGGCGTCAATGGCCCTAAATTAGGGACGGCCGACCGCTTACAGCCCAATGAGTTTCTCATGGTGGTCGTTAACCCCCCCCAAATACTTAAAATGCATATATGCATGCTCACACACACACGCACACACACACACACACACACACACACACACACACATATGTATTTTGAAATGACTATGTAAATAGCTCATGTCAAAGAATTTAGAAGTACGTACACTGCTGGCCACCCAAAATTCAACACCAAGAAGGAAGCATCCGATTGGCCTGAAATTCGCAGCATGCGTCGCCCGCGAAAGGACATGCAAACGATTAGCATTGCAGGGCATATGCAAATCATGTGCGCCCGGCACGTCCCCCAGAAGCACTTAAGAAGGGTGCACAGAAGGCGGGGTGTAAGTAGTGGAACTGTGTTGTGCTGCGCGACCTGTGCGTGTGAAACTTCCTGATGCCTCGTCGCAGAGAACGGCAGTCATTCCAGCATGTTTTGGAGTTCGGCAGAGGACGAAAAGTGGCTTATCGCGACAGCGGTTTATCGTACCGAGATATCGGCGCCAGTGTGGGGCGACATCCAGCCACGGTGAGGCGAGTATGGATTCGGTGGGTGCAGGAGGGACGGACGGACGGACCGACCGACGTGAGCGATTGCCGCAGCCGCGGCACACCACCGACCGAGAGAACCGGCATGTTGTGTGGCAGGCATTGACGGTTCGCACCGCCACATCACGAGCGTTAGCGCAGGAATTAGGGTGTGTTGCGCAACAACCTCTATCAGCACGTACCGTTCGACGTCGTCTGCAGGAGTGGGGACTTGTCTCATGGCGCAGATTACCATTGACGTAACACCGCCGGTGAGTACGGTGGCAGTGGGCCGTTGAACGCCGCACCCGGACTACGGAATGGCACAACATTGTCTTCTCCGATGAATCTCGCTGCTGCCTGCAACACCACGATGGTCGGTTCCGCGTTTGGCGGCACCGCGGTGAGAGACTGTATGACGCCTGCGTTATGCATCGCAATACCGGTCCGTTGCCTGGCGTTATGGTTTGGAGCGCACTTGGATATGACACCCGCACCCCTCTGATAAACAGCGCCGGTACACTCAACAGGCACCACTACATTTCTGACGTTTTGGAGCGTGTAGTCCTCCATTACCTGCAGGACCTACCAGCGGCCACGTTTCAATAGGACAATGCGGGCCTGCACGTAGCACGTATCGTGCAACAATTCTTCACGGCCCACCAGATCTCACTGCTGCCGTGGCTTGCTTGTTCTCCCGATATGTCGTCCATCGAACACGTCTGGTCGCTGATCGGCAACCGAGTGGCCCGGCAAGCACCATCCGCGGCTACGCCTGATGAACTGTGGCAACGTGTGGAAGCAGCCTAGACCGACATACCCCAAGCCCACATCCAAAGCCTCTTTCGTTCGATGCCGCGGTGTGTAGCGGCGGTTATTTCCAGCCATGGGGGCCACACGAACTATTGATGTCTGCGTTTTCCGCAAGTCGCACGGGCCAGTAAGCTCAATCATTTCATCTTTGTATCTGTTTTTATGTGTCCAGTAAATCTGGCTTTGCTATCTCGTGTCCTTCTTGGTGTTGCATTTTGGGTGGCCAGCAGTGTACACGAAGCGGTGATCGTGATAATATGGGGAATACTCGTCATTTAAATGATTTTGAAAGAGGAATATAGTGGGTGCTAGGCAGGCTCGTTCAAGCATCTCAGCGACGGTAAACCTTCTCATCTATGTGAGAACAACAATTAGAATAAATTAATAACGACGAGTGGGGCACAAAGAACAGAGCAAGAAGTCAACGCTCTTCCTGTCGTCAGAAACAACGTTCGAGAGCAACGGAGACTGGAGAGGATTGTACGAGGTAACAGACGAGCTCAGTCTAGATAATAATTTCAGCATACACAGACAGGCGCACATTGGTACCAATTTGGATATAACAGCAAACATCCTCATCACATGCCACTCGTCACTATTAAAACAGAAAAATTAGACTACGGGAGCACCAAACCTTTTGGAGCAGAAAAAAAGATACCCTGGTCCGATGAATCGGATATTCAATTAATATACACCAGTCAGAAGGCTTGGATATTACGTGAAAAGAATGAATCAATGGATCCATGCTGCCTGGCGTTGCTTGTACAAGCTTGTGTAGTGCGAAGTAATGTGGGATCTGTTTTTGTGGTTGCATTAGTTCTCTAATACCTCTGAAACACCATTTGGCTCCCACGAGGTATCTTAACATCGATGCGAACCAGGCACACCCAAGCCTGTATGTGAGTGGCATTTCGTGACGGAAAATCCCATACTTTTAGCGAGATAATGCTTCATGCCACCAGGCTCTAGCCGTTACAGAATGGTTCGAGGAGTATGGAATAACCTTAAAGTGCACAGATGGCCACCATAATTTCCAAAACTTTACCAAATTGACTACCAGTGGGATAAGATCGTTCTGCAGCGAACATTAAGCAGTTGAAGGATGCCATCACCTCCTCTTGGTTGAACATACGAGGTACCTGTAGAACGGCATCACTTGAATCCACTCCACATGGAATCGTGACTACTTTGAAGGCCAAAGACGGCCTCATACGTTTTTAGGTAGGTTTTCTTAATGATTTGCTACCTCAGTGTATATCTGTGTGTGTGCGTGTGTGTGTTGCATACCTAGAAACGGAAGCGTATTTAGATTTTTTATGAAGGGTGTCCTAGGAAATTTGGGATGTATGTTGAAGAGGTGTTCAGATTGATTAATGGAGGGTGCATAATTACCTCCACTTCGTCCAATTGAGTCACAAGGCCAGTCACTGTGGCTTTCTTTTAATTTTTCTGTGAGCAATGCAATCATCTTTATCGAATAGCACAACGCGCTGACAACAAGCGATTCACTGAACACCAAATGCAGTTGGCTCCACGTTTCTATCCATTCAGCTAATTCGGTTTGTACTTTTCTTGCATCGCATAGTTTCAGTTAAATGCATCGTGTTAGTAGTTTATTCCCAATAGAGTATTCGGCACTCAAAACAGACAATCACAAGAAAAAATTCCGCATGGAGACTAACCTTTCAAAAAAGAATGAGAATGAAAAAAGTACTGTTGCATTCAATTCCAGTGCAAATATACCTTTACACAACGTGTGATTGCTTGTGGCATATTTCTGGTACAAAAGTATGTAAGGGCAGTTTGATTCAAGTAAAAGTAAAGGCAGTTTGAATCGAAGTTATCAAAATGTTTAGAAAAGTTTCGTCACTTTAGAAAATAAAAGTAAAAGTGGATGAATTGAAAAGAATGTTATTTTCTCAACAGGCCATTTTTAAGAAAAAGGCTGAGAAGACGAGTCAGTAACGAGAGAAAGTTTCTATTTTGAAGTTTAAATTAGGCGTCCGTATCTTCAATTTAAAGACAAGAATTTTGTGAAAAAGATGCTTTAATGATCTGAAGAAATATGCCCAGAAAAGAAATCTTTTCAGGGTAATAAGCTTATCAAGAGGCATTTGATGGTTAAGCTTTTTGCCAAATTAGCTGAAGTCTAAGTTTAAATCTTGAAATATTCAAATAGGCAAAGTATACGAAGCGTTACTGCTCGATCATAAACATCTTATGATTTTCTTTTACAAGTGTACATTTTCGGAATTTTATATATATCTTGTGATGACAGCAACACTGGAGAGATAAAAACTTTAGAAAAACATCTAGGAGCTATTTGACTAGTGCATTAGAAACCCGTGCGTAATTCGCATCAAATGCGTAATTTTTCACTTCGTTAACTACTCAATTTGGAAATATGTCCCATGCAGCACGTGTTCAGAAAAACTGCGTTTACCATAATTTCATTAGCTTTTCAGAGTCCTCTGAGTTTGGTACCCCAGCAGAGAAGTAAGCAGATATTGTGGACATTTATTTCTTAACATCAAGCTTTTGTTTCGGTTCTGGAACAGGAAAAAAGTCCCCAAAATTGATGGTCATTATGCTAACTTTAACAGCGGAAAGGGAACGCATCACTGCTTTTCCCACGTTATTTCCATTGGATGCAAACTTTCTACTATAAAGTGTTCTTCAAAAAACATGAAAATGTAAAGTGTTCTTCGAATGCAACATTAAACCAGTATAACATCCATCGCAGTATGACATCCTATGACACCCATCGCAGTACGACATCCTATGACATCCATCGCAGTATGACATCGCATCATCATCCCTTGTACATTGATTATTTACATCTTGTAAATAAGAAACTCTGCATCACGTAGCTTTGTTTTCCACTATTTCTTTCCGTCACAAGTTATTTCTTAGTGTTGATTCAGTTGTGGGGAAGATATCTTGCGTAAACATTTAGTGTCGATTTATGCATAATGTCTAAAATGTATAATCAGTTGGTGAAACATTAAATTCGAAATGCAATCCAGGTACATACGGAAACACATTGTGCTACTTTAATATCTGGATACCTGCATTTCTACAAATAATCCTTATTTACAGAAAATTTAGGATTGTGTGTTGAAATCTAGTCTTTGTGGAATACTCGCTGCCAGCTTCATTTTTTTAGAAATGTCCTGCCATACGTTCCCTTTTCGTCGTTCAAAGCAGTGACCAGTTAAGCTGGGAGATCTATTCTTCTCAGCACCCAACGAGCCAATCGGCCAGAACTATGTGCTACTATATCCAACTTTTCAATGACCATAACCTCAAACCAATCGGTAACTACGTGAACAGTAGGACATAGCGCGCTGTCCTGCTGACAGAGGTATGAGCCTTTCCGAAAGTATTTCCACAACATTGGCAGTGAATAATTGTTTAGGACGTCATTGGGAGAGCTCTGCATTTATGGTTTGGTCCAAACGAGTAATTGGCCTAAGCTGAAGTACGAACAAGAGCTCTATACCATCACGCTGCTTCAACCAAACTTCATTGTAGGGAAGATACAGCCCGGAAAGTAACTTTCTCTTGGCATCCGCCACACCCAGGAACGACCACCAGAGTAGTAGACTGTGTGCCGTGACTCTTCAGTTTAAAGCGCAGCTTCCATTGTTGTACAGTTTTACCACGCAAATCGACGTGAGCCATTACTCGAAGTGATCAGCGGCTTGTGGATACTTGATCGACCATGGTAATCCATGTAGTGCAGTCTTTTGTGCACTGTGTTGTACTAATATCAGTTCCAATATTCTCACGTAGGATGTATTTCATTTGAGATAATGTTGGTTTACTTTCACAGATGGCATTCATTTACAGAGTTTTCCTGTCATGTTATGTTAGCTTCGGCGGTTCACCGAGTCGTTCCTTTGCAGATTCAGCCTCAGTCCAATGCCATTTCCATATCAGATCCCGACCGCCGGGCAAAGGATATTCACTGCCTCTGAAAAGTCACATACGAAGCGATTGCTCGTGTGGCACAGGTTTATCAATTCGCGCTGGAAATCAGTTAACTCGGTCGATCGAGGCATCTTGCATTTTCAGTTGTGCTGTTTTGTCATCATCGCCCTTTTGACATATTTATATAGTTGTGTCTGATTCAATATCAAATATATCGTAGGACCTACTTCACTATGAGAAGAAGGGTGTCAGGATGTTAACGACAGGTCAGTGTTTTTTATTCTACAAACCCAACGGATTTCGGGACTGTCGCATGCACAAGAAAGTACCTAATACATCATCTTCCAATGTCCCAGCACAAAAGAAATATGAAGCGAAAGCGGCAACTCTTCGTGATGACAACCATATTCAAAGTCAGGCCAACACGAAATCAATGTAGTGAAGAACTGAGCACGGATTTGTCTGTTCGAACGTGCTACTGGCCAAGCCCCGAAATAAAGGCTTAGCTTATCTTCTCCAAAGGTATGAGAAGAAGGCAGAGTTATGTAAATCAACAACTAGAACTAAATAATGTAATTGAACTTTATATCAATCTGTTGCCGTCTCCTAAAATATCCGTTGAAAGGTTCTTTGATGACGCAAGTTTTGATAGGAAATTGCTAAGCTAGAGGAACAAAGTTAAAGTAAAAAGGGATCAAAAATATTATTGGGTCATTCGTACATGGCCATTATTTGTTCGAGAAGTTTTCCCTTTCCTAATTTTCCTGTGCTTCTTTTTGCATTGTTATTCAATAACTCAAGAAAATACCTCTTATATTTAGAACATGTTCTATTTCTTGTTGTTGGTGCTATTTATTTTTTCTTTTGCCTGAGTTGTCCATCTTTCTTTGTGGTTTGCTTGCGTGAGTTATTGTGTAGTTGAGCGTTCGAGACCTCGAAATTCGTTTGTATCTTGAATTCCTCGTGCAGTGTAAGTGCATCTCGAAACTTTTCCTATGCGTGTTGAATGGATTGGAGATATTTTTTGGGGGTTGGGGATTTATCCATGGGCCTCCACGTCTGCATGAGAAGAACATGTACTTCGGAGACTACTGCAAGGCAGGTCTTCATACAGTGGTCGGAATTTGCATTATCTTCGAAGACAGAGGGTTAAACTTCATTTTAAAGTTAAGTTCCTTTAGCTACATTACTAAAAAACTCCTGAAATATATCTACCAATGCGCTTTTTGAGGAATCCGATTTATCGCCCTTGCATGAAAATAAAGAGTCTGGAAAAGCAAAAGGTGATTGGGTTTTGGGAATATTCTTTTCAGCCTGAAAAAAATCAGTCATGAAAATTGACCTTTTCTGAGGAATCCTATAAATGTTCCCAGCTCAAACTTCAACGAAAGGCTTCTGAAATGTCTTTCAATATTCCATTTCGAGTTTGAACTATGCGATGCACAATTGCTGGACCTAAAGTGAAAAACTTTCTTCTTTTTCGATTACGAATGAAATTTGCAGAAAGGATACAAAAATACTACTAATCTCAGGATTTTTCTCAATCAGCGGAAATAATCTCTGAATCAGTGAAGCTAAAAGTTTAGTAAAAGCATCGGAGAAAGTGTCCTGTGCTTTTATCGCCTGTTTGCTCTGCATATGTGCAGTTTGTCATATACAATGTTCAACAAAAAAATAAAAAAACTATTGGAAACTTTCATATATTCCTCTTCAGAAAGAAAAATTTACATTAATCGGAAAACTTTTAGAAGTGCATTAATCCTAAACTTTGAGATACTAGTACATTATTCCAAAATTTTAAGATATAAGTACGTTACTCCAAAATTTAAGATAGAAGTACATTACTCCAAAACTTTAAGATAGACGCATATCAGTTAAAAACCTTTGTGGTAACAGCTTCTTGGAATATCAGTATGGAAAAACGTTTTGCAAAATTCGACTGAATCTGTAACAAACTGAAATATCATAAGCAGAAATACAAGCTACAACATAGATCTATTTTTCACAAGAAATCATTTTCTTTGTTCTTTTCTTTCTTTTTCTGTATGTTTGGATTGAGCTAACAGTCTGTGATGAAAGAGTGCTCTACATTTCACGATTTTGCGAAGTTTTCAAATCCTCCTGGTTTTTACAGTCTTCGATATATGAAAATGTGCATCAGTAGCACACTTTTAAGCTCATGTTGTTCAGCAGCAGAACATCCGCAATGAAAATTCGCGACTGAAAAAGCTTTTGTAATTTCTCATCGATTCTGGATTTCTCCCTTTCGTGTATCGTTCAATCTAAGTTTGGAACTAATTATTACTCCTATTCCTCATCTATCGTGCGAGGAGGGTGCTTATCGGATCAAAAATTTAAAACAAAACTTTAAGTTGGTTTTTAGTCATTATCCAAACAACGAGTTAAATTTACATTATTTTCCTTTTGTGCTTTTTCTCAATTGTAATTTCACAAATGATTGGACCTTGAACGCACGTTTCCGTTCGCAAAAGAACCAAACATACCTCACTGCGGTGTTGAAAACAATGCTTCAAAAGTACAAAGAGTACAAATGTAACAAGAAATGCTGAACTAATTATGCATGTGCCTGCCCTACTGAAATATAAAATACATTGTGCTACTATCAGCCGCTTTTGTCTTGAGTGGGTCTCTCTGGTGCTACAGTTCCGAACAGAAATAAATATACGAGTACTGAAGGAAATGCATGGGAATAGGACGAAGAGCTAACTGTGATGACTTGCTACCACACAGTTAGGTGATTCTGAAGGGGTAACAGCGATCGAATGATATGGTGACTTATCAGAATGTTGCTCGTATTATAATCACAGTTATTCGTTCGATTATTCTGCAGTTAGTTGTTATTGGAGTAATAAACAGGTGTTGTACTTCTGGTAATACAAGTGTACTTTGTATGCTCCCGAATTTCGTGGAAATCAAGAAACAGATTGGTCGATCGGTTAAGAAAGACCGTCCCGCTCAAGCAAGTTTAAATAGATTGTATGGATACCCACAATTGCATACTCTGTAAACTGATTAAAGCTGTGTTCTCTACGAACATAACCACTGATAGTTATACTTGCGATTGCATCTTATTTGGGCAGATACATCGCAGAGGACTGCGCGGAAACAAAGAACAGCGTGGAATTGTCCTTCATTGTGAAGATGATTCGCGCAAGTGGTGTTTTTAGAAATCAAAGTTTTAAAAGGAAGACAAGAAGCTTGAAACTAACATACGAGAGAAAGAGAGATAGATAGATAGATAGAGCATGCTTGTTAGTCGAATTGCAAAAAAAAATATTTTTTGTTACCGATATGTTACTACCATTGTATGAAAAGATTAAACATTTAACACTAAAAGATGCGTAGCTACAGAGGGTGAGTCGAAAGTTTTGCAATATTTGCATAAACGCATGTGCTGCGGCGGGTATGTCACGTGTTTAAACTACGTAGTTCAAGTCGCGCACTGCAGTCAGTCGAAAGGGATACAAAGTAGTGGTCGTCGCTGCGAACAGCATTGCATGTCGTCGTTCTGTCTGTGGTTAGGACGCCTAAAAGATGAACATCCACAGCCACATCAGCCAAAAGTTCTTTAATTGGCTGTTCATCTTTTAGATGAACAGCCAATTAGAGAAGTTTGTATATCAGGTACGTCGACCAGTTTGTATATCAGTTACATGGACGACATCCTTATATTTTGGCCTCATACACAGGATGATTTAGCTAAGTTCACCGACACGCTTTCATCTGTTTTTCCCTCTATCGGTCTCACGATAGAAACTGAATCAAACCACTCTTTACCATTCTTGGACTTCCAAATCACCTGTAACCCAGTAACATGCAACCTTTCTTACTCTGTATAACAAAAACCCACTGCCTCAGTAGTTTAATCCCTTTTAACTCCTCACATCCATTACCATATAAGCTGTCAGCTATCAACTTTTTAATCAGAAGATCTTTCTCGCAATTTCGTCTGCTGACAGCTTGCTTAAACCTGAAATAGATTTCATTTTTGATTTAGCTCCCAAACATGGATATCCGAAATATATGATTAACCGAATCTATCGAAAAATCTCAAATAATAGATCTACATGATTGGCCAAGGACCAAAAACCAGCAAAGCGTTTTGTTGGTATAATGGAGCAGTACCCAAGCATTACTAATGTACTGACATGCACATGTAAAAAGTATGATATTCATTTTGGCATTGGATCCAGAAATCTATTTTCACTTATCAAAAAAGATAGAGAACAACCTGATATTTTGTGTAAATGGGGTGTATATAATATACCATCAATAGATGTTTCCAATGGTGAACACGTAAGCAACTATGTGGAATCTACAAAACGTAGCCTTGAAACTCGAATGCAGGAACATAAATATGACATTCGCGTTAATCACAGTAACACAGCGCTCGCCAGATATGTAGCACAAGGAACTGTCCAACCAGATTGGAAAAACATTAAGCTGCTGCATACTGCATACACCCGCTTCTGTATACTCGTTGCATATAACTGAACGTTTATACATCGAGGCCTTTGGGGACGGCTGCTGTAAAGATAATTCCCCAATTAATTTACCCAGGATTTGGAAAAGACTCATTACAGCTATGAACTTACATAACATTTCTTGTTAAATATGTGAATTATAACAAATACATATATTTCGTATATTTTTGCACCCTGTTTATCATATACCCACATGGACCTCGTCTGATTTGTGATTTAGCCATGAAATGATGGCAACAGAGTGACACCCTTTGCAACGCTAGTCCATACCTGGTACGACATCATATTCGGACATATATATGGGAGCACACGGGCAGCAACAGCTCTCCTCCATCTGAAGACGGGTCGATTGTCGACCCGAAAGTAGTAATGGGTTTTTTAATGTTTTAAATATGTAATTATCTGTCATTTTTAAAATTAAATATATCATGCAAAGACGGTGTATGCTTTTTAATGTAGAGAACGTTTGCTTTACGAGTTTGAACTCGGCCACAACGCTGCTCAAGCAACACGAAACATTTGTCATGCGAAACGAAAAGGTTCCGTAGACCACGGCTCCGCAACCAGATGGTTCAAGTAATTTTGCTCAGGTGACGGAAACCTCCACGATCAGCCAACGTCAGGTAGGTAGCGAACCGTGGATTTGCAGACCGTTCACCAGGCCTTAGAGGCAAATCCGACAGCCAGTACTCTGAGATTATTAGGCAAGCTGGGCATATCACAGAACACCGTGGTTCGTCACATTCAGGACCTCGACAAGGTCTACAGGAGCTGCCGCATTGTCCCTCACGAACTGACGCCAGGTGAAGTAAACCGCCGAGTGGAAGTGTACACGAAACTCCTAGAAAACGTGCGCGATGTTCGTTTCAAGTGAATTGTTACGTGCGATGAAAAGTGGATCTATTTTCGTAATTCTAACACACAATGGCAGTGTTTGAGCCCGGGCCAGCTTCGAGAACCTGTTACCAAACGTGGGCACTTCGAGCACAAGGTGATGCTTTGCGTCTGGTGGAATTTCAAGGGGATAATCCATTACGAATTTGTTCCAAACAGTCGGACCATCAACTGCAATCTCTACTCTGAACAGCTAGAGCGGATGTATGCCATTTTGGTGGAGAAATATCCGGCACTGGTAAACAGAAAGTGCAATCTCCTACAGCAGGAGAACGCCCAGTCTTACACCGCAGGAACGACCCGGGCAAAACTCCAGGAATTTGAGGGTATCGAACTGAAGTCACACCCAACATATAGTCCGGATCATGCTTCGTCGGATTGTTACTTGTTCCGGTCCATGGCACACTTTCTTTGGGGGCGGCACTTCAACAACCAGAAGGAAGTGGCAGCTGGGTTGAAGGAGTTCTTCGCCTCGATGGACAAGAACTGGTACCTCCGCGGAATTAAAGAACTAGCAGACAGATGGCTGAAAACGGTGCAGCACGATGGCCTATACTCTGAATGCTGGCCAATTTTCGTCGTAAAGGTACGTATGAAGATATAAAGTGATCCAAAGATTGCAAAACTTTCGATTCACCCTCTGTATAACAAGCTAACAACAACAGCAATGAATCATTAATGACTATTTATGTAAAGATTAAGCCCATCTGCAACATTTTCCTTTTGCAGTAAGATAATAAAAATAAGCGCAGCCATTAGATAGACTTAAACAACATGAACTGTCCTAGTCGTAATATAAAAATTAAGCTGGACTTTAATATATTGTATTTTCATATATTTTTCTATCGTATAAGTCTTGAAATATTAATAACAATGAATGAGATGCTGTCATTCGTATTTAAATGTACACTGCAAATTTTTTTCTGAAATTCACAAGCCATTTTCCGTGATTTCTTTTGTGAATTAACAACACATTGTCCTGATTCAACCTTTTCCGTAAAAAAAAAAATAGCCTGAATTTCACGGATATTTTATAGGTCATTTGGCAGAAATACTCCTGTTTATCTTTCTCCCTTTAATAACAGAAAAGTTTTTAAGAAGTGTTAACGGAAGATTCTGAAGTTTTAAAAACCTTTCCGTAAATCCTTTTGCTTATGAACGGAAAATTGCGGTTTCTAAGAATTGTTAACAGAAAAATCTGAATTTTCAGAAACTTTCGGAAAATTTCCGGAAATAGGAGAAGTTTGCAGAAATACTTGAGGTCTGATAAACTGTTAAATTTCAATCGTTTGTCGGAGGACCTGATTTTGAAACTCTGTAGCGAGATGGGATATTCTGGATAACATATCACATGGTATTTAGATTACTGTGGCAAAGGACATTCTTTCCCTCCATTCCTAGTTGGTGCACCAATTGCAGAATATTGTGCTAGCGTAGGAAGCCAGGTACTTAAAATATCGTAAGGATGATTCTATTATGTCTAGCTACGTATCAGCCTGTTGACCCTCTTAAAACATAAGATTTTACATAGCTATCAAGGGTAAATTTTATACACTGACGGAAAAAAAAATCCCAACACCAAGAAGGGGTTGTGTTAGATAAACGACAGTTGGTAGGCGGTGAGAGTACATCTGTAAGATGACGTCTATGCAAATTTCGCGCTCGGCGCATACGTGTGACGCTAGTAGCGCCCCTCGGAACATGCAAAGCAGGTTTGCTGTAAATACGCGCTGTAACGTTCGTGAGTGTTAGTTATCGTTGAGATTCGACGTAGTGTGTTGATAATAGTCAAGAATGCCTTTAAGAAGACGAAGAAGCCATTATCAACAGCTCACGGAGTTTGAACGAGGTCGTGTAATAGGGCTACGAGAAGGTGGATTTTCTTTCCGCAATATGGCAGAATGACTTGGCAGCAATGTAGCCACTCGGCATGATTGTTGGCAGCGGTGGTCAAGGGAAGGTACTGCCTCATGAAGACCAGGTTCCGGCGGGCCACGTGGCACTACTGAAAGGGAAGACCGCCGTGTACGGCGTATTGCCGTGGCGCATCGTATCGCGTCTGCGGCAGCAATTCGAGCAGCAGTTGCCACCACAGTGACACAACGAACTCTTACAGATCGGTTACTTGAAGGACAGCTTCGAGCCAGACGCCCTGTAGCGTGCATTACACTTATTCCAAACCACCGCCGTTTGCGACGTCAGTGGTGTCAAGCTAGAGCTCATTGGAGGACGGAGTGGAGACCTGTTGTGTTTTCTGATGAAAGCCGGTTCTGCCTGGGTACCAGTGATGGACATGTGTAGGTTAGAAGGAGGCCAGGTGAGCGCCTGCAACCAACCTGTCTACGGCCGAGACACACTGGAACTACACCTGGAGTTATGGTATGGGGAGCAATTTCCTATGACAGCAGGAGCACTCTCGTGGTTATCCCACTCACCCTGACGGCACAGTTGTACGTCGGTCTGGTGATTCAACCTGTTGTGCTGCCATTCATG
The DNA here is from genome assembly GCA_039090855.1 of Macrothele yani. Lineage (NCBI taxonomy): Eukaryota > Metazoa > Arthropoda > Arachnida > Araneae > Macrothelidae > Macrothele > Macrothele yani. The sequence goes on along the minus strand of CM077013.1, from coordinate 63,724,258 downwards.
AACAGCATTCCAGGGGGTGTTTTCCAACAGGATAACGCTCGCCTGCATACCGCTGTTGTAACCCAACATGCTCTACAAAGTGTCGACATGTTGCCGTGGCCTGCTAGATCACCAGATCTTTCACCAATCGAGCACGTATGGGACATCATTGGACGACAACTCCAGCGTCACCCCCAACTAGCATTAACCGTCCCTGTATTGACCGACCAAGTGCAACCGGCATGGAACTCCATCCCACAAATTGACATCCAGCACCTGTACGACACAATGCATGAACGTTTGCGTGCTTGCATTCAACATTCTGGCGGTTATACCGGTTATTAATGTACCAGCATTTCACATTTAAAATGGCTCTTCTCGCGCTTACATTAAGCTGTGGTATTGAAATCTTAATCTATTAAATATGTTACCTATACAAATGTATTGCCGCCATTTCATTCCTCTACAACTATTTTTTCGTGGTGTTGGGATTTTTTTCCCGTCAGTGTAGTATGATTTCACAAAGTCCCTAAATACACTGACGGAAAAAATCCCAACACCACGAAAAAATAGTTGTAGAGGAATGAAATGGTGGCAATACGTTTGTATAGGTAACATATTTAATCGATTAAGGTTTCAAGATCACAGCTTATTGTAAGCGCGAGAAGAGCCATTTTAAATGTGAAATGCTGGTACATTAATAACCGGTGTAACCACCGGAATGTTGAATGCAAGCACGCAAACGTTCATGCATTGTGTCGTACAGGTGCTGGATGTCAGTTTGTGGGGTGGAGTTCCATGCCTGTTGCCCTTGGTAGGTCAATACAGGGACCGTTAATGCTGGCTGGGGGTGACGCTGAAGTTGTCGTCCAATGATGTCCCATACGTGCTCGATTGGTGAAATATCTGGTGATCTAGCAGGCCACGGCAACATGTCGACACTCTGTAGAGCATGTTGGGTTACAACAGCGGTATGCGGGCGTGCGTTATCCTGTTGGAAAACACCTCCTGGAATGCTGTTCATGAATGGCAGCACAACAGGTTGAATCACCAGACCGACGTACAACTGTGCCGTCAGGGTGCGTGGGATAACCACGAGAGTGCTCCTACTGTCATAGGAAATTGCTGCCCATACCATAACTCCAGGTGTAAGTCCAGTGTGTCTCGGCCGCAGACAGGTTGGTTGCAGGCGCTCACCTGGCCTCTTTCTAACCAAAACACGGCGATCACTGGCACCCAGACAGAACCGGCTTTCATCAGAAAACACAACAGATCTCCACTCCGTCCTCCAATGAGCTCTAGCTTGACACCACTGACGTCGCAAACGGCAGTGGTTTGGATTAAGTGGAATGCACGATACAGAGCGTCTGGCTCGGAGCTGTCCTTCAAGTAACCGATTTTTAACAGTTCGTTGTGTCACTGTGGTGGCAACTGCTGCTCGAATTGCTGCCGCAGACGCGGTGCGATGCGCCACGGCCATACGCCGTACACGGTGGTCTTCCCATAGTAGTGCCACGTGGCCGGCCGGAACACGGTCGTTTTGAGGCAGTACCTTCCGTTGACCACCACTGCCAACAATCATGCACAGTGGCTACATTCCTGCCAAGTCGTTCTGCAATATTGCGGAAAGAAAATCCACCTTCTCGTAGCCCTATTACACGATGTCGTTTAAATTCCGTGAGCTGTAGATAATGGTTTCTTCGTCTTCTTAAAGGCATTCTTGACTAACATCAACACACTACGTCGAATCTTCACGATAACTAACGCTCACGAACGTTACAGCACGTATTTACAGCAAACCTGCTTTGCATGTTCCGAGGGGTGCTACTAGCGCCACACGTATGCGCCGAGCGCGAAATTTGCATAGACGTCATCTTACAGATGTACTCTCACCGCCTACCAACTGTCGTTTATCTAACACAACCCCTTCTTGATGTTGGGATTTTTTCCCGTCAGTGTATAAAGCAGTACATTTCACATTTTCTTAAACAGATTTGAAAGTCCTTGTCTATTTAAAAGAAATCTAAGAAATCTCGAGTTGGGTTCCGAAATATTCTGTTCCTTTGAATAATCATGATGAAAAAAAAAATGTTATTCGTAATAAATTTTCCTATATAAAAAATAAAATTACTATAAATCTATTAAAAGTAATAAGCTCCTACAGAAAATAAATTGACTAATTGTCCCACATTGATAGGTAAAAACATTTCATCATCACGCCATTCAAGTACTCTTCATATTTACCTGTAACGTATTCAAGTGATAAGTGTCTTTCTGGCTCAGTAGGTAGCGCGTTTCCCTGGATTCATTCCCATGTAGAACTAGATAGCCACCAAGAACAATGAGTGGAAGATTCTTTCACTTCGTAGATCAGGAAAAAAAGACTTAGTAGGCAAACTCAAAGATTTGGGATTTCTGTATAAAGGAATTCCGAAACCGAAGTTTCGGGATTTCTTCATATTCTTCACACACACACAAAGAACTTAATTAGTGACAACGTAAACTAACAAAATACAAAAATTTCTCTAATTAGCTTTCAAAACGAAAATTATTTAAAAGTCATAGACATGCCAGCAATTTAGCTACACGTTATTCTCAGGAATGTTTCGTGAATGCTTAACAATATAATTCATTTCTTCTTTACAATATAATTATCGAGAAACCAGCCATTTCGCCAATTTCTTTTTGCTTACTTCGTCAACCATTTGTGATCTAGAAGATACTTTAAACACTTGCACTCGGACTAAAAATACAGGAGAAAAACATGCCAGTTTTTAACAGATATCAGATTTGAAAGATACATGAAAGTGCATTCGTTTTTGTGTGGTAATTGCTCTTCAGCAAACTATGTAGCTCTGTTAAAAAGCAGTTACTGTGACACCCCGAGCCATTTGAGAATGACATGAAAAGGAGGACTCATGAAAAGTAGGCCAATTCTATTTTGATTGAAAAGGAGGCCCATTAACAGTCAAATAGAAATGGCCTCCAGTCACAGGGAAAGGAGGCCATTTTTCTTTTGATTGTTTCAACACGCCGGAATTTCGAAATTCTTAAGACAGAAGGACAAGGTCTCCCCTTCCCTAACGCAAGGTACAGAACGTATCTGGAAAAGATGGTCATCCATTAGACTAGCGCAAGCCCGACAACCCCAGGATGTAAAATAGTGCTTTGAAGATATTAGCCCCATTTGGCTTTGTCCGATCTGATTGTCAAATATTGAAAATTCTGCAAGAAATATCTAGACCGTCTGGGCAACTACACACTACCAACGTTGAGACAAGACTTTGGGAAAGGTCTATTCCACTATCAGCGGGAATATTCACCTGTCATACTGAGCGCATTTTTACAAATGGGTTTGAGGACACAGAAGTCAGAAAATTGGTCTGGCCATCCCAGAGTTCTGACCTAAACTTTATAATATCTGGGACCAACTGGATGAATCGTTGGCTGCATGAAAGAAGAGATATCCCAACAAACAAAGCTGAACCGTCATATTACTACTTCGAAGGACGATTTGCAGAACGCATCGGCAGACATTCACAAAAAACTCGTAGCGAGTATTCCACACAGACTAAAGACCGCCATGAGAGCTAAAGGTATCAACACATAATATAAAATTTTCTGTAAATAAAGATTATTTGTAGACATGCAGGTGTCTTCTTATTAATGATAAGGCAGTGTATATCTGAATAAAATGGCAAAATCTTTTTAATTATCATTTAATGTCTTTGGTAGTAAAGCGAGAACATGGAGATATGAAAGGTAATAAATTGCAAAGGAGAAAAGGCAGTGGATCATCGACTAGTGGGCCTCATTATAAGATAACATAACATTTCTTGACCGTGTGTGATAGGCAGTACTAGTTCTCAAACTCTTATAACCCCTGTTTCCCCAAAGGTGGACGTGGAATTTCGTAAACCTTAATACTGACCACTATGAATGAACTCTCAGAAGTGAGATCGACAACCTTTGTTTTAAATGGATCGAGTAACTGCGTATGTCGTTTTACAATACGTGACTGTACTCATGAAAGCTGTACCCAAAAGATCTGTTTTTCTATCAAATGAAACCGGTATGTAAAGTTTTCATGATATCGAATTATCTTCCTGTAAGGAGGGTAACTTGTTTTTTCATTAGTAAAGTAAGAAAAGTTTGGTTGACACTGTTTAATCGAAACTTAAACGAAGTAAATCCGTTTATGAACCCAGTAGAGCACTTATGTAATAGGGTCTCAATTCTTTGGTGGCCCGCTGATCCAAGACCTCGAAAATCCAGACAGACCACTGATCTCAAAATAACGATTGTCCGATGAACCAGTAAGATATTCCGGCAAACGTCAGTTCTTTCAGGAAAAGCTGAAGCTTTTTTCTTTTTCGTAAAGGGAAGTTGCAAAATATATTTCGTTCATGATAGCGAATAACTTATCAGTTATTACTATCATCTCTGAAGTGCAGAAAATGAAAATTGCAAAGTATGTATACTGGTGAGAGAAGAAAATTCTAAAAATCGTATGTTAAAAGAGAGCAGCCAGCACAAGCGCAAAAAAAAAAAATTAAAAAAATGGTAGCTAGTCAAACGCGTTGGCAGCAATCTCTGTTGTACCGCGGGAACGCAGCGAAGAGAGTACAGTAACGTTCAGTTCAGCACAAGGAATCTTGGGAAGGAAAGTGCGTTGTGTGTGCTACAGTGGCAGTAGTCTGGGATGTATCAATTTAAAAAGCGGCAATCCAGGTTATTTTTGCGTTTCTAAATTACAACCAGTTAGCTTCCGTTAACATGTGACGTTACTACATATATTTCGATCACCTAAAAAGAAAAAACAAAAACAAAGGGACACAGTAGCAATTGTGTCGCAACCTATAAGGTAGAACTACGTCAACTGTCACTAATTCATGACACTATCTCACTAGTTCTACGTCCTTAAAGTATTCAGCGAAGGACAGTTGCCGTAGCTCTACCTTGTAGGTTGCGACTGTGCCCTTTTGATTTTTTCAGATAAAAGTTTTTAAAGAAATAAACAAAGGAAAGGTTTTACTATATTTGCTTAAAACCAACTTATACTATATACAATTCATAGTAATCTATGCTGATTATAAATTAATGTTAGCAGAAGTAGAAGGCGTAATATAATCGTTGTCAGTAGTTATTGCTAAAATTGTTTCTGAAAAAATCGTTCTTCAGAAACAATTATTCAAACTCCTTAGTTGCCTTGCTATAAATTTGGCAATACGTTTCGGGCCTTATGTACTGCTTTTGTTCTTGTCTAGATTGAGCATGCATCGACGGTGTAAAGGTTTGAGATGCAATACATTCATTATCAAGAGAAGTTGTGAAGACTGGCGATGTACATTAGCATTCCATGCTCGGTGTGAAAATTTGAAAATTTGGACGGCTGACATCAATTTCCATCTGTTCTTGCTGTTCAGGCTCAATTTGTGCAGTTGAAGTGGAAGGTTGTGGCTCTACAGTCGAACTCGGGTAAAACTTATTCAGGCGCGAGGACTTTGACGCTCTCAACATTTCCTTGACCTTTCGGTTGATGACTTAGTGAGCCTTTTCGGATTCCTCTCATTCTTCTTTAGCTGTTTCTTCAACTTTCGTCAGTTCTTATAGTAATTTTCACTGGATTTTCGCGGTATTTCTAAATTTTCGTCACAATTTTTTTATCTAACAAATAAATAAATTTTAAAACCACTTTATTTCGGTTTATTACATACGACCATTAGCTCTGACCGTCAGCTAGGGAAGGCGGTGCTGAGGTCATCACTATCATTATATAATCACTAGTTATCAACTTTGAAACAGCATGCGACGAAACAAAACCACGCACAATTTAACTTTACCCCCCAAAGCTACTGTATGAAAGGGTTCAGGGGTGGTGAGGCTGAAACTTTTTTGTTATAAATGGGACTCTATAAACTATCTAATGATGCATTATTTATTACTCTACGATTATTAGTTTCGAAGATATAAGCGTTCAAAGTGTGACACATTTTCGTTGCATCTGTGCTCCCGATGTTACCCCTAACAAACGACGGGAAAAACGTAGTTCTGCATCAAGAAACAGAAAGCATGTGGATCTAGAAGTATCCATGATCGGTAACATTATTGCGATCAGAGATCTCGTGCATTCCAGCAGCAGTGGATGAAAACTTTAGTTGACTCCAGTAGGATTCTGATGCAGTCAGAATACCTTTCTCACTTTGTAAAATCCTAAAGTTGCTGATACAGTCTGCATTTATTACTGAAAGAGATCACTTCAAAATTGATTCCGTCATGGCGCGTGCATTAGGCATACCTCATAATTGGATGATACATTTCAACACAGCCAAATGTGAACAGGGTTTAAGAAATACGGTGGTAACCAAAAGAGAGTGGCGAAATAAACTGAACATTGAAACTGTATCATACTTAATGAGATTATTACCATATATCTATATACCGCACAATTTGATCTACATCTTTTGGTGTTGCTATGGATCCAACCTCTTGAACAGATAACAGAAGTTGAATCTTAAACCTTACACCCTGTAAAATACTAACTAAAACTAAATACAGCCAAATACACTAACGGAAAAAAAATTCCAACACCAAGAAGGGATTGTGTTAGATAAACGACAGTTGGTAGGCGGTGAGAGTACATCTGTAAGATGACGTCTATGCAAATTTCGCGCTCGGCGCATGCGTGTGGCGCTAGTAGTGCCCCTCGGAACATGCAAAACAGGTTTGCTGTAAATACGCGCTGTAACGTTCGTGAGCGTTAGTTATCGTTGCGATTCGACGTAGTGTGTTGATGTTAGTCAAGAATGCCTTTAAGAAGACGAAGAAGCCATTATCAACAGCTCACGGAGTTTGAACGAGGTCGTGTAATAGGGCTACGAGAAGGTGGATTTTCTTTCCGCAATATTGCAGAACGACTTGGCAGGAATGTAGCCACTGTGCATGATTGTTGGCAGCGGTGGTCAAGGGAAGGTACTGCCTCAAGAAGACCGGGTTCCGGCCGGCCACGTGGCACTACTGAGAGGGAAGACCGCAGTGTACCGCGTATGGCCGTGGCGCATCGTACTGCGTCTGCGGCAGCAGTTCGAGCTGCAGTTGCCACCACAGTAACACAACGAACTGTTACTAATCGGTTACTTGAAGGACAGCTCCGAGCCAGACGCTCTGTAGCGTGCATTCCACTTACTCCAAACCACTGCCGTTTGCGACGTCAGTGGTGTCAAGCTAGAGCTCATTGGAGGACGGAGACGGAGTGGAGATCTGTTGTGTTTTCTGATGAAAGCCGGTTCTGCCTGGTTGCCAGTGATGGCCGTGTGTTGGTTAGAAGGAGGCCAGGTGAGCGCCTGCAACCAACCTGCCTGCGGCCGAGACACACTGGACCTACACCTAGAGTTATGGTCTGGGGAGCAATTTCCTATGACAGCAGGAGCACTCTCGTTGATATCCCACGCACCCTGACGGCACAGTTGTACGTCGGTCTGGTGATTCAACCTGTTGTGCTGCCATTCATGAACAGCATTCCAGGGGGTGTTTTCCAAAAGAATAACGCTCGCCCGCATACCGCTGTTGTAACCCAACATACTCTACAGAGTGTCGACATGTTGCCGTGGCCTGCTAGATCACCAGATCTTTCACCAATCGATCACGTATGGGACATCATTGGACGACAACTCCAGCGTCACCCCCAACCAGCATTAACCGTCCCTGTATTGACCGACCAAGTGCAACAGGCATGATACTCTATCCCACGAACTGACATCCAGCATCTGTACGACACAATGCATGAACGTTTGCGTGCTTGCATTCAACACTCTGGCGGTTACACCGGTTATTAATGTACCAACATTTCACATTTAAAATGGCTCTTCTCGCGCTTACATTAAGCTGTGATCTTGAAACCTGAATCGATTAAATATGTTACCTATACAAATGTATTGCCGCCATTTCATTCCTCTACAACTATTTTTTCGTGGTGTTGGGATTTTTTTTCCCGTCAGTGTATAACCTACATTTCCTCATTACTTAGCATACAAATTATAATCAGTGAAAATGATTTATAATATTTGCACTATATTATTTAGTAAATATGAAATTAAAGTTTATCTGCACCGTACCCAGCTTTGAAGAAAGGCAATAAAACTAATAAACGTGCGTGTTAAAGGCGATAAATCTTGTGCTAGTTGCAGAAGAGTCAAAATGGGTGCGGACCACCAACTTCTGTTATACACTAATCCACCGTACCAGCAAAGTATTTATTTTTTCAAGTTATACTAATGCTATATAAGTTTTGATGGATATCCAAGCATCTACTCAAAAGTCAGGAAACAATATAATAATGACGTCAAATGAAGTTTGACCATTGGTGCGTTTTTCACTCCAGAGCAATGCAAAGTGTGCTTGTTCTCTGTCAAAGTAGGATCTTTACATGAAGATTGGTGGTACGGAATAGTCGGCTAGAAGTCTACGAAATTTGTATATGTTGGTCTAATAAGCAAAAGAGTTAAATGTCTGTAATATTTGTATTACTATTGAAAGAGAAGAAACGTGTGTAGCAAACGTTGCAACATAACCAAGTGTAATCATTTAGACGATGAAAATAAGATGATATTAATAATTTAGTTGACGCCAGAAGGCTCACTTAAATCTACGGGTATAGTAAATGGCATTCGGTAGCGGAGCTATGTTGCTTTTACAAGTTATGATTTTATTGTGTGAAAGAATTGCGCAGATAGGGTATAGTTTAGGACTAGATGAATAAGATTACGTTCACAAAACTATGAAGTGAAATATATTTTTGAAGTGATTTAGACGTTTTCAGTTAAATACTTTTTATGTGTTTCGATTTTTGAGAAGGATTTTAACTGCTATTATTATTATTTCTTTCATTTTTTTTTACGTACGGGTTCGTGACATTTGGTCCATTGAAACAAGAACGCCTGTGAAATCTGAAGCAGTGATAGGATGGGAATAGAGAAACGGTAGTCACATTCAGAAAACGAAGCGGAACCAATCATTTTTCTTCCATTTATTTTAGATTGCAGCCTTTCTCATGGAGAGGTTTTATGTATTTGGCGATTTTGTGCCTCTTAACAGGATCCTATTTCGTTACAAAGCATGAAACAGCTTTTGTTCTCCGGTGAAATAACCAATGATGAAATTTCATTTCCGAAGTTCCAAGAAAAAGAAAGAGAGCAACCCGAATAAAAAAATATTTCACTTCAGCAATTGGATTTAATATCCGCAGACAGATTATTTACGACAAACTTGCATTCTTTTAATACTCACACTGAGACGGCACACACTCTACTTTGGCATCATATGAAATTTGGCGCTGCTGTCATGTGACTTACAGGATATATGGAGGCAATAGCCCAACACAAAATTTAACAGCTTAGCCAGAGATGAATCATTTTTCATATGAGACGAGTCGACGAGTAGCATTTACCGCTCCAGCTCAAAGAAGGAGGATATTCAGAGTGTTGTGATGATGAAAAACAAAACAAAATGCTCTTAAATGTCTTCAGCATATTGAAAGCATTCGGCCATTCATTTTTTACTGTGTTGGCGTTATCTGTTTATAAAACAAGGGCGAGATATTTCGGATGGTAAGTAACAGTGGTAAAATGTGTTGTCTAAACCACCATAAACTTAAGAAAGATTGCTACAGCAATTAAACAAACACACACACACGCATATATATATATCAGCAAAACATTCAAAATCTAACCGCGCACACGAAGCTACTGAAAATAATTGTCATCAGTAGCATGACTAACAAAAGCCAAAATTAAATGAAAATGTTCCTGAGAAATAGACAAAAAACATCTACAAACTGAAAGCAAATCAAACTCAATCGGAACGGATTGGTGGGAATGCAGAAATTTTGACAGTTGTCACGTATGGCTACAAAAAAGCTTATAAGAAAAGCAATGAATAAAAAAATCCATATAATGTTGTAAAAATAAAATTAAATTTAGAAAACCTAAAAATGTATTCATACATAAAAAAAGTATAACTTGAAATTATTAAAGTAAAAAGATTGAACTATAGTTTTAGTTTTGGTATTTTAATATAGGTGAGACTTGTTAAATTCAGTATTCTGAGTATGAAAAGTCTTTTCCTGTATTCTATTGAGAATTTGCTGTAACCAGAAATACAGGTTGCCTTCTCTTCATTGCTATATATAGTTAAGACTATGATATCATAAACTCAAGAAAGATTGCTGCAGCAATTAAAATAACACACAATAAATGGCAGTATGCTTTCAAAATGCAGAAAACATTTAAAAGCATTTTGTTTTTTCCCATCATCGTAACACTTTGAATATCCTGCTTCTTTGAGCTAAGCATTTAACATACTGCCAAAAGTTTCCTTTACTAAATTGGCAACAGGGAGGAACTTCTTCCTGGCGGTAAACTCGAATAGTCCTTTTGTGTAGAGACTTTGCAGGAGCAGGACATATAGATATTATCCTGGGAAAGTTTGAAAGTAATCTACGTGTAATTTATTTATTTCGTTTTTAGTTTGTTTTCTAGTTGTTAGGATTTTATATTCTGGCAAAATTGTTTTAGTTAGTTAGTTCTTCTTTATTTTTTTGGGTAAAATTTTTTTAGCTTTTTAGCACGTCTTTTGTAAAAAAAGATCGTGCTTATGTTATCGGTTTGTCCGTCCGTCCGTCCGTACGCCTGTACCCACGGTATCTCTGCAACTATTAGTCCGATTTGAAAAATTCTTTTTGCATTCAAAAGCTTGAAATATGCGAAGGATGATCCTTTATTTCGTTTTTTTTTTACGATGCACAATTTTGCCGCCAGAGGGCGTAAATGCAGATGATGTAGAATTCCAAAATACGTTTTATTCCACATATTTGCTTCTAAACATCCGATTGAAAAAACTCTTTTATCTTTCGATTCCATTTATGTCGAAGAGTATTTTGAGTATAGTTTCTTTTTAAATTACGCATAGATTTTCCGCTAGGGGGCGTAAAAGTAAATTGCATTTTTTCCGATAACTCTTCTTCTAAAACTCCGATTTGAATTTTTTTTGCAGCGGATACATCTCCTGATGCACAATCTTTTGCATATAATTTCGAATTTTTGGTAAAGAATACTTTGGCCACCAGAGGGCGTAGATGTATATCTAATTTTTGTCAATATATCTACTTCTAAAAGTCCGATTTGAAAAATTCCTTCTTTGTTGGATAGTGTTTCCGATGCGAAATGTTTTTCTTATAAATTCAAAATTTTCATGTAAATCATAGACTTTCCGCTAGGGCGCACAATGGTAAATTGCGTTTTCTGCTCCTAAAACTCCGATTTGAAAAATTCTTCCTGTATCGCATACAAGACCTGACGGAAAATATTTTTCACGTAATTATCTAATGTTTGGTAAAGAATGGTTTGGCCGACAGGGGTCATAAGTGTAAATTTCTATTTCTGATGTATTTGTAGCAAAATATGGACTCCTGAAAACTCGACTAAAATTATTTTTCTTGGACCGATACCGCTCATATGGATAAACCTTTTGTGAATACTTTCTTCCAAAAATAATGCATGGTTTTCCCACCAAGGGGAGTAAAGTCACATCTTACTTTTGTCGATAAATCTGTTTCTAAGAGTTCGTAAGCTCGCGATTCCGTTTAGAGCAATATCTGAGGGATTAAAGACCCGATTGAAAAACTTCTTGAATAGCTTGACTTTGAATAGCTTTGATAAATTTAATTTGCGTCAGAACGGATTCAAAAGACGTGCTTACTACTCCCGAAAATTTGGTGTCATCTTTCTTGTTTTGTTTGCTTTGTATCGATTTGCACTTTGTTGGTAGTTAGTTTTCTTAAAAACCATTTTTAGTTGGATTTTCATACAACATAAAATACTACAATATGCTGCAAATATTTGAAACATTCTATTTACAGTTCTAGTTTTCTATCATTCTGTATTCAATTTCTGGTCCGTTCTTGATGTTAGGACGAGCCTAAATATCATATTTGCATCTAACTTTAGTTAAAAGTGAGAATTTGCAAAAAAAAAATAAGGGTTTAAAATTTTAAGTTAATAATGTTATTTGTTTGCACGTCTTTTGTAAAAAAAGATCGTGCTTATGTTACCGGTTTGTCCGTCCGTCCGTCCGTCTGTACCCACGATATCTCTGCAACTATTAGCCCTATTTGAAAAATTCTTTTTGCATTGGGAAGCTTGACATATGCGAATGATGACCCTTTATCTGGTTCTTTTTTTACGATGTACAATTTCTCCGCTAGGGGGCGTAAATGCAGATGATGTCGAATTCAAAAATACGTTTTGTTCCACATATTTGCTTCTAAACATCCGATTGAAAAAAATATTTTATCTTTCGATTCCATTTATGTCGAAGAGTATTTTAGATATAGTTACTTTTTCAAATTACGCATAGATTTTTCGCTAGGGGGCGTAAAAGTAAATTACATTTTTACCGATAACTCGTCTTCTAAAACTCCGATTTTAAATTTTTTTCTTCAGCGGATACATCTCTTGATGCAAAAGCTTTTGCATATACACTGCTGGACAATTACTAAAGACGGATCATAAACGGCTATATAGCGCATAAAAAAGTAAGTGTGGTTGGATGCCAAGTGAAATAAAATAATGTCAGAATGCCAGGACATTACAAGAAAGACAATTTATTGTGCTCTGAAATCCAGAAGGCTTTGGAACGTGTTCAAGGGACAAACAGGCCATTTTGTGCAGAATACGTAAACGTGAAAAAAATGCAATTACCGTCCTCAGGCGTTCCAGCGTAAGATGTCAATACGGAATATGGCCACCATGGAGGGCGATGCAAGATTCCACACGTCGTGTCATGTTTTGCACAACGTTATCAAGCAGCTGTTGGGGTAATTTATCCCATTTCTCTGTCAGTGCACGGATGAGGGTGTCCTTGTTTATTGGAGGGCATTGGCGACCAGCAAGACTTCCCCCAAAGCATCCCACACATTTTCAATGGGATTCAGATCTGTAGAACGTGCTGGCAATACGAGGCGTTGAATATCCTCGCTCTCAAGACACTCCTGGACAGCGACTGTTCGATGACATGTTGCGTTGTCGTCCATGAAAATGAATCTATCACCGACAGCACCACGGAACATGCAAACATGAGGTAGCAGAACATCATTAATGTATCTTTGGCCAGTCATAGTCCCAGTTGAAAGCACATAGAGGGACGTACGGCCATTGATCATGATGCCAGCCCATACCATGACACTACATGTCGGATATCAGTCCGTTTCCTCTATGTTTGCTGGACAATATGCAGTATCACTATCACGCCAGATCAGTTGTCGTCGACAATTAGACGATAGACTGTATCAACTCTCATCTGAGAAGAGGACAGCAGACCAGTCGTTATCAGTCCAATTGCGATGTTGATGGCACCATTGCAAACGGACGGTACGATGACGTCTGGACAATGGGATGCACACAACAGGACGGCGGGCGTATAGTGCTCCTCCATGCAAACGTCTGGCGTGAGTTTTTCGGGAGATCCGCTTGCCAGTAGCAGCCATAAACTGATTTGCTACTCCACTAGCTGTGCTGCGCCGGTGTCTTTTTGTTGATAGCACTATGTACCGATCTTCTGCAGGTGTCGTACTGCCAACACGACCTCCCCCGTTACGTTTGCAACACTTTCAATTTGTTTGAAATGATTTCCAAAGCCTTGAAACAGCACTGTGGCTGACGTCGAACTCCCTGGCAACATCTGTTATTTTTCGCCCTTCTTCTATCTTGCCAATAATATGGCCACGCGTAAAATCATCTAGGTGATTTTCGGGAAGACATACTGAAAATTGCAAGTTCGTCAATTGATTCTTTCCCTTTCAACTTTGCGTTTGAACAACAACGGTCAATACGCGTCAAATCCTTTATATCTCTTATCAGCGCTATGACGTCACGAACAAGTTCGGCAATCCAAAATTTGCATACGCACAACACGTCTTACTGTATCCCGCACTTATGCTAATTTCCACATTTTCCTGCCTTCCATTTTATGGTTGCTATCATTGCTGTTGTCATCCATCCTTAGCAATTGTCCGGCAGTGTATATTCAAATTTTTGGAAAAGAATACTTTAGCCACCAAGGGGCGTAAGTGTTAATTTTTGCTTCTGATGTATTTGCCATAAAATCTGAGCTTCTAAAATATCGTTTGAAAAAATTCTTTCGTGGACCGATGCCACTCACATCGATAAACATTTTCGGAATATTTTCTTAAAATATTCCACAGTTTCTCTGCCAGGGGGCGTAGAATTTTATCTTATTTTTGTCAATATATCTACTTCTAGGAGTCCGATTTAAAAAATTCCTTCTTTGTTGGATAGTGTTTTCAGTGTGACATGTTTTTCATATAATTTCAAAATTTTCAAGTAATTCATAGACTTTCCGCTAGAGGGCGTAGAGGTAAGTTGCGTTTCCCCCTATATCTCTGCTTCTAAATCTCCGATTTGAAAAATTCTTTCTGCACCGAATACAGCTCCTGATGGGAAATCGTTTGCACATAATATCTAATTTTTGAAAAAAAATGGTTTGGGCACCAGGGGGCGTAAATCTTAATTTTCGCTTCTGATGTAATTGCAGCAAAATATGAGTTTCTAAATTCTTGATTGAAAAATTCATCGTTTGTAGACAGATAGTACTTATGTCGCCAAACCTTTTAGAAACATTTTATTTTTAAAATAATGCATGGTTTCTACGAGACAGGGCGTAGATGTATACCTTATTTTTGTCAATATCTCTACTTCTAGGAGTCCGATTTGAAAAATTCCTTCTTTGTTGGATAGTGTTTCCAGTGTGACATGTGTTTTATATAATTTCAAAATTTTCAATTAATTCATAGACTTTCCGCTAGGGGGCATAATGGTAAATTGCCCCGCCCCCTCTATATCTCTGCTTCTAAGTCTCCGATTTGAAAAAAAAATTCCGTACCGGATACAGCTGCTGATGAGAAACCGTTTGCGGATAATTTCTAATTTTTGAAAAAAACTGTTTGGCCACCAGGTGGCGTAAGTCTCAATTTCCGCTTCTGATGTATTTGCAGCAAAATATGAGCTTCTAAAATCTTGATTGAAAAAAAAGTCGTTTGTTACCCGATACTACTTATGTTGACAAAGCTTTTAGGAACATTTTCTTCTTGAAATAATGCATGGCTTCTACGCCAGAGGGCGTAGATTTATATCTTATTTTTGTCAATATCTCTACTTCTAGGAGTCCGATTTGAAAAATTCCTTCTTTGTTGGATAGTGTTTCCGATGCGAAATGTTTCCCTATAAATTCGAAATTTACAAGTAAATCATAGACTTTCCGCTAGGGGTCACAAAAGTAAATTGCGTTTTCTGCGTTATTTCTGCTTCTAAAACTCCGATTTGAAAAATTCTTCCTGTATAGCATACAAGACTTGATGGAAATTTTTTTTTCACATAATTTCAAATGTTTGGTAAAGAATGGTTTGGCCACAAGGGGGCATAAGTGTTAATATCTGCTTCTGCTGTATTTGTAGCAAAATCTGGGCTTCTGAAAACTCGACTAAATTTTTTTTTTCTTGGACCGATAGTGCTCATATGGAAAAACCTTTTGAGAATACTTTCTTCCTAAATTAATTCATGGCTTTTCCACCAGGGGATGTAAATCACATCTTATTTTTGACGATATCTCTGTTTCTAAGAGTCCGATTTGAAAAATTATTTCTATGTTGGAGAACGTTTCCGGTGCGAAATGTTTCTCATATAAATTCATGTTTTTCTTAACGAACAAGTCTGCAACCAGAGGGCGTAAGCTCACGATTCTGTTTACAGCAATATCTGAGGTATTAAAAACCCGATTGAAAAACTTCTTTCTTTCGTCAGATACTATTGTTTTCCATACCGGTTCCCGTGACTTTGAATAGCTTTGATACATTAAATTTGGGTCAGAACGGATTCAAAAGACGCGCTTATTACACCCGAAAATTCGGTGTCATCTTTCTTGTTTATTTTGTCTGCAATAAAGGTTTTTATATGTTGTGCCATTCCTGTCTTTGCGTTGCGAAAGGCGGCGTGTGTAGGGAAACGGAAAGCGCCCTCCAGCGCCTAACCGAGTAACTTCCGGCCATGCATTCTATGACGAAAAGTGCTTGATATTGTTTCAATTTGGTCGCTTTCTCTTCCTGGGTAGCGAAATTCTAGGTAACTAAAATATGGGGGATCCGAGAGTAATAGCAATTTCTTTTTCACGAATTTTTATTAAATCCGTATGCAACTATGATGCAATAGATATCCATGTTTACTGGGTCTATGAAGAAACCAGAGAGGGTCATTTATGGTGGACCTTGAAGAAGTCATATGTGACAGCCCTCAAAGTTTCAGCATTTCTTCCGACCCAATTGCATTTGACTTGCCTTTAGGTAGTAAATGTTTTTTTCTTTTTTGTCTTTTCTCAGGAAAATTTTCATTTCATTTTGGCTTTTGGTGGTCATATGCACACTCAATGGACAAAATATTAGAGATACCTTCCTAACAGCTTGTTGGTCTTGCATCGCAAATAAAAGCGTGTGCACGCCAAGGCATGCACTCCAACAGATGCAGGATGGTTTCCAGAGGCAATACCAGCCATGCCTTTTGCAGAATTGTCTACAACTTTTCCCAAGACATCAGTCCAGTCCAGGATACGTTGATCTGATGTTCCGCTTCACGGCATACTGCAGAGAGTCCACACGGGGTTTAAATTCCGCAGACCTTGGGGGCCACTAGGTAGTTCCAAACTCAGACGAGTGTTCCGCGAGCCATGCCTGCGGGATTGTAACCCTGTGAGGTGGCGAACTGTCCTGTAGGCACAGACCATCCACCAGGATGCACGAAGGCCATGAAAGCGTGTAGGTGATTAACTAGCACATGCTGGTTTCACGTAGCGGTTAAGGGCCTCTCCAGACACACTGAAGTCCCCAGTGTGCCTCATAAGAAGGCTTCTCAAACCACCACAGAGCCATGACTACCTTGAACAGAGCCGACCTGACAGCGCCATTGCCTCATGCTCTCAACGTCACACTCGCACCCTCCCGTAAGCTCTGTACAGCTGAAAATGGGATTCATTTTACTACACGACACAGCGCCACTCTATAGCGGTCCAGTTCTGACGTTCCCGGCACCAGGCGAGGTGGAATGTCCGACGACGAGCAGTCTACAGTGGCACACGTGTAGGGTGTCTGCTCCGCGTATCCCATGGTATGCAACGTGCTAAATACTGTTCATTCGCTGACGGTGAACGAACAGTATGGAGCACGTTGCATACAATAGGCTACGGGAGCCGATGGTATGCAGCGACTATACCATCGGCTCCCGTAGCCCATGGTATTCAACGACTCTTGAAAGTAATCAACGTAAGTTTGTGGTTTCTATAGAGTTCATTCCTGGATGTGTTAACATTCTAAAAAAAACATGTGCCGGCGACACATTTGGATTTTGGCATTAAAACCAGAAACATTCTGGCTACAGTTAAAAATGACCGTGACTCAGTGGAGCTTACTGACAGACATGGTGTATATTGTGTTCCCCTCAAAGCCATGGAGGAAGAAACTAGGAACTTGGTTTACATTGGATCAACATCAAGGAGGCTTAAAACAAGACTTTCTGAACATGTGTATAATGTTAAAGTTGGTTCACAATCTACCGCCTTGTCTCGCCTTGCTAATAAGGGCTCACACTCCCCCTCCATGACCGAGGCAACCATCCTTGCTTGCCCTCCCAAAAAGGGCTCTCTACTATTGACCGAGAGTTTGCACATTTGTCATTTTTTAAATACCTGCTGTAATGAGGATTTACCTGCTTTTGTTCACCAAGCATGAAAGCTTTTGTTAAATGATATGTGTCACTAACTGTCATTACTCACTAGTCTACTGACCTCAGATTTCATTTCATTTCACCTTTGTACCTAGACGTCATGACCAAAACTTTTATTATTACCTTTGTGTTTCTTTGAGTGGCAACTACTCTAATTTACTCCTGCATATAAATGTGCCCATGTGCGTTTCACGACGTAGTCTCTTCCATACGTAACCCCAAATATCAGCTATATCCCCATGATACGTAACCCCAAATATCAGCTATATCCCCATGATTTAAAAAAAGCTCATGTCATACAAAAAAGCAACGAAAACCTTTATTACAGGAGTAAACGAACATTTATGCATTGGACATATGACCGAAGCAAAGTAATTTGGTACAATGAGAACAACGCTAGATACCAAAGTTATCACAGTACTAAAAATTGCCATTGATATCTGAAAAACAAACGCGTTGAACATTATCAAAAGAAGCGTCATCACTTTCACAGTATCCAATTTTTATCCACGGATATAACAACATATTGTTGAATTTTTCTGACTGCCATTGATTGTCCATTGATACGTTCGATGATTTTATCCACTTGTGGCTCTAAGACCACTCACTTTCAGACCACTCGTTCGTTCACTTTTGTCAGTTCATTTGGGCCAAAGCGGAAATGCACCCATTGGTGTTTGCCCTTAGTACTATCTCCTGGCCACGTTTCTTCAATTTTGGAGAGTGACAGTTGAAAGGCTTCCCTTGGGAGTGTATGTTATTACATAAACACACACACACACTGGTGCTCAAATTATAGAACAATTCATACATTCGTACTTAATACGAAAAATTTAAGGGCAAATATAATAAGATTTTGTAAAGATGATGTTTATTATTACATTACTTATGTAACTGAAGCAGAAGGAAATCATTATCTTACAATTTTCGTGTGTTATTATCATAATCTTGTAATTTACTTGAAAGAGCAGTCCATAGAACAGTTGCTTAAGATATGTTGTATTTCGCTGCGGAGTATGATCACTCCTGATAGTCCTGGGTGCCCTTTCATAAGAATAAAACTGAACCTGACATATAGATTCAGGATGCCGTCTCTGTACCACAGGGCAGTTGTTACGTACCAGGAGATGTGACGTACCTGCCCGAAGGACGCACACGACATAAAGGCAGATAGGAATCAGAATGAAACGTCCGCGTAGCTCAATTGGTAAAGCGACTTGTTCCGGAATAAGCGGCCTCGGGTTCGAATCCCGGCGTAGACCAAAAATGACGGAGAAATTTACTTCGTTATAATGGCGCCCGAACTATCCGGATGACCCGACCGTTCAAAATCTCGCATTGGTGTGATGTTCTTTCCACACCGCGAGATAGGAAAAATAAGAGAATCCTTTCTCCAGCACTTCGAAAAAAAAATAAAAATAAGGGGGAGATGATGTAACGTACCAGGAGATGTGACGTACCTGCCCGAAGGACGCACACGACATAAAGGCAGATAGGAATCAGAATGAAACGTCCGCGTAGCTCAATTGGTAGAGCAACTTATTCCGGAATGAGGGGACCCGGGTTCGAATCCTGGCGCGGATAAAAATGACGGAGAAATTTACTTCGTTATACAGTAGCAGATCTACTTTGAAAGATGTCATGGCGAAATGAGTAGCACTCATGATTTGTTCTCAGACACTCACGGCACACCACCAGAGTGATTCTTTTCTCTAATGTTAAAGGGCCTGTTGTGGTTCCTGGTTCGTAGCGAATCAGAACTTAAGCAGAATCGCGATTCATCGGTGAAAAGAATTTTCGCCTGCTGGTCTCGATTCCAAGTGTGTTGTTGGTGACTCCACGTAAAACGATCTCGCTGAGTGGCGGCAGTTAGAGGAACACACATAACTGGTCTCCTTGTATAAAGGCATTACTTACAAAGTCTTCTACAAACAGTATGGCAAGAAAAAAACCCTCCCTCTGTATATGCTTAGCGGACTTTAAATTTGATGACGCAGGATATGTACTACTCGTATGTACATGTAAATATTTCATTATTTAAACATTTTTTATGATTTCTTCGGAATACATTCAAGCTATTTTTCCAAACGTTGAGAACTAATTCACTGAAGCAATTCTTTTCGACATCAGAATTAATAAACAGCTTCCACGGCCTTCCACGTTGTACGAAAAAATTTGAACCTGGTAAATTGAACACACAAATCCAAATCATCTGCGCGAATTGTGCTTTGTCGTTTTGCCAAAGGTCAACTATCTCTAGGAGTACGTAATTCTCCGAAAAACTCATTTTCTTGCCAGTTTTCGTAATCCTCACGAGACCGAAAATTTCCTCACTTGCCTGGTTGATAATATTTTGTAAGGCTCCTTTCTTGGGGTATTCTTGATGTTCAACCCAAGTACCAGAGATTTCCGGTCACTTGTGCGCTAATGAATACTTGGATACATAATTTCCGCCTTAATTCGTTTTGTTTTTGTCTTTAACAACAGCGATGAGCAATTAGTTGGGCTAAAATCAGTTGCCCATCGCTAATTTTGGGCCACTGATTCCAGGGAAGAGGCAGAGACAGCAGCATACACGCACGTATGTTCTCTAGCCCATGCTTCTTCCGGAACTCGAAGCAGTACCCAACCCGGACGAATGGTTAAAAGCCTACTCCCGAGATTACTCAGCGACTAGTGTGGCTTGCTGCAATATGGTCAATCTGAACAAGTTAAAATGCAGCTTAAGCAGCCTTTTATTTAGTAAAATTAACTTATTTCTAATTTTATAAATTGAAAGATACCTGATGACAACTGCATAGAAACGGTCAAACAGTATCACTGCGGGAAAATGCCATGCTTCGATGCTGGCCAGGTGGCGCAGTGGTCAAAGTGACGGCTCCTCGCCGTTCGACCGAGATGAGTCCGGTTTCGAATTTTCTGGTGAAGCATGGATGCTGTGTTTGCCTTACAGCACTGGGTCTCTCCCTTCCCTGGAAACAAAGGCCCGACATTAGGGACAGGCTACTCGCCGTAAAAAAGAATTCTGAAATTCACAAGCTACTTTCCGTGCGGTTTTTCGTGAATTAACGAAGCATATTTCTGATACAACGTTTTCCGTGAAATGACAGAAAAAAATCCTCTGGATTTCAAAGATTTTTCGTACGCGAGAAATATTCTAAATTTTTGGAAACCCTTCCGCAATTCTTTTCTTATATTGACGATAAATGATCGGTTTCAAGATATGTTAACGGAAAATTCTGAATTTGCAGAAACCTTTCAGCAGTTCCTTTCTCACATTACCGGAAAAGCCCCGTTCTCACTTTTTCCGTATCCACACAACGAAACATTTCCGGTAATAGGAGAGATTCACAGGGGCACTTGGGGGTTTGATTACCTGTTAGGTTCCAATAGTCTGTCGAAGTATTTCATTTTGAAGTTCTGCAGCGAGATCGGATATTGTGGATCGCATGAATTTCGGTTACTGTGGCACTGGATATTTCTTCTCCTCTTCCCCATTTTGCGCATCAGCTTTTATATGTTGTGTTATAGTAAGAAAGAGGGTACTTAATTTATTATACAGGTGATTTTACGATGTCTATGTATCAGTCTGTGGAGTTCTTAAAACAAAAGTTATATAGCTACCAAGAGTAAATTTTAAATTTAGAAGTTTTGTAAAATAGCATTACAAAACAGTACATCGTACCTTCTATTAAAGATAACTGAAAGTTATTTTCTGTTGAAAAATGTTCTCAAACTCCAAATCATTCTGTTGGTTCGAAAATCTCGATGAAAAAAATACAATTTGTAATAAGACCTCCTGCAGAAGAAATAAAATGATCACAAATGTATTCAAAACAATAATAAGTTCCAATAGAAAATAAAACGGCTAAATCACTCTCATTAAAGAAAAAAATCATCATCGTCCATATGGTTTAACCTTGAACTTGAGCCCGATTCCTATGACTTTCTGTCTCAGTGTAAAGATGCGCGGCTTCACTCCAAATGACCTAGGAACGATCTCCACCACTGGCACAAAAGGGTTCTCTAGTGTAAGTGCTGAAACATTCAGGGTGTTGGATTTTGCGAAATTTCTGTCTAAATACGAAAAAACTTGAAACGGACTTTTCTGAAATAAACAGAATTTCTGACTACGGAAAATCTGTGAAAATACGGAAGTTAAAAAAAAACGAGAATGCTTAAAAACGGAAATTTCGCAAAAAGACCAACACTGAGTGAATTCATCCCACTTTTTTTTTATTTTAACTGCTACTTAAAGCCCACTGAGTTGCTCAGGGTCGTTCTCTGAACAAAAAACAAACAAACAAAAAAAAACATGTTTCGGTAACATGTGCTGAAATTAAAATGTCTTCGTCGCATGATGTTCCCAAAATATAATGTACAGGATTCAGATTTTTATTTTACTTGTTTGTAAGCACATTCCTACTGACAGTAGATCTAATTACAGGAATTGCTATAACATTATTGTGTGTTAAAAAGAAACACATGCTTTACGAAAGAAATCATAACTTACATTAAAAATATCCGGCCATTCTCCGGGTGAGTTGTGAAGTCTATACATTTTGCGTAACGAAATTTTTTTACCAGATTCAGTCCTGTGGAATGGCATGGCAAATACTTTCCATTTTGTCCTTGGTGAACGTGACACACGGAAACTCATTCGGTTTACAATTTGAATCTAATCCATCTCTCCATTGATGATATCATACAGAAACTTAAGTTGGAGAGCCTTCCTTCTCAAATGTAGAGAGGTCATCTTGAAAAATGATAGAAGGTAAGCCGTCGGGACATCTGCAAAACATTTTGTTTTTGTTTTTACATTTGTAAAACAAGTGTTGTAAAAATATTTTTTGTACTTTTTCAATATCTATAGGCGAAAATTAATAATTCAACGTATACTGTATTAGATAATGTACACATTTATTCTAATTTATGCATATTCAGGAAGAAACTATGCCACGTGTTCGACTATGAGAAACGGAATTTCACCTCGGGGAAGTACTTCTCTCTCCCACGGAGGAATTAACTTTCTTTATCTCAACGCCATTGTTAAATACTGTAAATGTATGGCGTGGTTCTAATGG
This sequence comes from Macrothele yani, assembly GCA_039090855.1. Lineage (NCBI taxonomy): Eukaryota > Metazoa > Arthropoda > Arachnida > Araneae > Macrothelidae > Macrothele > Macrothele yani. The sequence goes on along the minus strand of CM077013.1, from coordinate 63,701,355 downwards.
CGCCAACGGATTTCAAGGCAAACAATCACAAACGGAAATAAGGGATTCTGGAGAGCCATTAGTGACTACTGGAAATCATCCATTTAGAGGTTTTTTAAATAGAGCTGGACAAAGCTCGATGTCTAAGGTCGCCAGTAGGTCTGGATGATTGTAATGTTCTTTCATTATGATAGAGTGCAGCTAATGTTTGCATTGTACTAATGTATCTGTAGAGAGTTTGGTTTCAAGCGGAGGCGGTGGAGACGGGAATGCCACGTGGTGATCTCGACATGCAATAAGAACGGCAGGTGCGCGTGATGGGAGGCCAGCGAGGGGTGCTCTTTCGAATTGGAAGCCATGGTAGTCCGAGGGCTTAAGTTAAGAGTGATCAGGAATTTGCAAAGTCAGAGGTGAGCGCCTAAGGGCAGCTTATCGAGACGAATGCTGGGGATTCTCCGAAGGGGAGGAAGAAGGGCACATGGGCAAGAAGAGAGGAGTGAAGAGTTCGAAGTGGATCTGAAACGTTAAGACGTGGGGCAAGAGCTCCCGTAAAGAATGTTGAGAGTAGGAAGGAAGCCGAATACTTCAGGAGCGAAGATCTGAGTTGTGGTAACTCGTATTCGATCGGTGTGTGGATACACCAAAGTTTCCCGACAGGAACACCGGTAAATTACGGAGAATGTATCAAGAGAATCGGATAGATTCCGAATGCAGATAGCTGGAAGAGATAGGCCGATAATTCGAAAACAGATTCGAGTAATAATGTATCGAACCAGATAAACCATAGGTACTCTTCCAACGAAACCGTCTTCGTGAGAAATAAGATTCAAAGACTTCGAATTTGCTTTAATAAATTTATTGATTCTCTACCATGGAGTGATTACTGCATCTAGGATCCTATGCCTTATTTAAAACCTTCCCTCCCTTCCTCGATTAGCAGATAACCTCAAGTAAAGCTGAGGAAGAGAGCGCCTGGGCCTTAGATTTACATACGAAAATTATGTATGGAGGAACCTCATTAAATTTGCTGGTGTGTGGGTAGGTGGTAATAAAATAAGCTGACGACCTCCGGAGTGGAGGCGAGTTTTAGCACAAGAGCTATAGGCTGACCCCTACAATATGATTCATTAGCAGTACGAGGCTAGTGCTCCAAATAATTGTAGCATACTCTACTGAAAGTTAGATCGTAGTCTGAAGAAAGCGAATAAGTGTTTGAGAATTCGAAAAATACTTAGAAAGTCGCACAATGAATCCAAGATTTCTATAGGTTGAACGTACATTTTTTTCTTTGATATGTCTTTTAAAGTTCAAGTTAGAATAAAATGTGACTCCCAAGTCCTGGACATTGTTTTACCGGCTAAGAGAAGAGTCGCTAGCTTGTAGTAAAAAAGAATTGGGTTCCTGTTCCGCAAAATGGAAATGATATGACACTTGGAGATGTTGAAGTGGAGATGGTTTAACGTACGCCACTGAAGCAGGTAAAGACCTTACGGTCATTAATGTATATGGAAAACAAAAGTGGTCCTAAATTAGAGCTATTCCAGACGTGGCAACATAGGGATCAGATACATGGTTGCTGTAAATAACACTTGAAATATGAAATAAATCCACGTACTAAATTTCACTGAACTCTTTCCACTAAGAAAATATTTACCACATGGCAATACCGTAATTTTAGTAGACTGAAGACATCTCTGTGTTTATGCTACTCGACTCAAAGGTAGAATTTTGTAATCACCGAAGTTACCTGGCGTTATGTCAATAAATTATCGTTCAATTTGCTAGTGCTAAGTACGTTTTCTCCCAAAAGAAAAAAAAGAAGAGGAACGCAATCTTTATTTACGATTTAACGGTGCCCGTTTGTTTTGCTGTTTTATCTAGTGATAACTCATCGGTAAAATTTAAAACTGAAGTTCCCGAAAAACAGAGACATATGTTGTAAACTGTACACTGAAAAAATATGAAAATATACTGCAGAAACAGAAGAAGAAATAATTCTTTTGAGAGAACGTCGCAAAATTCATTTTTTCTATTACTTAAAATTAGCGTTTTCTTTCTCGCGTGAAGCACGGAAAGAACGTTTTTTCCCGTACAGCACAGAAAGTATACAGGATCAGGAATAATTAAGTTTATACGAACGCAAACACGTAGGTAGAAGTTGCTGTTCCAAAAGTTCGGCAATTTTTGTCACATATTTTATTTCTCTTGCTTGCCTAACTAACACAAAAAAAATGACATTAGGGACAGCCATTTTTAAGAATTTCAACAATATTTTTCGCATATGTCACTTAGTCTCATTCCACATACTGGCGGTGCAGATGCATGACAAAATTTTACCACGCATATGCTATTTCTTCCTCTTTATGAAAATATAGGTGCTTTTTAAAAAGAATTAGCATGTAGGAACTCCGATAGAACGAGACAGGTGGTATTTATAAAAATAAAATAAAATAAGGAAAGTTACACGGATGGCATCCCTTGAATAGCATGCGCTTTAATGTTAATATAATAAGGAACGGCAGAAATTTTTCTAAAAATTCAGAATTTTCCTGGCAAATGAAAACCTCGTGAAATTCAGGTTCCTTTCCGTCACTTCATGGAAAAAGTTGTATCAGAAATATACTTCTTTGATTCACGAAATGAATCACAGAAAATAGCTCCTGCTTTTTAGAACATTTTCTACAGTAGACGTAGCCTTCCCATGAAATCGGTTTTTCGCTGTTTTTTTTTTTTTTTCATTTCTGTAACTGTTAATACCAAAATGTTTAGTAATCATGGTTCAGAATAAAAAGCATCATAATTTCTAAAATTGAAAAGATGATTTCCGTACGGTTTTTGTGATAGTGTATATTCTTTTCTCTTAAAATTATATTTCTGCAGTTAAGTGAATGAAACCTAACGTAACACGATTCGAAAAATGAAATGTTTTTGTAGTCATAGATAGACCTTGGAAATGGTCACTAATTTTTTTAGGTTTTTACTATGTTTCTGGAACGGATATTTTCCCTGAATGTCTGGTTGATTTGAAGAAAAATAAAGGAAACAAGAAATATCGCAGTTGACTGCGTTTATTCTTCGGAACGTATAAGGTTATAATGAACCGTGCGTGCCGCATGAGTTACGCCATCACTAATTCACCTCTCGTGCTTCTCTGGTGCGTAACAAGCAGACGACACCCTGAGCAGGAAGGGCACCATCTTCTTTGTTCTAATCTGGGCATCACAACGTCGACTTTATCTTTATGACCCACAGAATTGATGCGTAACTTAGCCCTACCTCGCAGTCAAAACTGCGATTTATTTCAGAAAGACTAAGTGACACTTCGGCAACCACATTGTTGAAAATTTTAAAACTTTGAGTCTGCATTGGCACCGACGTGATCGAGAATGTAAGGCAAATAATTTACGTTACATGGCACCTGTCGGTTAAAGTTGCACTATACTCAATATGTTGCTGACGCTAAAGCATGGAAGCGAATTCACAATGTTGATTTAATTATAAAACTGCACCTAAAAGATAACGAAAAAAAAGTTAATGCATTATTTTATTTCATTCGCAATTTTCTGTCACAACGGAAATCGTAAAAAGTAATGTTAATGATTAGAAGTATTGCACACTGTAAATTATTACACCCGCAGCTAATAATTAACCAAATAAATTTAATAGCATATGATTCCGCATGACATTGATTGCGTGCTTAATGGGACAGAATTGCCCTCTCTGCTTTGACGCATATGGGGTTGTTAAACTAAAGATAAGTTTGTTTTTGTCGTTTAACGACTGCCGTGAGCATCTAAGATGGTCGTCATTTAAGGCTGCTGTTTCTTTATATAACTTTTCTAGTTTTTTATTGCTGATTTTTTAAGGAGTACTACGAGCAACTCGGCTAGCCAGAAATAGTGGTCCGTCCCTAATGTAGGCCCAATCGCTTCAGCGAAGGGATAGAGCCAGGGCAATGGGGTAAGCACATCATCCCTGCGTTCGGGAATTGAACCAGGACCTACCTTGGAGAGCTAGCCAGATACCAGCGCCTATAATCATTTGGCCACGGGTGAGACCTTCCGTTATTTAAGGCATTGGTTCCAGGAAGGCTACAGAACCATTACCATGGGGTAAACACACACCTGTGCCTTATTCGGGACTCCAACCCAGACGCAGCTCGGCAGTTAGTCAACAGCTGGGGCCCCTGACCATTCGAATACGGGGACGGTGACCAAGATGATAGTGTGACACTTTTCCTATGGCGAGTATACACTATGAAAAAAGATATACTGGAAAAGGTGAAGATACAGAAAATAGATTTTGAGTCGTGAGAAGCAGTTTATGAACAACTGGCAAGCTGTCTTCGTACAGAACTGTATCAGGTATATAGGTCCAATGCACGGTACATGTCACATAAAAGAACAAAAAACTGTCTACACTTTGATTCACAAAATTTTAGAGCATGTAAAAACCAAAACACTTTCTTGTATATTGATACCAAAACTTCGTTTATGTTAACAGTTGGTATGACGTACTACAGAAGTAAAGCTCGTGTCCAGACGACAAATCTGCAGAGATACATTTCTTCCGTGTAGCTTAGTTGGGAGAGCAACTTACTCCGGAACGAGGGGGCGCGGACAAATTTGTGTTATCACATTGGCGTCCGAACAGGGGAAAAATGGGTGTCTTGGCCGTTGAGTTCTTTTTCGAAAAATAAGTGCTGTTTGTTCCACACATCGTCTAGAATTAATGAAAATTCGTGGTTCGCTTCAAAAAGAAAGACAACAAAATAAGAGGGAGATCATGTGACGTACTACAGAGGTAAAGCACGTGTCAAGACGACAAATCTGCAGCGATACAATCTGCCCGTGTAGCTTAGTTGGAAGAGCAACTTACTGCGGAGTGAGAGGGTGCGATTTCGATGTCCGTAACGAACAAATGTGTGTTTTCACATCGGTTTTAAAAATTCATCAAGGAATTGCAGAAATTTGTGAGCTGGCCCTCTGGAATAATCAAGACCGCAGCTGCTGTGCTCGAGTGGTCTGAGGAGTTGGCGTTTAACCAGACCGATATCGGTACGGTTTCCAATCCTGAGCGATGCGCGGGCGCGTTTCTCTTACGGTTCTAACTCTCTTCCTTCTCTGGAAACCATGACTCTAAATTAGAGACGGAAGGCTGCTTATAGCTCTTACATTTGCTCGCGATGGTAATTATTTCCCCAAAATAAAATAAGTAGTCCTGACTGGGTTATTCTGAGTGTGGTGGTAAAAAGTTCCTGATAGTTGTAATTCTCTTTCAAGTACCCGTTATCATCCACACCCAAAGTTAGTTAAATCACGCGGCTTTCCCGTTAGCCCTTTAGTAACATAATGCCACTCCATGATTAGTCACATATTACTTCTCCAATTGTTCTCACACGCTTGATTACCAAGTTGTAGTGACATGAAGACGACGAATGAGGTATCATCAAATTTGCATGAAGTGGTTTACTAGTCCTCATAAATTTGCTGCTCAGTGTATAGTTTTGATATTTCCATCATATCAAAACTATACACTGAGCAGCAATATAATTCCTGTACGGTGAATGGCAAAAAGGAACGTAGGAAACTGTATGTTTTCCTCAGAGAATATTTACATACATATACAAAAGTTTCAGAGCTTTCCAAATGCAAATTGGATGACGAAACTTTATATTGAAGAATACATATTCGGAGATACCAGTATTTTCAGCAATCATTCCACAAATTACGTTACAAAATGAGGAAGGAAATTAGGCACTGCGCACAACACATACTTAAATTTTTCTGAAATCTTAAAAAGGACATTACGATCATTTGGATGTTTTATTTCAATGGATTTCACAAGTGAGAGCGATTTTTACTGCTGTGTTTGGAATTGCTAGCAAATCCGTTGTTTAAAAATAACCAAAATAAATTGTATTTATTTATTAGGTGTATAACTTAATTCTCGGCCCGTAACCGCAAGCGATCATAGAACGTCGGCAAATGCAAATAGCTATGTGCAATAATGGCTGATTGCAGCGCCATCTAACAGCTTTCCAGGCAACCGTAACCGCTCACAGCTGTAGTGACAGAAGGGACGAAAATTGACGGTGAAAGCAATGTCGTTTCGAGAAGCAACATTTGAGGCACTATCTTCTGTTTGCGTTTCAACTTGCCAAAAAGTGCAGCGGAAGCTCAGCAAATGATCTGTGCTACTTTGGGTGAGGCTGCTGTGTCCTACAGTACGTGCAAGAACTGGTTCCAGCGGTTTAAGCAGGGAAATGTCCATCTACGTGATGCAGAACGTTCGGGAAAGCCACAAAAAGTTGACCATGAGGATCTGGAACAACTGTTGGACGCGAATCCCTTTCGCACCCAGTGAGAGCTCGCCCAGAAACTCGGAGTAACACGGCAAGCCATTACAAAGTGCTTGCACAAGCTCAGACGGATTCACAAGGAGGGCCGTTGTGTGCCCCATCAACTCATAGCTGCGAACAGGTCTAGGCGCTACGATGTTGCTATGTCCTTGCTCTCCAAATTCAGGAAGGATTTCCTCCACAAGATTTGGACATGTGATGAGAAGTGGATCCTCTACGATAATCCTAAGCGGCGCAAATCGTGGGTTTATCCATGTCAGCCTACGACCAGTAATGCCAAACCGAATATCCATGCCAGGAAGTTGTTGCTGTGCATAAGGTGGGATCAGCACGGTGTCGTACACTATGAGTTGCTAAAACCTGGTGAAACGGTCAAAGCTGAGAATTACTGTCATCAACTCATTGTGTGAGTGACGCACTGGAAGCGAAAAGGCCATACACCGGCAAGGGCAGAAGGTCGGTCCTGTTGCTTCAGGATAACGCGCTTTTTCACATCGCGAAAACGACTTTAAACACGATCACCGACCTGGGATAGGAGATTTTGTCCCACCCGGCGTATTCTCCAGACTTCGCTTCTTCAGATTATCCCCTCTTTCGCTCCCTGCAACATCACTTGAGTGATACGCATTTCACTTCTGTCGAGGAGGTCCACACAAGTATTGATGACTTTATCAACTCGAAACAGCCCTCTTTTTTCCGCAGTGGCATTCGGCAGCTCCCTGACCGATGTCTCAAATGTATTCAGCACGACGGGGATTATTTCCCTGATTAGGTACGTATTCGATTTACTATAACTTGTTGTCAACGTGTCGTGCCTGTGGCCGAGAATTAAGTTGCACACCTAATAGTTCATTCTCTTTCGGTATACTTATAATGTTGTAATGTGTTGAAAACCCTGTTGAAAAATTCGAAGATTTTAGCACGTCTTAAAATATAGTGCTGAGTGTATCACTATTTTTCGTCTGTCCGTCCTTCTGTAGATATCTCCATACCTGTAAGTTCAAGTCGTAAATGAATTTTCTAAGGTGAAAATCCTAATCACAGTGACAATTCAAACAATTTTCGAATTTCCGAGATTTTAAGTTTTGCGTGTGGATGGCTTTAACGTGTTTCTGTATTTGGTACGATAAGTGCACTTAAATGGATCTTTTCTTGTGTCGGGTAACTGGGATTTGAGGTGTTAAATTTTAACGCTCCCTCTGTCTTCTATACTCTAGGACGCGTTAGTGACTATGGGTTTCTATAACTCTCTTTCACATGAGACAAAAAGAACGGCGAAAAACGGGTTTCATCGTATTCAGATATTCTTATACACTCTCTAAAAATTTATCTGTCTCCGGTGGTGCCACTTTCTTTTAATCATCCCTGTAAGAACTAAGTTTTTCCGTTGCGTGTTTTCCCGAGTGTTGTTCAAGGAACAGTAGTTGTCTGAATCTGATACTCAAAAATAAATTTTCTTTCCATTTTTGAGTATCAGATTCAGAATATTTCCATCTGTTTAACAGCAATTTGTACACGTGATCTAAAACGCTTTTATCATGTTCTTAAAAATTATACAGGATGTCCCACTCGCTACCGAACCCGGCATTTCTTTAATAATATCAACACCAATGAAGATATTGCAACGAAATTTGAAGTGGACTTACCTCATTTTTTTGCGAAATGTGATGACATCACAACATATGCTACAAGTGGCCACTATTTGCGTCCAGACAGCATTGAACCCGGCGCACCATATTGTGGAAAGTCCTTGCCAGTACGTCCGCCGTCATAGCCTGAATTTCTTCGGCGATGTTTGCTTTCAAGGCATCTATGGTTCCCGGTTTCTTTTGGTAAACTCTCCCTTTCAGATATCTCTATAAAAAGTAATCAGGAGGCGTCAGATCGGACGAGTGCGGTGGCCATAGACACTTCGAAGTGTCGCGGTCGCCGAAAAAAGGACTGAATTTGGGCCATACTGGTGTGTGATGTGTGTGATGTCACTCTGTCATGCTGGTAATATCCAATGGAGAGTTCTTCGTCGTCCAATTGATTTACAAAGGTGTTGAAGATTTCCATATATGCAGCTGTTGTGATGCTTGTATCGAAGAAGATGGGACCATTTATGCGGCACTGGGTCATCCCCCACAAACACCAATTTTCTGGGAATGAATGGGTTCTTCATGTATCGCGTTAGGATTTTCACTGGCCCAAATACGAGAATTTTGAGAATTGACATATCCGGACAGGTGAATGAAACCACGCCTCGTCCGAGAACCACGTGTAGTCCAGAATGCCCGGATTTTCCTGAAGAAATGTCTGGAACCATCGACTGTGTCACTCGTTTCCCATGGTCAGGCTCTTTCACTTCGTGGACCACGGAGATACGGTACGCTTGAAGCTTCGCGTTCTTCACAGCACGTTGAAAAGTGCTTTTGGACAACCCTGTTTCCTGTGACAATCGGCGAAGTGATTTCCTCGGACGCAGGAAGTCGGCCCTTTACATTATGGATCGTTTCCTAGGACATTTGTGGACGACCTCCTGCGTGGTCGTCTAATAAGGTCCCCTTGGTTTCCAATTTCTTCGACAATGCCCAAATGGTGGACTTGCTCGGCGGATGTCTGCCTGCAAACCTCTCCAGGAATTGCTGTTGACAAGACTTTATCGATTCTGTTTTCCAATAAGTGCGATCAATAAACACTCGCTCCTCCAGAGTATACCGATACATTTTCACACGTACGCGAACAGCCACGAGCACGAGCACCCACTATCAACAACCGTATTGTGTAGAAACGTTCAGAGAAATAGCATAACAAAGCAGAAGTGAGGCGCGTCCGGCTGGCTGGCGGACTGCTTCTCAGTTGCGCCACATTTAGGAATGTATCTGCCAGTAAGGAGCACTCTGGTAAGCTAGCGGACAGTGCCGGGTTCAATATTGTCTGGACGCAAAAGGTGGCCACTTCCAGCAGATGTTCTGATGCCATCACATTTCGCACAAAATGAGGTGAGTCCACTTCAAATTTCGTTGCAATATTTTCATTGGTGCTAATATTATTAAAGAAATCTTGGGTTCGGTAGCGAGTGGAATACTCTGTATCCCAGTCTATTTTTTTGTGAAAACACAAATTTGCTGGTGGTGGAACTCGAAATCGTGTCCTTCTGCTCCGTAGCTGAATACCTTCCCAATTAAGTTACACTGACAAATGCTTATTACTGCAATTTGCCGGCTTGACAAATGCATCACTGTAGTATGTTACATATATCGAAATGTCAGGTTTCGGGTCCGCTGCAAACCACGCGTGAAGTAACTTATTGTAGAAGAAGGAATCCTCACTAATACCAAACGATATGTGGAAGATGCATCACCCATTTTTCGAAGCAAAAAAGGTATTCCCATTAATTTCAGACGATGTGTAATTTTTCGAAGAACCTAACAGCCAGTAGACCCATTTTTACGTTAAAGCGCCAATGTGAAACCCAAATTTGCCGGTGACTGTATCGAACCCACATTCTTCTACCCGGAGCCAAATCCTTTCCCAATTAAATTACACTGACAAGTGCTTATCACTGCTACTTGCCGTCTTGGCATGTGCGTCACTTTCGTAGTGTGCCACATATTCAGAAATAAATGCATTCTGAAAGCGTACGTTAATCTTTCCAGCGCAATACAATATTCCTATGCCTTCACTGATACATCGAAGCTTCGTGGTTGTTCTTTACCTTGAAAAGCTGATCGCTTCTTCTTGTGACAATTCCTGAAGAAGTAACTTTTTTTAAAAATTTCGTTTTGCGTTACAGACGGAATTGTTATTACATTTGCTGATTAGTATATATCCTACCATTTCAAAATAGATTTTCAGACCAAACTTCTGACTTTCTTTTACAAGAATGTCTATGATCGTACGCCATTTTGCTCCTGAAGCACCTGTTAACATCGTATCATCAGCATAATGTGCCTTGTTCAAATTTTTTCCTTCAACCAGGTGTCCTCCTTACTACTCTAGCTTACGCATTATTTCTTGTGCGCAGAAAATCAAGTGATAGTGGAAAAAACAAGTAAAACGCTCTTTCTCTCTCTCTCCTCTTTCATTTTCGTATTTTCTGGGTTGATGCACTTATTAACGTTACGCTTCTTCTAGAAAAAGTAAAATTGCATTGAATAAATGCTACCAGACAGACATTTCCATGCAGTTTTCAGATGCAAGATTGCCTCGGTAAAAATTTGAACTTTTAATTGTTTGATGTCCTCACTCTTACCACCAGGATTCCTTTTCGTATCGGATATTTTGTTTTTTAATCAATAGTTCCTATTGGATTCCTGGGTTACCTAGCAGGAGCCCACCACAACCACCCGTCGATAGATGATGGTGCGAGCTCTAGAAGATGTATAAAAGCGAGGGATTCACACAGTTACGATGGCCAGGTATTTTGCTTAGAGAATCAAAGAAACAAACGCATCCTCATGTCTTTAACCGGATTCAAATCCAATCCCAAGATGCACATATGATTAGCACAAGAAACGTTTGACCACCGCGATTACAGCATGGGACAACAGTAATAAAAATCTGTGCTACCTCATGTATTCACACACTTTTCGATTTTCTAGGAGCATATGTTTTTGTTCTAAGATTGCGTAACAACAATTTTGAATTTTTTACTACATCTCCGCTCTTAAAAAATTAGTAGGAAAAGTGTTTTCGATCTGAAATCTTTCATTACGGCTGAAACTTCAACGTTCAACGTTCCTTTGATGTTCATTTTTCTCTCAAGAGGTTCGAAAATTTGGTTTGAAAAATTGTTTCTGTTGCGACTGTGAACTGAACATGACAAAAATTATTCACATATTGTCTAATTCTACAATTGCAATTTCTCAGTCGAGTGAAATTAACCTGTATTATTACTTCGACACAGTGCTGCCGCTTTCAGCAGTTGGATGGGAAACTCCAATTTGTGAATGAAGCGCATTAGCCATACAAAATTCAGCCATGTATTTTTTCAATTTTTCTCGCATAAAAGTTTACTGCTACCTGTCATTTATCGAGGCTTTCTGATTGTATCAGGGATTTTGGTGGACCATGACACTACCTTTGTTTTGTTTTAAGTAAAACTTAATTCGTATTCTTAGGCAAGCCAGAGGAGCATTCAAAAGCTATTTGTGATGCATACCAGTGGCGAAGCGTCAATGGAAGCAAGGGAAGCATTGCATCCCTTTGGTTCATGCGCTTTCTTTTGCGTGAATTAAAAATATGTAGCGTTAAAGTAAAATAAAAATATCACACCAACTTAACGCAGCGGGCATTTTTTCGCAGTATCTTTTATTTTTAAGAAAGCAAAATCATATTTGTATTTTTACGAAAACAGGAACAAATGTCTCGTTCGTGAGTCGCTCGTTGGAAATAACGTAGATAATGCATCCAGCTGAATCTCAGTAACACGGCATGCCAACCGGCAGCGTGGCCAGACCACAGCCAGTAATACTATGCATAGAGCGTGGCGAAGCATTCTCCCACGCCGCCGAAGGCAGAACCACACAAGAAAGTTTCAAGGATAATGCCACTAACTTGAGCATGCGCTCTTTCCAAATGTTCAGTTAACAGACTCAGCACTCAGCGGACTGCCGAAACAATAGTTTGAAGTTGCAATTTGGCAAAAGTTTTCTGTGTTAGTGTAATTAGTTGATTCAGTTCCATTATTGGCTTATGATGAATAAATCGGGGGTAGTCAACACCAAAGAATTACGAATAAATATAACTCCGTGTTTATTGGTGTAGGAGAAACAATATAATGTTCCGCAAGCTTTCCCCGTCAACGGACGGCTTCATGAGGCGGTTACAAAGGAAACAGAATCAAACTAAAATAGACGAATTCGCATACACAAAATTAAACATGATATGTAGAACACACTAGCGCATGCTAAACACGAGGTAACAAATCAGATGTAGCAGTATATGATATATGATCAAAATCTAATAAGACATTAATGTGTACAAATTATTGCATCCTACTTATGCCAAGCAGATGCTATCAAGCTACAGGGCGCTCAATAGAAACTTCTGTATTGCACACATCATGGCGTGTCAATATCTCAAAAGTCTTCCTGATAGCCGCCGTTCTGGGACCACCGTAAAGAGCAATCTTGCTGATGTTCTGCCATTGCGGCCGTGCTCCTTGTACGGCAACTTCTCGTGTAAGTGCTGTGGTAAGTTTATTTAGCCTTACGTCCCTTTTATGTTCTGCCATTCTCACATTGAAAGACCTTTTCGTGAGTCCCACATAATGTGAAACTGACGAGTCTGGGTACAGCAGAGGAACACTACAGATACCGGCATCCGTAAGGCTTGTGGTGTACTTCCTTTCAGTGCTGAGTATGGCCGCCATTGATTTAGGAGGTTTCAAACCTACACCTAGTCTTCTCCTTCGAAAAAGGTTCTTGATGAAATAAGAAAACCGGGGTATGTAGGGAATGGCCCCTACAAATTTCAATGGAGTCTTTTCACTTACTTTAATATGTTTGCCTGCCGTTGTTTTCGCTATGATGCTTTCAACTCTGGAAGTGTCAAATCCTCCCGCTCTGGCGAGATCTTTCAGAGCTCTAATTTCTGCTTCATAGTCCACTCTCCCACTCTCTCAGAGCACAGCTCCTTGGCCCTTCTAGCTCTGTCTTTGAAAAGCGCGTATTTATGGTCTGTTACCACAGCACTTACACGAGAAGTTGCCGTACAAGGAGCACTGCTGCAATGGCAGAACATCAGCAAGATTGCTCGTTACGGAGGTCCCAGAACGGCGGCTATCAGGGAGACTATTGAGATATTGACACGCCATGATGTGTGTAATACAGAAGTTTCTATTGAGCTCCCTGTAGCTTGGAGGCATCTGCTTGGCATAAGTAGGATGCAATAATTTGTATACATTAATGCCTTATTAGGTTTTCATCATACAGTATATCATATACTGCTACATCTCATTTGCTACCGCGTGTTTAGCATGCGCGAGTGTGTTCTACATATCATGTTTTATTTTGTTTATGCGAATTCGTCTATTTTAGTTTGATTCTGTTTCCTTTGTAACCGCCTGATGAAGTCGTCCGTTGACGGGGAAAGCTTGCGGAACATTATATTGTTTCTCCTACACCAATAAACACGGAGTTATTTTTATTCGTTATTGGCTTATGGTTTGAACTTTCAGTAGTTTTATGTCGCACGTTCTTTAGCGGTGACATGCCATTATTTCAGGAATATAAAAGTAAGCGTTACTTTTATTAGTGTAACTAATTGTTTCTGTGACTGTTCTGAGGGATGTAAGCGCCATGGTAGAAATGGACTCTGGCACATCTACAGTACACGACCCCGTGAAATCCCTAAACTCCGAAGACTGCATTCTAGAAAAAATACTTTCTCTGTCTTTTGGATCATTTTCATAATCATATAAAATCATATTTATAAAAAAAATTCTCTTTAAAAATCTTATAAAATCACATTTATATAAATGTGATTTTACATGATAATTTACATGTGATTTTATATATAAATCATATAAAATCACATTTATAAATAAAAAAAAAATATATATCGCTCTCCCTCTCTCTAAGAGCCCGAGCCCGAACCGCAGTAAATATTCTACAGCCCTAGCCCGATTCGAGGCCGGGCTCAGCCCGTCCTAGCTCTGATAGAAGCAACCCCTAATTCTTTTCGTTGTGTGGATAGACAAGTTTCTTTCCTTTTAAGATTTTTACTGAATACTTTTATACGATTTCCAACCGCAGGTTGAAGAAGCGTATATGTTCCAGCTATTTCCGTCCGTCTGTCCGTCCGTCCGCCTGTCGGCACGATAACTCACGGGAAAATGGTCCGATTTCGATGAAATTTCGGTATGTGGTAGGGAACCACCTAGGGACGAACCCTATTGAAAATGGGTGTAGTGGGGTCAAACGTCACGACATCCGAGCCGGATCCATTCAATTGCTCTTATGCGTCATAACTTACGTAAATATTTTTCGATTTCAATGAAATTTTAGTAATTTTTCGATTTCAATAAAATTTTACCACGTGTGTACGAATCCTGTTGAAAATGGGTGAAGTGGGGTCAAAGGCCACGACATAGGAGCGGGATGCATTCCATTGACCTTATGCATCATAAGGTGCGTAAAAATGGTTCGATTTCGATGAAATTTTAGTATGTGGTAGGGGACCACATGGAGAGGAACCCTATTGAAAATGGGACAAAAGGAGTCAAAGGTCAGGACATAGGATCAGGATCCATTCCATCGCACTTATCCCACACTACTAAGGTGGACGTCAAGTAATTTTGCTTCCTATGTTTCCAATGGAAAACCTTTTGTACACATTTTCTTCACAATTAGGGTGTTCTCAAGGATGGAAATTTTAACATCGATTAAACTAACTTCATACTTTAACTTGGAATACTTAACATTTTCTAAAACATAAGCATAATTATATTAAAAAACAATAACGTTTCCTTTGGGGGTGTTGAAACCAGAAAAAAGATGGCGCGACCTGTGCTTTGATGACGTCAGTGGACAAATAAATGTTGGATTGCATAATTACGGTTATGGTTTAGAAAATATTATTACGGTTATGGTTTAGAAAATATTAAGTATTCCAAGTTATTAGATGAAGCTATTTTAATGGATGTTCAAATTTTCATTCTTGGGAACACATTAATTGTAAAGAAAATGTGTACAGAAGTTTTTTCCATTGGAAGTATAGGAAGCAAAATTACTTGACGTCCACCTTAAAGTAACAATTCTTGTATGTATGTATGTAAATTTTAATTTCGAAAACTGCTCTAAGAATTTTTGATGAAAGTTGTTAGCCTACCGTTTTCTGGAACTAGAAATCGATTTAGCTTGATCTCGACTTTAGGAGAATTGGTTTCGTTGGTTAAATAACCACCCCGAATTATAACGTTTTTAGTGTCATGGCGTCGTCCCATTAATGTTACCAATGCTTAGAAACCTAATGACGTCACGATCTCGCGTTTGAGAATGTTGGCGCGCCGTCACGCCATCTCTCTCATTACGTCACGCGTTGTGTGTGGATCCTATTAAAGATTTATGACGTCACACTCTTGCGAGCAGATGGTCGCGATTCCCATCTGCTTCATTATGTCACGCGTTGTGTGCGTATATCCGTCCGCACGATAACTCGCGTGACAATCGTTCGATTTCGTTGAAATTTTAGTATCTGGTAGGGGATCACCTGGGAAGGAACCCTATTTAAAGTGAACGAAATGGGGTCAAAGGTCAGTACTAAGGAGCGGGATCCATTCCACTGCTGTTATGCGTCATAACTAACGTAAAAAAGGTTCGATGTCGAGGAAATTTAGTATGTGGTAGGGGACCACCTGGCGACAAACCCTATTGAAAATGGGAAAATGTGGTCAAAGGTCAGAACATAGGAGCGGAATCACTTCCATCGCCATTATGCGTCATAACGTACGTAAAAATGCTTCAATTTGGATGAAATGTTAGTATGTTGTAGGGGCCTGCTTGGGGACGAATTCTATTGAAAATGGGCGAAATGGGGTTAAATTTTAGGACACAGGAGCGGGATCTATTTCATAGGCCTTATGCATCATAAATTACGTAAAAATGCTTCGATTGCGACAAAACTTTATCATGTTATTTCGGAGGCATACCGAACCGGTTCTATTGAATATCATCGAAATGGGATCAAAGGTCAGGGCACAGGACCGAGATTTATTCAACAGTCATTATTCTCATAACTTGAGTGATAACTTGAGTAATGATTTCTGGTGTTGGAAGCGTATTATAATCAATGCATTGCATGATTTTACAAACTTGTTACAATATAAATCTTTGCATTTGAACTTCTACATAGACATTCCTTTTTGGTAGTACCACGCATGGTCGTGTTGGGGGGGGTACGATGCTTTCTGACATGCCGTATTGTCAACGTAGCATATAAACTACGGGTCACATGCTGATTTCAATTATTATAAATTTTCATTCATATCACTTTTGCCATCTATTTATTGCATATTAACTGCATTGCTTCCCTAACTTACAAAATCACGCTTCGCCACTGATGCATTCATATGTTTTTTTAATTGATGCAAATAAAAATTCTTAATGTTTTCTCATGTACTCCCCCTAATACTAATTAATCAATAAAAACACTGCATCACGATCCTCCCTGCCCTACGATACCAAAGTTTACTGAAAAATAAGAAATGTGCTACCAACAAGTCGGCTCCCCATAGTCTCACCATCCCCCTATTATTATTATTAAAAGAGGTCCTATTAGTTGGCGGGAAGTCACGATAGATTAATAGCTGTCACTCTATGCAGGAATTCACGTAATAACTTTGGAGGAAATAAATGTCATGGGTCATAAAAGGAAAACAAGTTCTGACCCTGTAAGTCCTTCTCAACGTCATTTGATGGTCAATTGTAGTGATTGGCACGTACAAAATGAACCCAATCTCTCGGCTCCTGGGAGATGTTGAATGACTTCATTTTTAAAGGATGGAGAATGGATTTCTTTTCTGATAAGCGCTGTGAAGAGAAACGCGGGGTTGATTTCTGAAGGTTATTTTGTTGGAAAGCAGTCTGTGGCTCAGCCTTTAATCTCTCTGACGGAAACCACGACAGCCCAGTAATCTATTCATAATAACCAACTTAGCATTGATGCAGCCGTTATGTCATTATTAAGCTTACACTAACATTTAGACATTAATTCTTTCAGAATCCGCTTAATCATTCATTTATTAAAAAAAGCTGATTTATTCAATGAGCCACTGCACCAGCATGTGGAAGAACATATTACTCATCACGATGCAAAATATCCAATACGTTTTAGGGTGTTAGGGACAATTATATTGTTGGAAGGTAAAATCAAAACTTCCTTCACTCCAGCAGAGAAAAATTTACAAAAGGAAAGCACTTCGCACTTTTTATTTGAACAAATTCCGGGCTGTAAAGTAGGTGGTTCGATTAAGATCACAGTGTTATGCAATAAACGCTTCTCTCAGATTCTCATTTCCAGTTCGTTATCTGTGAAAGGCTGATTCGCGAAATATCAGTTTTTAACCTTTATACTTTTTCGGAGAGCATTCGATTGTTAATTGCTATGTCGCTCCACATGAAAGCTATTAGACCAATCATCGTTGAAAGAATACAAGACAAAAAATGGATTTTTTTCTTAAAATAATCCTGACGAGCTGTAGTAAACTAATGGCCTGAAGCAAATCTGTTTCTGAATAACTTCACGGAGTTTTATTAAGTGGGAACTAAGATCTTGAATACAAACGCTATATGGGCAGTCATGCATTTTGTAAAACAAGTTACCTCTGATGGAACTGCAGCACCGGAAAACAGCATATTTTCAAATCTCCCGCGTTCTTAGACCGCATACACGAAATTTCACAAATTTCGATAAGATAAAAGAGAGGTAAAATATTGTCATTTGGTCTTTAGTACAAAGTACATGTTCGCGTCCTAGCTCGGATGAATTTCGAGATTGTATTCATCTGATGGGGAAGGATCTGGTCCTTTCCTTTAGAATCAGTGTCCGGAAACATAGGTCGAGCGATTAATTATAGCCCTACAGGTTGCTCATATTGATCGTTAAACGTAGAAAAAAATCGAAAAACATATTGCTTTTCAAATTTTGCAATTTCAAGTTGGCAGAAATTTTGAGTTTTCACTAGTCTGAAACCTATTCAACCATTTTCCTTCTTTTCTGACGATAAATTTATTGAATTGAAAAAGACTTTTGGGATGAAATTGAGAAAATCTCACCCTTGAAGAATGTTGCACATGATAACAAATTTACCAAAAATCTATAAATTACTAAATCCAAAAAAATACAACAAAAATAGATATAGGGTGTTTCAAAAAGAATGACCTGATTTCAAAGTAGTACAAAACATACAGCCAAGTATGAAAGAAGGTCTAAAGTTTAACTCACCACAATTACAAATGCTCAATGTGCCCTCCACCTGCTGCACGGACAACATCAAGCCGATAGCTGAATTCATCCCAAACGCGTCGGATAGTTTTTTTTTTAAATGAACACATGATCATATGTAGAGGATTTTAGGAAGGGAGTGTCTGACCCCAAGTCTTAAACAACCCTTAGAAATAGGAAGCTAGGACATTTGGGTTAGGGCGCCCGATAGGAAAGTGACACGGAAGCGAAGTAGAAAGAGGGAGGAAGACGCCCTTATTTATTACCGGGGAACCAGTACCCGGGGTCCGACGGCTTAACGTGCCCATCCAACGCACGGCGGATATTTAGTGGATCGAGCGTTCATACCTGCCTGGGATCGAACCTGAGGTCCTTTCCGTGGCAGTCACGAACGTTGCTCCCTATGCTACCCGCGGCCCGCGTCGGAGAGTGTCTTGAGTCACAGAATTTACCGCAGTCATGATTTTCTTTTGGAGCTCATCCAAGACAGCGATTAAAGGGGTAACACAAACACGGTCTTTTACGTATCCCCATAAAAAAGAGTCACATGGTGTGATGTCTGGAGATCTCGGAGGCCAAGCGTGTAGTGCCAAGTCATAGGGTCCCCTGCGTCCAATCCAACGCTGAGGCAATGTGTCGTTTAGAAAGAGACGAACTTGGAGGTTCCTATGTAGCGGTGCGCCGTCCTGCTGCAAAATGTAATCTTCAGGGTCTTCCTGCAGCTGTGAAAGTAGCCAGTACTTCAGCCTTGCAAGATAGGAGTTGCCCGTAACCGTGTTGTCCGCAAACAAGAAAGTGCCATAAATCTTTCTAACAGAAACCACGCAAAAAACATTCAGTTTTGGTGAATCACGTTCATGTTGGAGAGTTTCATGTGGATTCTCTAGTTCCCATATGCGAACATTGTGGCGCGAAACTTTCCTGCTTACATAAAAGGTTGCTTCATCGCTAAAAATCAACCTTTGTACGACGGTGTTGTCCTCCATGTCCTGTAACAGAGTTGCACAAAAATCTTTTCGTTGTGTTTTGTCACCTCCACGAAGAGCTTGCACCAGCGGCAATCTTCAGCAGCAAACGTCGTCGTAAAGCACGCGAAACAGTCACATGAGGGATTGCAAGTTCGCGGCTCGCACGACGAGTA
This sequence comes from Macrothele yani, assembly GCA_039090855.1. Taxonomy (NCBI): domain Eukaryota; kingdom Metazoa; phylum Arthropoda; class Arachnida; order Araneae; family Macrothelidae; genus Macrothele; species Macrothele yani. The sequence continues at coordinate 63,681,943 of CM077013.1, read as the reverse complement.
GACTTCCGTGGGCTTTGCTGAAACGCCTCGTGAATTCGTTGCACATTCGTCGCTGAGGTGGTTGGTCGTGCAGGACTCTTTCCCTTACATAAGCACCCTGTTTCTTCAAATTGTCGATACCTACGACGAATGTTTTTGCCCACTGATGGAGCACTGTCGTAACGCCGTTTAAACGCATGCTGCACCGTAATTACGGACTTGCTCTTGCTAAATTAGAGCACACAAAGCGCCTTCTGTTGCCTCGACGCCACCTTCTCACTCACTAAGCGAAGCGGCTGTTTGGACGCTCTTACTGCCATCTAGCGGTAGTCATAACAAACTCTGGGCCACGCCCGTAGACATGATACGAGTCGCTTTCTCGGTGGTTCGTGGTTGCCGAGATATCAACTTTTCAAATCGGGACATTCTTTATGAAACACTGTAATTTAGAATCCGCACATTTCACAATCAGTTTGGTAGCAGCAATGCCTAATTAAATTAGGCACCCGCATTATAGACCTCAATTTTTAAATATCACATCAAATAGTCCCAAATAGAAAATGGCTTTTAGTCATTAACTACAGAACCTAAGTGTAAATTTTGTGGACAAATTGGAACCACTGAGGACATATTTTTGAATTGTAATTTTGCTAAATACATATTTGGAAATGGTTGCAAAATTATTTAAAATTAAATGAAGAATTTCATAAACAACAAATTATGGTATATGATACAAGAAATCATACACCTTTAAATTTTGGAAATTCAAAGAATAATGCAATTCATCATATCATTGTCATTTCGAAGTAATATAAAATATGAGAAGACAGAAATTTAATGTCATTAAATCAAAAACACAGAAATTGAGAACAAGTAAAATTAGGTGTAAAATGTGATTTAAGTAGGGTATTGCATTATGAAGTCAGGCAAATAGGTATTTAAAAACATATAAAAAATGGATGTCCCTTAGCCCCAGTATTTGTGAAAAAAGTAAATAGATAGATATATAACAAAATTCATGGCAGTGAACAAAGAAATAATATTGATAAATTTTCTATAGAATAATTTTAGAATAGAATATACACTGCATTCTTTAAAACTAAACTCCAGGGGAATTAATAGTTTTAATTGTTGCGTTTTTATGAAATTGAACTTCCTCCTGATGGGTTTCCTGTTAGGGTTCCTTTCTTGAGTTGCTCGAAATTGATCATCTAAAACCAACTTAAGTAGAAATTCTTAAGTAGGTTTCCACCCTTCATGTAATAGTTGTGAAAATCTTCATTCGTTTTCCCGGAGGTTTAAGCGAATAAGTAACTTATCTCAGAAAATTTTAAAAGTAACTTTATTTTATTTGTTCTAGGGATATTATTACCCGAGCTAGTGCTGAGAACCAAAGTGTAGTATTTGCACAAATCACGTGAAAATCTGATACAATTCTTACTGGGGATCTGTAAATTTGCAAATATAAATTTTCTTTTGGACGTATCTATTGTATTTGATCTAAAAGTTATTATAATATATTTAGATTAAAAATTAGTTGAAAAAACTTAAGAAATTAATAATTTTTTAAGGTTCTATTTCAATTTTGAGTCTTCTCGCTCCGTCTGGGCATCAGCGACAGGGTCTGGGCTGATATTCAAGCTGTGGTATCTGTTCTTTTAACTTAAAAAAACAGTACCAGTCACACCTGTGTGTAATAAGAATACCTTAACAAAATAATAACTTTGTAAATGGGTAGAATAAATGAGAACATTTGTGTTTCTTATCTTAAATGATAATACTTAAACCTAGGAATTGAGAGTTTTTTGTTTTTGTTTTAAGCTGTCTTTTTCCCTCTCATAAATGTTGGTATATTTTAAGTTCAAACTGTAAATAATATTTTGAATGTATACGGAACTCTGATTTCAAATGTGGAAAACAAGAAACAAAAATAATTTCAATAGATTCTTATCGAGTCTTTTAAACCCTCATGTCTATAGTTCTATATAACTAGCCCCTGAGATATAAAATAAAGGTACAAAAATGTGTATTGTGGAGATGTGAGAGGATACAGTCGGATTAAAAAGTAAGGCTTTTAACGAATAGTAAGGGTTCTCGCGGAAAGATAATATTAACTCTTCTGTATCGACGGAAGTCAAAATGAAATTACACTATAAATTGTGATCCATCTATTTTATGGTCCGCCGTGCTTTTACCCATTCTTCTGAACTTAGGCTGCGCAGAATTGAAAATTCGAAAGTGAAGGAGATTGTAAAAAGGTTCGGATATGCGGATATAGTTGTCCACAATATTCTGCGTGAAGTCCAGAGGTCGGCATTTACTACATGGTTTCGACAATGTTCTGACTATCGATTTGTGGGATCAATGAATTACGTCCCCAAATTCACACCCATTTTAAAAACCATTTGCCGACGCCATAATTTACTTTTGGAGTAAAAAAAAACAATCTTATGACTATTATTAAAAAAGATAGAGACCATGTGGATATCAGCAACAGATACGGAGTGTACACAATTCCATTACAGTCTGTAGATCAGGGAGGAATCTATCAAGTTTAAATAGGCTCTACCCTACGAACCTTAAAAATCAGACTAAAAGAGCATAAATATGATGTAAAATCAGGATCAGTGTCAACCGCTCTGTCACATTTGACAAGATGTGGAACGTTCTATTCTATATGGAATGAATCTTCTATTTTGGCCACTCCCCGAAGTATGCTACATTGTTGACTGAAAGTGTATTCATTTGTAGTTTTGGAATAGATGTTGTAACGACGGCACTCCATAATATATCCCTCAGCCATGAAGATCATTATTACTTGGAATGATGGTGGATCGTGCGCAACCAGAGATCATCAGAAGTAATTAGTTATGGTTTAAATAAACGCACCATGGACTGCATCATAACATTTTACCAGTGGCGCGTCGTGAATGTTATGTGTCGACATGCAGAAATCCTAGTTAAAAAAACATACGTCACTTATAGCGGAATTCCATACTGCCGCTTTTTTTATTCTTCCATTACTTTGTCTTAAAATATAGGCTTCGGCATCAAAATCTTCAACATGACGTTTTCAAATGTTATTAACATTTTTTTAGATATTATACCGTGTCTTTTGTTGCGTAAATTGCATGAATAGGTCTATATTAGCACAATTTAATGACACAAGATATTAGTTCCCTCAAACATCTATTCAAGCCTAGTTCGTGCTACAAATCTTGTCCGTTTGGTAAATAGAAGCGTCGAAATATGTAATAAGTTTGTTTGTTTAACCTGAATTCTTAACGACGATGTTAAAAGTTGTTAGGTTGGTTTTCCGCTGTTTACTTAGGGAATCTAAAGACTACATTTGTATCATGTACATCATCGGCTAAGACTATGTTTGTATCATCGCCTACACTTGCATTATCCGTTTCTTTATTCCGCTTTTGCAGTTTGCTTAAATTATCTTGAAGCATTTTAGTGCTTCAGAAAGGCAAGAAATGTACGAAAATGTAGCCGTAGACTTTTTCAACTTTCCTCTGAAATTGCGCACGAGGCAGCAGATTCTCATTAGCAAAAGAAAACGAGCTTTCCATTGGCTGATGCAACTCTCTGTTTCGCATTTCCTCAAATTTTTATGGCAGATAACGAAGGCTCTAACCTGAGTGGGAAACACTGGGGACAGAGGAAACTGACTCCGGTTCTCTGATTGGTTGACTGACCAAGCTCTGAATGCAACAGAAATTTTGCCTACAATGGATTTTTTCGTTGCCGTTCTTACTTACCTTGTAAGGATACGTCCAACAGCACAGTACGGGCATATGAAGTTAGGTTCGCATTCTCGCTTTCAGTTCCGGTTAAAATTCACACAATTATATGAATTTGGTTTTAAATAAAACTCTTCTAAAACCATGTACTTATAATAGTTTAAAATTTCCCGTAACAAACTGCCGTATAAAGCTTTTCTTCATATAATTCGTCCTTCTTTTTTTCAGAGATACATTTTTGCACGTAATTACGGCATGCAATGACCGCACGCCACTGCATGTTACTGAGCATATGCTTTGATCATAATAAACGTCATGAACTGTCTTCCGCTAACATGCATATAAACCTGATACTTATACCCCATAGGTAGTCATTACATCTGAGGAAGAACCTTACGAAGGTTCGAAAGATCTCATATTGTTTTTAACCTTGTAATTTTAAGATTAACGTATTTTAGCTGCTATGGCATTTATCTTATTGACCATAGCATCTCATCGGATTATGAAGATTACGATGCTTAGCACGAAGTAATTATTTTTATTATGTTAGGTGCAACAGTCCATGTAACTAATATGTATTATTCTTAGTTGAGAAACCCTGTAAAACAACAGAACAGTATTTGAATATAAACTTGATGTTCCTGCTTACGTGTGACCGCCCCACAGCATTCCTTCTTTTATCACAAATTAATAAATTTTAATACTTAAATAGAAATTTGTTATGCTTAGCGAGTGTCACTCCCGTAACATTCCATCTTTTATTTGAAATTTCTCAAATTGATCAATTTTAATATAAACTGATAAAAGGGATTAGTGACGAAAGTTAACAAAAACAATATAAATGAAAACAACAAATGAGATTTCGCAGGTTTTTTGAAAATTTTGTGGGGATTCTTCCAGGTTTGTTTTTCCTAATTCGTTCACCGATTTAGAAGTACGCCACTGGTATAAAGAAAAGCGTTGTTTCTGTTCTCTTGGAAACCCCCAATGCGTACCTTAGCGCAGATTAACTATCATTGAGGGTAGGGACGAGCCAAGCGGGTGTTCAATGGGTGCAAAGCAGCCGGACGCCAGCTTTTAGGGGCGGCAGAACGTCTCAATCAAATTTTACGGTTGAAAAGTTAATGTCAGTGACGTGGGAGAAGTTAAGAAAACGTTTTACTGTGAGAAATCGTAATGCTACGTGGCATCTTTAATTTTCTAGTAAAAATGTTCATTATATAATTCAATAGAAAACGACTTGAAATCAGAGAATTATTTTTATTGTTTTGCTCAGTAATGCATACCGCGGGCAAAAGACTAACGATTTTTTTCTAGAATTTTTTTAAATCTTGAAGATTTCAGAATCATGATATGCATGGCCAACGCTAAGACAATGGGCCAATATGAAGGAAAAACACAGTGGACTTCAAAATACATAATTTTTCGATCAAAAACCCAGGTGCATTTTATGTTCTTTGAACGGCTCATGCTTTAAATCTGGTCGTAAATAAAGACCGAATAATTTCTCTTGAAATTTTCAGTATTATTCAAGAAATATTAGCTTTTTTTCCGAATTACCTTACCTTTGGCAAATTTTAAAGAAAGAGCTTCCAGTGTTGACCCTAAAACCGAGCTCTGAAACAAGGTGGGAAATCGATGCAATAAGAAAGGGTATCGCGGTTTATAGAGAAAAAACCATTACTATGAAAACCTGTTATTACGAATTTTTTTTAAGTTTTGAACAACTTATTTGTATATGTACTCATATGACAGATTTTTTGGTTAGTTGGTTAGAATAGTTAAACAGACGCCCGTCATGTTCAATTGATATATATATATTATGAAAACTCTTACTTTACGGGAGATAAAAAATGATGTTGCTGAAAATATTTATTTCACGTAAAAGTGAAAAAAAAAATTGAAAAATATTCTCGTACAAAGAACCGCAAATCTGGGCTTGCACCCGGGCGGCAAATGCCCTTGGCGCGCCCCTGATTAAGGGACTTTTTAGATTTAGAGAACTGTTCTTGGCAGTGCTTCTCTAGCTAGAAAATGAAGCTTTACGTTATGAGAAATTACCCATAAATGGTAACAATAAATTAAAAAAATGATATCAATGTAATTAGTAGAACATCCTTTAAGTAATCTTGTCATGTTCACACAATAATAACCTCTTTAGATTCACATTACACCTCACAAATTTAGAATTACCCCTCAAAAAGATTACAGTAGTTATTCGAACGCAAAATCCAAACTTTCCGTCTTACTCTAAATTTAAAATAAAACTTGATCAGTTTAGTATTTATAGTTATAAAATGAAAAGAATTTTGTGTCTGAAATTTTTACGACCTGCTTTATACACGATACAGAAACCCGAAAAATATAATACGAGACAATTATTTCACAGTAAACAAAGTTTTTTGCAATCTGAATTGATCCTTCGCACATGAACAAATTAATAAGATAGAAAAGAGATGCGCATAATTAAATCAAAATTTTATCGGCAAATGGCTTGGTTTTTTTAAACACCTTATGTAATATATTGTTATAAAATAATAAATTTCTAAGAGAGACAGAAGGGCATACATGAAATTTTTTTGCAGTCATATGGCACCAGCGGCGTTGGAAACGCGGAGGCAGAAGGGGCAGCTGCCCCTGCACGCAAATCACTGCCGGGGCAAAATACTACATTTGCACCTCACTTTTCTTCCTTTTCAAATAATGTTTGTGACTGCAGATCTCATAAATTAAAATCTTCTTTGATAAAATTAGGGTTTTTATTTTATTTATTTTTTTATTTTTTTTTACCATGAATTATGAAGAAATCTGATTTTTTATCCCATTACTTTAAGGCGGGAGATAACCACTGCCGTGAGCAACACAGTTGTCTGTAAGCAGTCTCCCGTCCCTACTTTAGGACCACTGTTTCCAGGGAAGAGAGAGAGAGAGAGAGAGAGAGAGAGCCAGTGCTGTAAGACAAATATAACATTCATGCCTCACGGGATTCGAACCATGACTCATCTCGGACGAATGGTCAGAAGCTTGTTCCACTCCTGAGACGTGTGGTTAATCTGTCGTCGCTCTGTCCAGTAAGGTTTCAAGAGATACTAGTCCCAATAAATAATCCAGAGGAATGAATCCTGTTCGAAGGCCGGTTACAGTTTGTGTTCCATTAGGTATAAAAAATTCAGCCTTCCTCTTAAAAAAAAAAAAGAAAAGAAAGGAAAGAAAGAAAGAAAAAAAGAAACTGAAAGTAAGATGAGGAAGGAGGATATGCGTTTATTCATTGTGTGATTATAACGTCTGCAGCTGCTGTTCTTGTGGAATTAGTACCAATGCGGGTGTATCCAAAGCAATAGAGTTTATGTGTACGGTTTACATTGGTAAACTCTACATCGGTTTGAAAAAATAGTTTTTTATACGTGCATGTTTTATCCATAAAACCATTTTATCTTCAGCTTTTTGTAATGATGACAGCATGCCCTGTTTTTCAATAATACGATAAATTTAAGGTTTTGATAAGAAAAAATTCGTATTCTGACATCTTACCCTCTCTGGAGTTTCGCAAAAAAATGTTTAGTTAGGACTATTTCTTGAGAAATGAAAAGTGTTTGGAGTGTTAGTAGGCTCAACTGCATTTAAATTCAGTGGTCTTAATAAGGGTGTAATTGTTTGAAATACCCCCAAGGGGTAGATCATTATAAAGTTGCTTGATCGAATTATATATTGTGGAAACCAAAGGAGAGATAGAAGTTTGATTTCTGTGCAGTTATCCCTTAGGGAGATATACAAGGAGCCATCTTGCGTGGTGGTTTTGATCATAATCTCTTAATCCGAAGAGTCGGGCAGACGGGGGATTTATTGTCTGCAGTAATCAGCGTTAGCCCTTGGTGTTTCCCTGGTGGGCTACAAGGGCCATTTCGTGCAGAGAACTGGACTCTGGCCATTGGGGAGAAGCAATGCCGTTCAGAAACGCATCGGAGCAGGGTAATAGAATAATTAGTTCATAATTGGTCCCGAGGGAATGCGTAGCTACTGCAGTGGAGGCACCGAATCAATCAGGTGTCTGGGAGCTCAACCATTGCTTCGAGGTCCGCTGTGATCATATCGGAGTTTGTGGTCCACAAAGAGTGGGAGAAGGCTTGCATCTGCGTGTTTAATGTCTGCTTTCGATTGTTTAGTTCCGAGGAGGAAATGCATCTGTGGGAAAACACTCGTGAGCAGGCAGTTATGACAGATTTCAGGCCTCTCTCAGTCAGATCTCTGAATTTCCTAATTCCAAGCCACAATCGATGCATATTTCTGCAGAATTCCAAACTATTGATGTTTGAACATACATATACATCACGTAACCCATCATGTCTCATTATTTATGAGTCTCTAGAGAACCATATATGGTTTTTGTATGGCGGTTCCTGTCGTCTTGGTTTTAACCTATACGGAAGCCAATTGAGCCAGAGGTCTGAGGAACAACTGCAAGATGTTCCACCCTTGCCAATAGTAGAGAGGCGCAAAGTTTTTATGTTCCTTTCGCGATTACTGTAAAACTGGTAAAAAAACCATTGCCTTTTAAAATATAGGATGGCGCGTGATCTCTGATTTTAAATCTTAAATGCACAAGATCTAAGGAAAAAAGAAATTTTCCAGTGCCACGAAAATTATCTCAATTTCGTGAAATATTTGCAAATGTTTCCATAAACCATTTTAAATCAAGTAAGGTTTTTTCTCCTCATTGTTTATGGATTTAATATTCACCACGAGCATCTAAGGCATTTTGGTCTCTTGGACAGGAGCTTGTATCAGGGTGGCTACTTCTTAAAAGACGAGAAAGGTAAAACATGTAAATCTAGTAGTAAAACATGTAAACCTAGTAGTAAAACATGTAAACTTAGCTTTTCCACAATAATGAGTATTGTGGAAATAACATGTATACACGGGGTGTAGAATAAATATACTCGTATATAATTGTTGGTGGCCCGCTAGTTGTTGCCTCCGTGACAAGTCGCCAGGGTAGTGGGGATATCGCGAGCTACTGTGTCTAGCGTCATGGCAGCATACCGTGTTCGTGGCAAACTCTCGTCTGGGAAATACAGGAGCGGCCGGAAAACAACCCTTTCTGATAGAGACAGGAGAGCATTAAAGAGGGTTGTTACCAGTAATTAGAAAACCACAGCGCCCAAAATTAGTGCTGAACTCAATCTGCATCTCCAGACCCCAGTATCAACGAAAACAGTGCGCAGGGAACTGCATAAACAAGATATTCATGGCAGAGCTGCTATTGCAAAACCTCTGGTGACCAGGGTAAATGCCCAACGGCAACGGCAGAGGTGCTAGAACCAAACGACGTGGACTACCGATGCATGTATGGAAGCGTGTAATATCATCGAATCAATCTACATTCACACTATTCCTCACCGCTGAACGTGTTTACGTGTGGAGAACACCATCCGAAGCGTACAACCCGGACTGTCTGTTCTCAACAGTGCAGCATGATGGTGGTTCTGTGATGCTCTGGGCGGTCATATCGTGGACCTAATCATCAGGAGGGATGATTGGCAGGGCGTATGAAACCATTTTGGCCGACCAAGTCCATCCAGTGGCTCAGGCATAGTTTTCTCCAGGGGATGCCATCTATCCAGATGATAACGCCCCAATTCACAGAGGTCGATCATGGTTTGAGGAACACGAGGACGAACTTCCACACCTTCCTTGGCTTCCCGAATGGCCAGACTAAACTTCATCGAGCCACTGTGGTCTGTGTTGAAAAACAGGGAAAGATTCAGTTTCAGGAGGTTTTGAATACCAAAGGTGGTCCCATACCCTGATAGATACGTAAAACCTTCTTTTCCTAGGTGTTCACATTATTCTGTACAACCCCTGTATGTACACTGAAGAGCAATTGAATTAGAGACAGCTGGCGTTATGCAAATGTGGCGCTGTGGGCGGCCCTGTAAACGGAAACGTCATGACGTATGAAGCGATCCGACAATATAAGGAGTAATGCGACGGGAATCAGTAAGAATTGGACGCAGTATAAGTAAGACGAAGGATGGGACCCCTGATACGTGTGACATCGTCTCTCACTGGTAAACGTTACCGGAATATGCTGGACGACCATTTGCTCCCGTTTGTACGTCTTCAACATCCCACTGGGGACCTCATCCTGCAACAAGACAATGCACCGTGCCATCGCTCCCCGAATTGTATCCGAATGGTTGGATGAACACTCCACTGACGTGATCTCGCTTCCTTGGCCAGCTAGGTCACCTGACCTGAATCTCATCGAGCACATCCGGGGTTCAAGGCTCTGACTCCCCTTTATAAAATCTTCGAGAACTGTGGGATCTTGTTCAGGAATCGTGGATCCGTATGGCTTCCCAACGCTTCCGGTGTCTTGTCGAGTTCATGCCGAGACGAATCGCCGCCGTCATCAGGGCGAAAGGTGGTGCTATACGTTACTAGACAGGTATCTTTAATTCAATTGCTCTTCAGTGTATATATATATATATATATATATATATATACACACACACACACATATACACACCCAATGATCACTGAAATATGACCACGGTTGTCAAAAGTAGTTAAGTGGATGCGGCCCGTTTACCCCGTGATTTCCGAGAGGGCGTGAGTAGTCGACCGATGTAGAATATATAAGGTGTGAGTGGAGCAGTAGGTAGTAAAATTTGGAGAGCGATGGGTAAACGGAAGGGTTTATCGATCTGTGAAAAAGGACCGATTGCGGGTGACGCGATATCCTAAATGGCTGAACTGAAAATTATTCGCGAGTCGTTGTAGTTAAAGTGTATCAGGACTGGTGTGGAAATTGTCAAACAATGACACTGAGACAAAACTACTCAGGACAGAGAAAGGTTGATGTGAGTGGTGAGCACCAGGTCCGATGACTCGAACAGGTCAACAGAAGCTGCATTGCTCAACAATTGATTACCCAATACAACAGAGGTCAACCCAGAACTGTATATGCCATGACCAGGAGTCGTACACTCGCACGTATCGGCTGTAATAGCAGACGACCACGACACGACGACATCCTCACCGAACCACGGTTCACTCGAGCAAAAGTTTCGCCTGATGCAAACATCATGCAAGTTGGACGCCGGATGACCTTGCTGTGGATTGTCGTGTACGTATTTGGCGCAAACAACATGAGGCACTCGACCTATCCTGCATGGTCTCCACAGTGAAAGCCGGTGGAGAAGGTTGTATGACGTGAGGAATATTTAAGTGGCAGGAACGTGAAACCTTGGTGCATGTGGAACAATATTTGACTAGTGCCCACTGTCATGAATTGCTTGATGACTCTGTACACCCAGCAATGTTACACTATTTCCCGGATGACGACTGTGTCTTCCAAGATGACAATGCGCAGCGCCACAGGACAAATGCTGTTCAAGAATCTATGGAGGAACACAGTTCAGACTTTTATCAAATCCATTAATGCCTTCGAACTACCACAAAATCAATCCCATAGAGTACTTAGTGTAATTATGCACTTTTATTTTAAGACATAATAATAGATTGCTCCTGGAATTAGTACTGTTCCTCTGTTAGCTTTCTAGAGATCTGCATACTAAAACAATGAGAGTCGTGAAATGCTTAAATGCTACTGGAAGTGTTGGCATGTTTTCAATACTGGAACCCCTAAAACACAGGATATGTCCTTTACCAATTGTTTTAGAAATCGTCAAGTTCAGGTTAAATATACTCACGGACAATGAAATTTTGCGCATCCAGAAGAAAACATGCTACAACCTCGAAACTTTGCAAATAGCTAGAGTGCGTGCTGCAATGCAATTGATCCACCTATGGTTGCAAGTACGCATGACCGCACACCCTGTGGTGGCGCTCCAAACATGAACCGGCAGCCTTATAAACCGGCGTGTAGTCGATGCCCTAGGAAAGCGAAAAGCACCGGCCTACGCAAGCAAGAGTACAGAACGAAAAGAATGCCGGGTGGACGCCAGAGACGTCAATTTATCCAACTTACGGACTTTGAGAGAGGCCGGATCATCGGACTGAAAACCGCAGGGTGGTCAACGCGCAGTATAGCTCGCCACGTGGATCATTCTGACCATACCGTCCGACTGTGTTGGGAGCAGTGGACACGTGACGGCACTGCCACACGGTGGACCAGGAGGACCACCGGTAGGGAGGATAGACGAAACCAGGCACGCACGGATCCCAAGGGAACCCGGTCCACTGTACAGGCACATATAGTAGTTCCTGTGTGCCTACGAACCATTTCCCGAAACTTCGTGGAAGCGAATCTGCGATCTCAGTGGCCCTTACGTGTGCTGCCATTAACCCGGTAACATCGCCGGCTCCGTGTGCAGTGGCGTAATGCCAGAGGAACGTGGAACGCCACAGACTGGCGACGTGAGGTGTTTAGCGATGATTACCACTTCGTTTAGGAAACAGATGATCATCGTTTCCGGGTGCGGAAGTCCCTGGGTCAACGGCAAATTCCCGACCTCACTATCGAGCGCCACACATTCTCCAATGCAGGCTTTATAGTCTGGGGAGGCATTTTTTACGATAGCCGATCAGCTGTAGTAGTGGTACGTGGATCATTGACGGTCCAGCAGTATGTGGATGAGATCCTACGGCCCTATGTGCTCCCATTCCTGGCCGGGATTCCAGATGCGCTATACCAGCAGGAAAATGCCCTCCCGCACACAGAGCTGCAGGACTAACCTCACTATCGTATAGGTTGCCCAGGACTACCTACGTCATATCCAGACACTTCCATGGCCTGCCTGCTCCCCGGACATGTCCCCTGTCGAGCATGTGTGAGACCAGTTGAAACGCCAGCTACCGGCGTGCCGCAGTATCCGGGATTTTGAGCACACCGTCCAACACGTGTGGGCCAGTCTGCCGCAGGTCAACATCAGGCGTCTGTTAGTCTCCATGCTGGACCGTATTGCAGCATGTATTGCCGCATGAGGCGGTGCGACGCGCTATTGAAGATGACCGGACTGTGTGCCACAGATCCCTCTGTAATAGTCCTGCAGCTCTGTTTTGCCATCATGTGTATCATTCATTTGTATCATTACGTCCATAAAATTGCAGTTTAATCCGATGCTTCCTTCTTGGTGCGCTAATTTCATTGTCCGTAAGTGTGTAAAAGAATGTCATGAAATTAATGCATAATTATAACCTGGTCGAAATACAAATGGACCCTAAGGTTCCATGTCACTGAGGCAAATGACTGTGATTCATATTAGTTACGCCACTGGCAGTTATGATGTTTTGAAGTTGGTTTTTATTACCTTACTGCTAAACAGTCTACACTGAAGAGCAATTGAATTAGAGATACCTGTCTAGTAACGTGTAGCACCACCTTTCGCCCTGATATCGATGGTGATTCGTCTCGGCATGGACTCGACAAGACACCGGAAGCGTTGGGAAGCCACACGAATCCACGATCCCTGAACAAGATCCCACAGTTTACGAAGATTTGATGGAGGGGGTCAGAGCCTTGAACATCTCTCTCGATGGCATCCCAGATGTACTCGATGGGGTTGAGGTCTGGTGACCTAGCTGGCCAAGAAAGTGAGGTCACGTGGGTGGAGTCTTCAACCAACCATTCGGATACAATTCGGGGAGCGATGGCACCGTGCATTGTCTTGTTGCAGGATGAGGTCCCCAGTGGGATGTTGAAGACGCACAAACGGGAGCAAATGGTCGTCCAGGATATCCCGGTAACGTTGACCTGTGAGGGACGATGTCACACGCATCAGGGGTCCCATTTCAGTCCACGTAAACAGTCCCCAGACGAGAATGCCACCATCACCAGCTTGAAGAGTACCCTGCTGGCAAAAAGGATCCATCGCTTCATGTGGTTTGCGCCGTACTCGTATCCTGCCATCCGCATGTACCAAAGTGAATCTCGACTCATCAGTCCAGGCAACATTTTTCCACATGTCTAGGGTCCAGGCAACATTTTTCCACATGTCTAGGGTCCAGGGTGCAAAGATTAGCATGTTCCCGCGCCCATGTTAATCTTTGCACCCTGCGATGAGCGGTCAGCAGCGGTACCCTCGTGGAACGATGGCTTCTGTACCCCATAGCGAAGAGATGGTTCTGAATGGTGTGGCTGCTTACACGTTGTTGTGCACCAGAGTTAAATTGCCGAGTGATTTCTTGCAGTGTGGCCCATCTATCCGCTGTTACAATGTGAGCTAGCCGACGATGACCCCGCTCATCTACTTGCTGTTGTCCACGGCAGTTGGCCTTGCAGCGACGGTTTTATCGGATTCGATGTACTCACGGTGCACCGGTGACACAGTGGCTCGTGAAAATCCCCGTGCCTGTACGAATTCCGAGATGGAGTGACCCATTCGTCGGGCCCCGACAATTTGCCCATGATCAAATGCGATTAGATCCTTCGTCTTACCCATACTGCGTCCGACTCTTACTGATTCCCGTCGCATCACTCCTTATATTTTCGGATCGCTGCATTCGCCATGTCGTTTCCATTTACAGGGCCGCCCACAGCGCCACATTTGCATAACGCCAGCTGTCTCTAATTCAATTGCTCTTCAGTGTATATACTGAAACTTTAAAGAGAACAGTAAGAACAGGGAACAAAAACACTAACGAAATGATTTAATTTAAGATTTTTATTCAGTTCTTCGTCCTAATTTTCCAATCCACCTCTCAGTTGTGCAACTGAGCTGTGTTAATATAAATTGAATTATTCATAGTCGTAACTTAATAACAGCATGTCATACTCCTCCGTCCCACAATAGCAGTCAACATTCCTTTTACAAGTCTAGGATGTTGTTATCACACCTTTTACCGTCTAATATCGTCGTCGGCTTTCCACACAACGAAAGGATCAGCTTTCATTTACCTTTTGACTAACTGCCAGTTGTTTCCCAAAGGTACACACTAACTTGGAAGTACAGATGTGGCATTCAGAATGAAACTACAACTAAGAGTTAACCAAATATGCATAAGAAAAAATTAAAAAAACAACAACTTCAATATGGAGATCCTATACGTCCCATAATTCCCTGTCCCTGACTTGGGGCCGCTGTTTGTTGTAGAGGGCCGCTGTCTGTTTAGGGTTATAGACACAGATTTGTTGTTCATGATTTACCTGGAACCCAAATCCAGACGACCACTCTGTCGCTCAAATAAAGTTCAAACAGATGGAATGTGCTGCACAAATTATAATTTTTCTTCTGGACAGCAAAACGCATTGCAGTATGAATGAGTTTCAAAGTATGCTGGAGAATCTTTATCTTACAGGTTGACGATTTCCACACCGAGAGATGAAAGAGAAATCAAATGGACATTTCTTCCTTTGCTACGTTAATTAAAATGCATGCATTATTTGATTCATATTAAATAGGAATTTATATGTTTTAGTATAATGTTGTTAATATTACAGGAGAGAGGATTTTTCGTTGTTTTTATGCTCAATAAAATGGTTATTTATATATGCCATTTCATAATAAATTTATAATATGACCCAATGTACGCCATATCTTGTAGGTGTTCTTAATTTCTGATAAAAACTGGACAGTTCCTTAACAACTGGAATTTCGTCATATGTTTCAGTTGCACTGTAATAAAATGAAATTTGGTTTCGTGGTCCATTGATGATCACGTAAGGGTTTGCTTTCAATTTCATTATAACTGAAAGCAACTACTGTACTCATGTGCAGAGATAGTGGGCTGACATCGGTACAAATAATGTTGTATCTGGTTGTTTGTCTTGTCAGCCTGTGCATACATCATCAGCTAAGAGCGAACACAGATGCGTATTTTTATTGCTTTCTTTTCATCGAAACTGACTTGAAAGTCACTTTGAGCAGTCTAAAAAAATTGACTGCAGGAAAGAGTGAGTCAAAAATACCTAGAAAATAAGAGGCACACAATTTAGGACATCCATGCGACCAGCACATGCACTGAGAAAAGAAAATCTTTCATGTTGAGTGAGTACAGTGTGACAGTGTCAGGTGATGGTTATTCTCTGCACACAAAAAGAAAGCATGAATACTTTTTATCCATATATACAAAATCTACCACCTGTCATGAAACCCAATACGCGGATATCTTCTTTATCCCCAAATATTAATTTTAACACTTTTAAAATCACGACAAAACGCATTAGCTTTTGTATTTCCTCCAGGTTTAATCCACCTGGAGGAAATACAAAAGTGAAGTTTTCAAAGCTGACTGCTTAAACATACACTCCTCGCCATAATAAAAAACAACATGTAGTAATGCGCGAAATGAGATGAAACTTACTACACATGTAGACAAATAGGTGGGAAAGAAGAGATTTGATAGCCGAGGGGTTACATGTACGCAATGGGCGAGAAAACAGTGTAATGTAGCCCGATACAGTAGGTCGTAGCATTGAGTGGTAAAGTGTCCGGATGGTGTCTTGAGGTATCACTGACCATGCGTCGTTGACCTGTGTCCATAATTCATTCACATTGCAAAGGTTTGTGCGGAATCGTTAATTAGTCTACTAATGACGTCACACACGTTTCCTATTAGGGAGAAGTCTGCACTTTGGCACCTTCTAGGCACTGTGTGATGATGTTGGAAGTGGCCTGCCGGCAGTTATATCGTTCAAATTCAGCATCAGGGATGCTACGCAGATACACAACAAAATGGGCTGCAGCACCTCACCAACGTATCGTCGTACTGTCACTGTTTCCACTATGCGTACTATAACGAAGTAAATTTCTCCGTCATTTTTGGTCTACGCCGGGATTCGAACCCGAGGCCGCTTATTCCGGAACAAGTCGCTCTACCAACTGAGCTACGCAGACGTTTATTCTGATTCCTATCTGCCTTTATGTCGTGTGCGTCCTGCTGGCAGGTACGTCACATCTCCCCCGCCCCGAAAGAGGGCCGGGGGCATGGCCCACGGGTCAGCCGTGACCATGAATCGTTTGCAGGCAGCCATCCACTGTAGAACGTGCACTTGAGAACTCCCAGTCAATCTGCTGTGTGGAATGCAACATCACACATTTTTATTTTTCGAAGCGCTGGAGAAGGAATTCTCTGATTTTTCCTGTCTCGCGGTGTGGAAATAACATCACACCATTGCGAGATTTTGAACGGTCGGGTCATCCGGATAGTTCGGGCGCCATTATAACGATGTGTAAGACTTATACTCCAAAATTGATAGGTTTTTCGAACAAAAAAAAAAAAAATTAAGGGGGAGATGATGTAACGTATACTCTATATTCACTTTCCTTTTGATTTTTACTATCTCTGGTTATTTTATTTTACTATGTAAATTATCTTCTTACTGAACGAGATGTTATTTCACCCGCTGAATGAGATCTGGCAATGAGTGTAAGTCATGACGTGGTGGTAGCCAGTATAAATAGGCGCGTTCAACGATACCAAGAGGGAGAGTTTGTTTATGTGGAGAGCGTTTGTTGTTGTATAGCCAGAGCGTTTGTTGTTGGATAGGGAGAGCTTCGTTCTATGTGATTAGGTTGATTCTTCATTATTGTGATACGATTAGTGTGTGTGCGTTGGATGATTCAAGAGTTATCTAATAAAAGAATTTGTTGTAAGTACGTTTTTCTCAGTTCATAGTTTTTGTCAGATCTCTGTCTGGCTGTTAGGTTTAGTTCATTTAGTGTTATTAGTAACAACCAGCATAAGACTTTATTCATCTTAATTACTACTACAACATTACTACCAGTTATAAGCTTGTTCATAATTATTACTACACTACTAGCAGGAAAGTTTATTCATGATTTAATTAACAAACAACAACCATTAGAAGAAGCATTAGCTTAGCAATTTAGAAGAAGTCATTCATTATAATTCAGTAGCAGAAGCATTGTAAAGCATGATACTTAGCTTAGTTAAAAGCTTTATTCATTATAGTACGAGCGATGAACGGATGTTGAAATTGATAGCGCCCTAAACCATGACACCAAGCTGAGGAGCCGTATGTGGCACACGAATGGCAGGAAAATCATCCCGGCTAACAAATTGTTTTCAGAATCTCAATGAGCGATTATGGGCTCTGAGACCAAAGCAAGACTCGTCATTCAATACGACATTTTCCCTCTCGTCCTACCGCGAAAGTCTGGTATGACCCAACTGCAACCTAGGGCGACGATGTGCTGCAGTGAGTGGAATTTGTCGCTTTGGCTGGCGAGAGCGTAAACCTGCCCCAGCCAATCCGTGGTTCACAGTCCGTGTCAAAGCAGAGATCTCCATTGCTACCTGCATGCCTCGTCGAATTCCATCCGCTTTGTACTGCGGAGCTGCTATGACTTACTGACAAATGCGGTCATCGAGGCATTTGGATGTCCGCCTACGTGCCCCAGTTCCACCACGGCGCCGCACGCGACCTTCCTCGAACAACTGTAGCTACATTTGGAAGACAGGTACTGCATCCGCCGCGATGCGATCCGCAAACCAATTAGCCGTAGGTAGCCCTACGATGAAGCCGTGGGATTCACCTACTGGTAGACAGATGGCAAGAGATCATACAGAATGATGAAAATTTTGTGAAATCCTAGGTACGTTATTTGTTGTGTTTTCCTCCTTTCTTTGTAGCCTACAGAAATGGATAGAACTTATGCATACACCCAATAGAATTGCCTATGAGGTCTTCCAGGCCTTCACACTCTTTACACGTTCTTTCGCGACCGAGCTCACTCAGATACAGTAGTCCTAATGGGTACAACAAGAGGACAAGAAAAGAAAACGCCGCTACCATCCCTTACGCTTCAAAGATACAAAACAACTACGGGCAGATATTTTACCCTCTTTTCTTCCCTTATTACGTGATTGGTTTTAAAATGCGATCATATACATACCGGCACGCACCCAAAAACTTGCATAGTGCTCCGCCAAATACTTTTTGGTGTAGCATTTTCTATTAAGAACAGTGTTTGTGATTAATCTCGGTCAATATTTTAAATCTTCACGATCAGCTTCTGGTATTAGGTACACTGTTCATAATAAGTTTGGGATATTGCGGTTTCGAACCAAAAACGCAGTGATATGCAAAGTTAGCTGTACTGGAGATCAGCGTACGTAGCTACGTCATGCATAAATTCGCATCAAGCCAACACAGCACGTGATGTGCCAGCTCCGATAAAAGTACCCTGCAAGAAGTGGAAAACGGGTCGTTTCACCGCTTCGTCTAAACGTTAGCTAAATGCACTGCCATCAGTGAGGGATTAAATAGAAATGGTGTCCAGACGACGTTTAAGTATTGACAACAGAAATGGGACTGTTGGCATGCTGCATGCAGATGTACGGCAGATCAATGTTCCTGCTGATTTACGAGTTTCGCAAAGTGTGGTAAGTCGGATACAAACACGATTTCTATATCATGAAAATGTTGCAGATCAACCCAAGAAGTATCTCTCGAGGATAACCATCAGAAAGAAAGATCGCTACTTGACAGTAAGTGCTCACAGAAGGCCTAGCATCACCGGTAACCAACTTTTGGAATCACTTCGAGCTGACCCTGGTGTCCAAAATGTATCAAAACGGTAAGAAACCGTCTTCACGACTACGGACTTAGAGCAAAGAGGTAACTCAGATGTATAGCATTGACACCAGCTCGCCGTCGTCAAAAATGTACCTACGACCACATGTCATGGAATACAGGGTGGAATCATATATTTTTTACATACGAATCTCGTTTCGCTCTTTATCATGGCACTCGACGAGGACACGTGCGGAGGAGTCATGGCATACAAATGCAACCACAGTATGGGCAGTCCGTCCACCCTTACCTGCGGCAGTGAGTTCTGGTCTGGGCTGAAATATGTTTAATGGGTTTCTTGTAGGTTTTTCAACGTAAACATGCAGGCCTCAGTGTACCGAAATGGAATCATTGTACCCTTTGCGACACTGTTTCACGTTATTAATAAACACACAGTTCGTCTTCTGGATGAAAATGCAACTAGCCACTGTGCCTGGAGCGTGCTTCAGGAGTAGGAAAACCATGGGATTCAACCATATAATGCCTCCACTGATGAGCTATTACATTATTACCACCTACCTAATAAGCTGTAAGACCCCTTTTAACAAGAAAAACAGCGGCGACTCGGCAAGGCATCGATTCGATGAGGTGACGATAGGTATCCTGGGGTATCTGGTAACATAGTACCAACAGTAGGCTCACCAGTTTCCGTACATTTCGGGGTGGGGGAGATTTAGCGCGAACCCTCTTTTGCAAGTCGAACCACAAATGTCCGATTGGGTTCATGTCAGGTGAATTTGGAGGCCAAGGATTTAAAGGAAAGTCACCAAAATGTTCCTCAAACAACTCCTTGAGGATTCTGGCAGTGTGGCATGGTGCATAATCCTGTTGCAAATGACCATCACCAGCAGGGAACTCAGTTTCCATGAATGGGAGAACTTGCTCCGGAACGATGTTCAGATACCTGACAGCTGACAGGGATTGTGCTATTGGAATAATGGGGCCTAAAGTGTCCCAAGAAAACATTACCCACAGCATAGCACCGCTCCCGCTGGCCTGTTTCCGCCATACAGTGCATCCGGGGGCCGTAGCCTCCGTTGGTAATCGGCGTACCCGCGCTTGGCCGTCCACGTGATGCACCAGGATTCTTGATTCGGCAGACCACACCACTTTCTTCCAATCATCCAAGGTCCAGTCTCGATGATCTTGGGCCCATTTCATGCGTTGTTGGCGATGACGTGCAGTAAGCATGGGGACCCGGCTGGGTCTTCAGCTACGCAGGCCCATGCGCAGAAGACTTCGATGAACTGTGTGCTGTGGCACATTGCCCTGATCACCACTGTTGTACCCGCGGGTGATTTGTCGCACTGCAGCCCCGCAGTCGCTGTGAACAATGCGCGACAGTCTCCGCCCCACCTCTGGCATTAATCTGATGCGAACGACACACGGCTAAACGACGATTCGTCGTTTAGCCATCTGTGCACCTCTTTTGATGCGTACTAACTACAGCGGAACGAGAACAATCCAAGAGACGTGCCATTTCCGAGATCGTAGTTCCGAGGCGCCGAGCCATCAGAATTTGTCCTTTATCAAACTCCGATAAATCGGCAGCTTTTCACATTCTGACTCCGAACACTCTACTAACCGAAAAACCGATTCTCGGCTTGTGCATATATTTCTCTGTGAACTTCACCCGCGCCACCGTTCGGTCTCTAGGCGAGCTCATTTCTTTAGAATGGGGTTGGTCAAATTAAACGGTCTAAGATGGAATGGCTTATTGATGTATACTGCAGTGCTGCTGTTATGTTACGCCTATATTGCCGAGCTACTTGTTCTGTGCAGAAATTGTACAATAAATTGTTTTTGTAAACGCTTTCTTTATAGTTTGTGTTACGTAGTCCCATTGAAGTCATTTCAGTTCATGTTACTTGAGTGAGATAGATCCATCCATCATTTCATGCAATAACCCTAACTTTTTGTGACCAGTTTACGTTGCTTCACCTCGCACATATGCCAACAGTAATAATGAAATTGTGCTTTTGGTCGTGGCTACGTCTTTCGATGTACGAAAAATGTTCCAGCTGTTGGTAGGAACATTGTCCTCAAAGAAAGGTGAATTACTTACGTAGAAGCAAAACGCTAAACCGAAAAGTCACTATTTTAACCTATTAACAGTGATGTCGGAAATCATGTCCCACATGCTGCGTTTTGGTGTAGATTATCATTTCTAGAAACATATATCATGCTTAAAGTACAAGGTGATTGTACGATATCGTCTTACTTCGATGAAATATACCGTTCAATTCCCATTTCGATGTACTGCTGATGCTTTCGAATTTCAAACAGTTAAACGCAGATGTATTCAGGTGAATATTGACTTTCAGAAGTATAGGCCTCAGAATTTAACAACAAAGGAACAAGAAAAGAAAGCGCTGTTAGCTAAACATTCCCGCGTGTGCTTGTTCTCTTAACTCACACATTAATGCGAAATGTATCACGAGTATTCATTCCATTCTAATCCACGTTTAGTACATTCTCTTCCATACAGATCAGTTATGATAATACGACGGAAGATCGTTTTGCTATATCACTGCCAAAATTAAAAATCAGTTGTGATTGAATTCAACAAAGGGAGTTCATTGCGCCCTTACAAGACAAGAGGCTGGAGATAAGTGCTTGTGTTGTCAAACCTGTTTGTTTATTTAGATCAGTTTTTTCTTTTACCTTTTAATTTGAAAATTATTGTTTGGACCGTCAAAGTCAACAAAGATATGACTGAGCAAATAAATACGCTTTCTAGTTCTCAAAAAGTTTTTTCACACGAATTTGAATCTCCTTCTCAGTGGGTTTTGGAATTTAGATATTAATAGATTATTTTGCTCAGTATTTTACCAAAGAATAGCTATTCTCGTTTCTGCGACGCGTTTGATATTGTCACCGAAATAAAAGTTCACTCATGCGATCAAAGCATTTGCTTTCAAATGAAAAAAATAATATCCGGAAAAGCTTCTCTATTCGGAGAAATGCCCTTTTAAACTTGCTTTAACAGCGTTTGTTTGCAAGGAAACAAACGATCAAATAACTGCCTTCGTACAAAATAGAATGCCTACTGCTTTAACTCTGTGTGGAGTTACTCTAAACAACTAAATTATGATCGAATGAATGAAAAGACTGATATCTTTGTGAAATAAAAAATACTCATTATGTGCTAGAATTAATTCCCGCTGTTGCCCAATAGAGCGCAGCAGTGGTGCGCTGTGACCCGGGCCACACGCGACTTCACCGCGCACGCATGTACCGTCCGTAGTCTGGGCGAAGCAGTATGTGACACGCGATCTGAGGGCACAGAACACGAGTTTGTATAGCTTTCACGATGCTGAGTTTCGTACCAAAAAAGGAGCATTTGCGGGAAGCATTACTCTTCTGCTTTCATCTCAAGAAATCTGCAGCGGAAAGTCATCGTTTTCTAGTGCAGGCCAATGTGGAACATGCCCTATCGGAAACAACATGCAGAGAGTGGTTCCGACGCTTCAAAGCCAACGAATATGTAGTGAAGGACAAAGAGCGCCCTGGGCAGACGAAAAAGTTCGAAGATGGCGCATTGGAGGCCTTATTGGACGAGGATTCATGTCAGACGCTCCACGAGTTGTCCGAAACACTACGGGTCGATGAGTCAACGGTGAGCAAACATTTAAAGGCAATTGGAATGTTCCAGAAGCTTGGAAACTGGATCTTACATGACAAGGCCAAATCCGTGAAGGAACTCTTGGAGACACTTGGCTGAGACTTCTTACCCATCCCGCCTTATTCCCCGGACATTGCTTCCTCGGAGTTCCATTTGTTCCGGTCGCTACAACATGGCCTGTCAGAGCAGCACTTCCTTTCTGTCGCGGATATCCAAAAATGGCTCGATGAATGGTTCGCCTCGAAAGAACCTGCATTTTTCTACCGCGGAATCCATTTGTTACCTCAACGGTGGGAAAGGGTCGTAGCTGCCAACGAACACTACTTTGAATAAACTATCCTGTACCGTTCTGTGTCAACACACAGGTGTTTGCGTGGCAAAAAACAGCGGGATTTAATTCAAGCACCTAATAATTACTTACGCGTAGAAGTTAATACCATACTTAGGATTTCGTAAAAGCAGTTCTCCCGTTGTTTGAGAAGTGGCGATTCAGAATCCACTACCAAGCTGTGTCTAGTATCGTAATGTTTTTAGCAACAGGACATAGTCTGCCAGTCTTTGTTAGATTGCATTTCGGCAGCTATTTTGCTCACTGCTACGAATATTAAAATTGACTGCTGCATGCACTTTGACCGTATGTAGATCCTGAAATTTGGGTATCTCAGATTCAAAGAGATAACGAATCAACATTTCGTAACTGAAGCGCTCAGATAGTGTCACTGTTAGATTTGTTAATAATGACGTAGTTACCCTAAAAGAGAAATACCTTTTCTTATTTCCTACTTTATGCGAATGCTTGCATTACATCGATTGTAACACTTTAAGCTTGATTCTTGAGGTATTTCCGCAAAGAAAACGAATATGGACACTTGTGAGGAAAGAGGCAGTAATAGTCCTCACGTGAAAGGACTTTATAACTATTAAAGAAAACTTAGTATTGGGTTGGTGGGAACGAAATATCCGGCAAAAGACCAGTACACAAGGACGGCGAGAACGGAAAAGTAGGACAACTTACCTAGGTAAAATAATCCCCCTCGGCATCGGCACATAGTTGCCATCTGTCCCGCAAGGACATGATCCAAAAACGAAAAATGTCTGGCTGGGACCCAAAGAAGTCATCACCTGAACGTTGAAACTCGTTGTCTGACGTGAAATGTTTCCAGGACAGGAAATGATTCAGGCGACGAAACAATGATAGACTGTCGAAGACAAGTCCGGGGAGTATACAGGATGAGGCAGTGTTTAATCCTGCCTATTCCCCCGTCATAACACAAGTGTCAGCATCGTTCGTTGTGTGACATGAAAGCGGACGTTGTCCTGGAGCAGAAGAACACAATTTCTGTTGACCAAAGCCGGTTATTTCTGCAGCAATGTCTGGTGCATCTGGTGTAATTCAGCACAATAAAGTTCTGAAGTGATGGTTTGGCCTCTTGCCAAGAAACTCCAATGAACTATCCCGGCTGTGGACCACCAGACAAGGAGCATCACCTTCTTGGTGTCTAGGGGTGGTTTAGGATGCCATCCAGTAGGCTGTACCTCGTTTACCCATTATGAGATCATTTCGGATTATCACAAAGGACCCACTTTTCGTCGCAGGTGACGTTTCGATGCCGTAGAAGTTTCTGTTTATTCATGGCAAGCAGCGACATGTAGACTTCCAAACACCTAGTCTTGTTGACAGTTGGCAACTCATACGGCAGCCACATGTCCAGTTTTTTATCTTACTCAGCGCAGCCAGACGCCGAACAACTGTCGTGTGGTGGACACCTACCTGTGCCGCTATCTCACGACACGATTTTCGGGTGTTCGCATCACCCACACGTAACAGAACATCGTCAGAAACACCAACATGTCGGTGATCACGCACTTCGTTTTTCAGATCCGTATCTCCACTTCGGAACTTCACAAACCATCACAGAATGGTTCTTTCGTTGGTTGTATTCTCCCCAAACGCTTTGTTAACTGTTCGAGCGTAAATTCCTGAACAATGGCCCGGTTGAAATTCATACGAGAAGACGACTTTGAAATCCGGCATCTGCATGCTTCCTTTGGAAGCCACGTTACGTCTAAGCAAACCACGCCTGAACCTTGTTCTTCACACTCGTGCTAACTATTTATAGTAACTCTGTGACGTAATACCCGCAACACCTGTGGATGGTTCCGTTCCGCTGTGGTGGGGGCCTGTCTTTACTGTTCGTTCGTGCAGGACATTTCATTCGCACCAACCCAGGAGATCACAAAGCCCATCACTTCACAAACACAAACGCACATTGCCTAAACGAATTATGGGAGCAAAACGTGTTATATGAAAAATCACGTGCAACTGACGTTGTTGGACGTAAAATACTTTTTTTGTGTAAGATAAGGTAGAATATCAGTAATACTTGTATGTGTAAAGAAAAGCACGCTAGCGAATTTTTAAGCAATATTGTCATTTAATGCACGTGAAGCGATATGCTATACAACAATATGAATATCTGTATAACTAAAAAAAATAACTTTTTGAAAGTGGTAACTGACCTGTAATAGGGCGGGTGGTCTCCTCGAACGGCCAAGACCGCTGCATACCTGTGTGGCATGCAACTGATGAAGTTATCGAGAGGGTTTTGGGGATATCTTTGCCACTTCTCAGTGAGTGCAATCTCCAGTTCACAAAGAGTCAACGGAACTGCTGGATGAACCTCATCAATGCGTCTGCCAAGTGCGTCCCAGGCATACTCAAATGGATTTAAGTCAGGGAAACATTCTGGTCACTCCATACGCTCGACTCACTCCTCTTGGAGCATGTTGTCCACCAGCCGAGTTCTTTGAGGTAGAGTGTTACCGTCCATGAAAAAAAAAAAACGAATCACTGACGTCTGCAGCATACTTATGTGATGTTTCGTGCAGAAAAGTTAGATTATTTCGTGTGCCTAGTTCCCTCCAGATCAGAACTCGTTCGTTGACAGACTCCAGACTTAATCTCGACCAGTCAGAGAAGAGAACTTGTCTCCACTCGTCGTATCCCTAACCGCGATACTCCTCATCCCAGCTTTTACTGGCCGTACAGTATCGTGCGGTTAAAGGGAGTCACGCCATTGATATCCATGCATAAAGGCTACCTTGGTGAAGGCGATAATTGATAGATTGAGTTGACAACCTGTGTCCTGTTGACACGAGAAGCTCTCGCTGGAGGTAAGTAGTATTTTGACGGATGTTCAGACGTGCTGTTAACAATAGATAACGGTTATCCATTGTGATAGTTGCTCGTGGACGGCCTTGACCTTGTTTCCTTCGAACACTTCAGATACACAATAGCTGTTGTGTGTAGAAAATCATTTATTCTTGTCACTCCTGGAATCGTGTCCACAGTCGTAAAATGACACGTCGTGTCACTCCAATGGCTTCTGCTACCACTCTCTGTGTCTGACCTGCTATGAGACGGTCAGCAGCTCTCCATGCCGTTGATTCCGGTAAATCATGTTGTCAAGATATCGTTCGCACCGCAGACCTCAAAAGACGAAATGTCACGATAAACGCGGAAGAATAAGGGAGCTGTGGGTTGATTATATCTGTGATTTATGCAGTATGACGTCACAAACGCTAATTTTTATAAGGGTATGCACGATTCGTTTGTGTACGTCATGCTCGACTAACGTTTTTCCCGTGCCGGTAAGATATTACACGACTGGCTTGAATATTGTCGCCAAAGTCACATGCTCCCCTAATTATTTTGAGCAGTATAGAATGTAGCTTTATGCGTTGAATGCAATGATGGCGCAGTGCGACCAGCAGACGAAGAGCTGCGCTTTAACAGAGCATAGTGAATGACTTGGACTGTTCTCATGATATAGCAGAGAAGAAATCACGTGAGATGTTCTCTCTGCACACTCTGACGAACTCTTGAAACGTCTCCGATTGTGACGTCATCATGGTAATGAGAAAATGCGTAAAGCATATACCTCTGATTCTTATATCTACCAGTCACCATTAACACTTAAGAGTTTTCCGGCAGTACTGGTCTTCAGTGCGTGAAGAACTGTTAGACCGCTATGGATAATAGCATTGACTTGTAGCTTTAATCGCGAATTTTGCTCTGTGGATGTTGGTATCCAAATGTAGCTTTCTTATGAATAAAGACATTCTATACGACTGTCACATTCTATTTCATAGCAGCTTTGAATTGTAGCGTAGTGTCTGGTGTGGGTGGAAGTAGAAATGTTAGTGTGTTTATGCATAGACCAATTAACGACGTTAATACTCTGTGATAATTTAAATTTTCTCACGCAATAATCACAAACCGGATATCAAATTAAATCAGTGAACCAAAACATTACACCACCTTTGTAAACATATAGACCTTTCAATTTATACAAAAATTAGATAAAAATAATATTTTTATCTAATTTTACCATACCTATTTTTTTATTTAAAAGTAAGCCACAAATGACGACCAGATTCTCGAAAATACTTGGCTTAACAGTCTAAATATGAAGACATTATATATCAAAGCTATCATACTAAATCTATATTTTGAACACTGACCTAAGCCAGGGGTGCTCAACCTTTTCGATGTACAAGTCTCATATACCGTTTTTAGTCTCGAATTCAGAAGAAACGCAAGCAAACATTTGTTAAATAAAAACACCTAAAATCAATAAGAGTGTTGTTCATGCAATTTACTATTATATAATGTGGTTCTTTTAATTTTTCGAAATAAAAATATTTCTTTTGAGATTTGTTTCTGAATTTTATTCAATGTAATAACTTCGTTATGTAAACCTAGAGGTCGTTCAACAGAACGAAAGTAAATGCATTTATAAGCCAATTTTATTACAATACAATAGCAGTGAAATAAATGAAAAGGATTCAGTTAATGAGGAAACTGACTGTTTTTTTTTTTTTTTTTTTTTTGGTAATAATTCAATGCCAGGAACTATTTTTGTGGTAGATAATTGAAGGTAGCACTCCAGATAACAATCAGTAGTTTTTGTCCTCAATTTTGACTTGGTGTGCATCATTCTGAAAAACATCTGTTCGCATACATTCTTAAACTGAAAAAATTCCCCTTTCTACATATTCTTGGTGAAGCTCCAAAAGAGACACTACCATAGATTTCATTTTCATTTCTGAGTCCCATTGAAGGTCAGTGATTTCAATTTGGAGGTTCCCTGGAGACTTCATCACATTCACAGAGAAGGGGTTAGTTACCGCGTTCAGTATTCTTTCTAGAGAGCGAAATCTCGGAATCTCTTTGGAACTCGGTCTGGATCTAAGATTTTCTTCATCGCTAGTTTTATTGATTAGGGAGTTTCTACGGTAATTTCTTGTTCATCACAAATGACCGTTCAAACTCTCTAATCGATTAAACTAGCGCTCTGGCTCTAGGTGGCCGACAACAAACACACAGCTACGCCGGGCAGACCTTGACAAGACACAGGCGGCTCACATGGAAGGACGCTATGAGTTCTTTATTTCCTGGATCAACTTCGTAAGTAATTAATCAAAAGAAGAGGACAAAGAAACCTTGCAATGAGAGAGCAGTTTTCATAAAGCAGAAACAAATTTCGATATTCCTCTCTTTTCTTTTGTTTTACTCAGACAGCAAATCATCAGAGAAGTTTGATGTAATCCACACCTTTGAATTCTTGCGCCATAACATTATGACCACCTACTGATAGCTATTTGGACAGCCTTTCGTCGCGATATCCTCTTGTACACGGCGTGGTGACTACTCCACTAGAGCGCGTAAAGTGTCATCAGGTGTCTTTGGCCCAATTATGCTGCTGTCTCAGATAGACAGAATAAACGTTTCAGAGTTCGACGACGGAGCAACACACCGGTGTGGACCGGCGAATGCTGTGTTCAACAGCATCTCACAAACTTTCGGTGGGATTCAAGTCGAAGAATTTGGTTGTTAAGTTTGCAGATGAAACGATCGAACGTAGTCCTCGCATGGGCAGTTTTCTTACTGAGAATCTAGTACCATCCGACCTTCACGATATATTTCCCATGTAGTAACAATAACTGGGCACGATTTAGAGTAGATGGGATGGAGCGTTCACCGGGGATGAGGGGACAAACTGATGTCCATGAAAACAATCTACATAATATCATACCGCCAATGACGATATGTTTCCGTCCAACAGTGAAACTGGCGCATGCCCGCGGCGGGCATTGAATACGGAGCTGTCCATCGGCATGTTAGTCTAGAGACTGGACCCATCGGACCAAACGCTCTTTGCCAGTCGTTCAGTACCCATTCACTATACTTCTGTATTCTCTGTAGGTGGAGCTGTCCATATCGACAGTGTACCGTTCATATACTCATGTGTCAATAAACATGGGTAAATGAAATTGCCGCTAACTTTCTCACCCACAAGAACGTCCCCTGGATTGTGTGCTGGAAAATGTTTCCCAATGTGTCCTGGTTATGGTCCGCCGTTAACTGAGGAAATGTGAGCACATCTGTTGTCCAGGATAGCCAACCAGTGGTGACCTCATCTTTTGGCAAGCTTGGTGGATGTGCACTTTTCTTCCAATCTTTCTCGGCATGCTTCCACTATTGCGGCTCTTAAACAGCCAACACTGCCGACGGCTGCTGAGATTCTGGCCCAAGCCAGCCTGACGTCGATAATCATTCTACGTTCAATTTCCGACAAGTACTTCCCCTTTTGCACTGCATGGACTTCAACTGCGGAACAGATACTCCCTGCCTGTGCTGTCTATAGGTACATGCAGTGGAATCTCGGTTATACGTATTTCACATCAGTGGATGACGTCACGGATATGTTTTGTGGAAAGTACCCATTCTTAGAAACGTGGGGTGGTAATATTGATCTGGCTTGTGAGTAAATATGAAAGTCAGTTTTGAAAGGCATTAACCTAATAATCTTCATCTGTATATGTTCAGAATGAAGCCGAGAGTCTTTCGTGGCGTCGCTTTTGCAGCGTAGCTGTATTTTCTTGTCACCATCAGAGTCTCGTCCAGCATTAAGTGTACAACAGACTTATTTCGTCTGTGTTAATTGCAGTTATACATGATCTCAGAGGCGTAGCTACGCATTTCTACGCCCGGGTCGAACCGCAAAATATTGGGCCACCTAACTGTCTTTCAATCTTGTATACAATAGATTCCGGTTAATTGGGAAAGATCAGGGCTAGAACGCTTTGGCCCAATTACGCTGCTGTTTCAATTACGCGAAGCTTCATCAAAGAGCTAATTTGGGATGTTCTTTAAGAATCGTCCCAAATAAACGGCTGGTCGATTAACCGATGAACCGGAATCTACTATATATTATCTCTATGTGAGGTGCACAATCAAACTTTGATCCTTTGTACATTTTATTCCTACTTGAATGCAGCTAGCAGTCGTAACTCGCAGTCGCAGTAAAGGTCGAATAGTTCACACGGAATTTTCAACAATGTCCAATGTGCGCCCATCCGCGCATTCATTTCTAACTCTGAACAACTACCATTTGAGGAAGAAATGCGAATTTTAAACTACCAAGACGGGCGAAACATATGAGCAAATCTTGTAAACGAAAAAATGGCAAAGTATGGTGCGTAAAAACTACTAGAAACTGGCGCAAAAGTTTCAATTCCAGTTTTATTGAGACTGTAAGAATCGGATTTTACGCGTTCTCTTGAGCTGCGCCAGGGAAAGCCGTCACTCCTGCCTCGCCTCAGTTACTCATCTGTATGATTAATCACACCCATTTATCCTGAACTCTCTGTTAACCGATACTTCCCGTGTTAAGTGTCCTGTTTTTAATTGTAGTAATTTGCCGCTCGTGTTCCACCTGTGACCAAGGGCACATACCGCTCTTATCACCTTATCTCCCTCTTCAAGCGCGTGGATACCAACCAATCACCTATCAAAACGATAAGAAAAATCATGCAGGGGTAGGATCATGCAATCAAACCCGCAGCTCACTATGCCTACTTCGTTGCTGAAGTTGGCTTTAGTACTTCAGATCAGGAGCGTATTTAGAGTGGTCCAAGACCCCCTTGGTCCTCCCCCCAAAGTGTTTAGTTTCTTTGTTAAAATATAAATTACACTAAAGAAATGCTTTAATTTCATATTAATACATCAACTCACAATGGAGTATAATGCTTTAATTTTTTTTGCTATTTTTCATTAAATTTTATTTTGTCCTGTTGGATTTCAAAGACTTCCATTTTCGCCCCCCCCCCCCCCGAATTTTTTTTGTTTCATACACGCTCTTGATTGATATCGAAAGTTTGCTAAATGGTCGGTAAGATGACATTCATCAAATAAAAACCTGTCATTTTGGTGATAGAGATCTATTAAAACTACGCCATAATAACTTCGATTTAAACCACTGTAAATACCATGCGAATAAGTTACTGAATATACAGAACATGTAGTATGCATATACAGTATATGTCAGCGGCGTATATTCGAGGTAGCTCCTGAGCCCAGAGAATGCTCAAATAATATTTAATTAAATATGCACAAATAGAAGTCATTTATCAACGGTATTAAGATATATATCAATGCTTTTCGTTGCGAAAAAAACACGAGCGGATTCGCTTCTTTCGATTATGAAAATCAGTCTTGCGAGCAATGATCAAGGACATCAACGTAACGCAAATAGGTCTTCGAGAGACTTCGTTGTTCTGATGCGAAGAGCTTCAATACTATCTGCTGCTAGCGTTTCCATGACAACATTAATGAGCTACGGAGCTCGTTAGTAGCCATTGCTTTGGCCAAGGGTTCGCTCCGAAAAAACGAAGACTTCGGACTAGCTCAGTCCCTCCATGCTTCCAGCGCGTGTTTCGCGAGAGTTGTTTTAATTTGTGTGAAGTGTCAATGAATTAAAATCAGTGATATTATATCTTAAATTCGTGGCTTTGTAGGATTCGAACTGTCTTGATAAATTTTGTGAAAGCTTCCCAGAACATCTGTTATCAGAGCTTAAAGAACTCTATACTTCAAATTTTAATACAGCTCGATTAAAAAATGAACTGAAGGTGTTTAATTCCCTTGATGAATACAAAACAAATCAGTAAGAAACATTACTTGTTACATAAAGTTGAATAATTGTACATAGCAGAAAATAGTAGCACTATACTAGTGATTCGATTTATTGGCGTAGGAAATAAACACATAAGCATTTCCAAGCTTTCGCAAATCAGCCAGATGGCTTTTCAAGGAAGTTAGACAGAAACTGCAAACTTTATAAATTCGTTATAAATTGGACATAGTGTTTATTGAGGTGTACAAATTAGCAGATCAATATTAAACTGTTCATCAACAACTGCAACTGCCGAAAGAAGTTTTTCCGTATTAAAAAGAATCAGGATATATCTTAGAGCCACACAAGGACATGCACATTCGAGCAACTTGGCTGGTTTGTTAATAGAGAAAAACATTATTTTTAAATATGAAAAAAGTACTCGGAAGAAACATTTTTGTGAAAACGTAACACTCAAGTTCACACAAAAGGACAGAAGAACGGTGTTCGTGTACAAATCAAATCCTAATCCTCATAATTATTTGGTATCATGTTAGCAATAGCATCTACCTAAAATTTAGAAAAGAAATTCTACTTCTATTTTTTAACAATAAAAATATAAACTTCGCAATTTAAAAAAAAAACAGTACTGGGGAGGGGGGGGGCAAGATAGCACAGGTCTCGGACCCCAGATGCGCCACTGGTATACACTGAAGTGCCATAAAAACTGGTGCACCAGTGTAATACTTCGTGGTCGCCCCAACGGGAGCGCAAGACTGCAGAAATACGACGGGGCATAGACTCCACTAGCTTTTGGAAATATGCAGTAGGCAATACACACCATACTTCCTTTAGAGCGTTCCACAATTCGGGTGTATTCCGAGGTTTCGGATTCCTGTGTTCGACAGAGCGTTGCATGGCATCATCTGTTCTATCACGCACAGATCTGGGGACTTAGGTGGGTATGGCAACACCCCAAACTCAGATGAACGCTCCTCTAACCATAATGTGGCGTCCAGACACTTGTGTAGAGGTGCAGTGTCCTGCTGGAACAGGCCCAACCCATCAGCATGAATGCAGGACATGAACGGGTGAACCTCGTCAGAAAGGATGCGCGCATAGCGTTGGCCGGTCACAGACGTTTGTAGACGTACCAGGGGTCCCAGTGAAGTCCAGCTAAACACACCCTATACCATTACAGACTCACCACCAGTCGGTACAGTTCCTTGTTAACAGGCGGGATCCATGGCTTCATGGGGTTTGCGCCACACACGAATCCTTCCATCTGCTCGATACAGTTGGAACGGCGACTCGTCAGACCAGACTACTTGTTTCCAGTCATCAAGTGTCCAGTGGCGGTGTTGCCGTGCCCAAGCGAGGCGCATAGCTCTGTGTTGTGCAAACATCAAGGGGACTCGAGTTGGACGTCGGCTCCCAAAGCCCATATCGTGCAGAGAACGTTGCATAGTCCGGACGCTGATGCTTGTTGAGGCTCCAGCATTGAATTCCGATGATACCAACGAGAGTGTGGCACGCCTATCGCGTGAGACGCTTCTTGACAGCCTACGATGGTCACGTTCACCCAATGTCTTTTTACGGCCACACTGGTATCGTAGGTTGGAGGTTTTTCCGGAATTATTGTAGTTACGGTACACCCTTGCAATGGTCGTCCGTGGAAATCTGAACTTCGTTTCTACCTCCGAAATACTATGGCCCATCTCACGAGCGCCAACTATGACACCGCGTTGGAAATCGCTTAAATCGTTATTACTTGCCATTCTCATGCCGAAAACAGCTCTGACAGCTGGCAAGGATGTGTATCGTTTTATATACGCACTGGCGGACGCAACCGAGTACGCGCATAGGTGACGTTGCTATGTATTTTGCATAAGCTCGTCTGTACGAGTTTTTCTGGCACTTCAGTGTGTATAGTACATAATGGATGTGGATATTTACGTATACATATTTTATTTATAAGTTTACTTAATCAAGCAATCTATGTTGCGTTAAATTCCCCTTAATTTAGGGATTGGTAAATGATACGGAATGTTATTGATTATCCAAGGTTTTCTGTTGGATAAACAAGGTTTTACTCTATATGTCTTTTCACTTCATAGTCTTTATTTAGTTCTGTTACGTAATTTAATTTCTTTTCCGTTTTCAATAACAGTCCCATACACTTATTTTGATTGTACCACGGGAAAGAGTCCGATAGGTTATGGATATTTCTAGCTTTGGCTAATCAGACAAATATTTGGCGTAGTAAATGCTTCCGTTTCCAGTTACAATATGAATCTACGCGCCTTCTCTCCATTTGTGAAGCATCGGTAAGTTACCGCCGTAATACTTCTTTAAGGTTGCTAATGACGGCAACTTATCGTTATCTTGAATTCATAGAATGTATGATATTTCGACAGCATCTTCTTGTTAAACGATATTGAACGTCAAAGGCAATAATTAATTACTTCAGTTTGTTTGCAGCAATTTTTTCCTGTTTATTTTCTTTGCTTTCTTTTCGAAGTGCTTCAGTCTTGAACGCCAAGTTAAATTACTAAGGTGAAAAAGGAGAAAAACATTTTTTTTTCAAAATGAATGCCAAATTACACAACACTAATATATCTGCATGTCCGTTTCTTCCAGTTCTCGACTGGGAACCAGCTGCGTAAGAAGGACTCGAAATTGCATTTCTGTTTTTTATATACCTAATTATTACATGCAATTGCATATCTTTCTGTTGAAAACTCAATCAATTACTTTTTGGGCTTGTCGGAGTTGTTGCAAAACTGCCTAGTTGTGAAGCGGTTAGATTACTCAGACGAGGCTCGATACTGGTGGTGTTTGTTTTCCTTAGTAACT
The DNA here is from genome assembly GCA_039090855.1 of Macrothele yani. NCBI lineage: Eukaryota > Metazoa > Arthropoda > Arachnida > Araneae > Macrothelidae > Macrothele > Macrothele yani. The sequence continues at coordinate 63,647,272 of CM077013.1, read as the reverse complement.
GATATCTGATGAGTCTATACCAAGTTTCTAATGCAAAAGTTAACATTGAAAAAAAAAGCATTGTTTTTTAATGTTTAGTACCGGTAAGAGCAACTGGTAAGAGCGAACTTTTTTCAGTTTTACGGAAACGAAATCGGTACTCAAGGAAAAGACCACAGTGTGTAAGAAAAAAGCTAAATGAAAGAATGTTAGATCAGGATTTCACGAAGTTTGTGCAAGCGTTTGTGCCCGTGTGTGTTTGTTTTGTTGCAGCAGACTGTAAACCAGCGTAACTGTGCAAAAAAGGAAGCAAGCTGGCACTTTCAAAATCTCCCTTGACAAGCAGTGGCATTTTTTGTATTTTCAGATATGTAATAGCTGTTGTGTGTAGAAAATCATTTGTTCTTGTCACTTTCTCTTCTTCATTAATTAAGTTTTATGAAATTTTGCATGCGTTTCATGTCACAATGCTCTTTTCTTTTTTCAAAGGTACTGCATGAAAGGAGAGTCATCCCATAAATCTTATGAGGCACTTGCTATAGAGAGTTTTTACGATTTACCTTAAAAACCGTTGAGTTTCCTGTAAATGCGATTTCCCACCTTAATCCGTTTGTCGATAATAGAATTCGCAGAAACTATTTATGCTTCACCATCTATTCTGCCAATTATTTCTCAGATTCTCACTACAAGTTTCTGAAAATTAAAAAGTATCGTTGTTTTAAAAGTCACATTTTTTTGTTTCTTTGAATAAACATTAAGTTTAAAGACGAAGGAAAATGTGCAGTTATTTTGCTTAATACCACTGAGGTGTAGAGGAAGTCAGCGATTCACAAGATTCAGATCTTTTGATAAAGAGCAAATATTTCTTCGCATCAAGAACAAAGACATTGAAGCAATGCACTAACAAAATGCTATTAAGAAATCCTTTAAAGTTTCGTCCTTGCGATGCGCTATACATAGCAATTTTTCACAGCAGAAACTCATGAAATGCCCTTTCATGAAATTCTTCTCAAACGTATTAACGAAAAATATTTTGTGAGCTTTTAAAACATTGAGGAATGTTCCGTAAGCTTTTAAAACACTAAAGAATGTTCTGTGAGCTTTTAAAACATTGAAGAATGTTTTGTGAGATTTTAAAACATTGAAGTACTTTACGCGAGCTTTAAAACTGTTTTAATGCATTTCAATTTTGGTATCGAGTGTTTGAGACATGTATAAGTGTTATTTCAACTCAATAACTTTATAACTGTCATCTTTTCTAGTGAGTAGTTTTATTAATTTTGTATTTCATAATTTTTCAGGCAAAGTTCAAAGCTTAATTATTAAATGTAAGGTGCTGCCCATAGAGGTCCTGTTTTTACTTCGATATTGTAAATGTGAACAGATTGATAAAGCATTATTTATACAGTAAACCCCGCATATAATTAGGCAGTATTTAGGGACAAAATCCCGGAATTAAAGTGCAGAAAGGAACTTTTGTTTAGCATAATGTTAATTCAAATCTAATTTAGTCGTTTTTAATGAACAAAATTTAATGAAGTCCCCGGATTTAAGGAGGAAGAGAAAAGCTAAAATGATCACTTTTAACAAGTAAAGTAGTAAAATTTAAGGAAATCTGGTGTTTGACGAGGCAGTTAAAATCTGTTTTTGACAGCCCTGGAATGAAGGAATAACAAGAAATATGACACCGAATGTTCATATGTAATGATCACGTCTTTTGAAACCTTTATGACACAAACAGAAAAAGTCACCCAGTTTTCTACATTCGATAAGCAACTAGAAATATAAATACCTTCTCTCCCTAGCGGTTGGAAATATGATACGAAAATTAACAAAGTATTCACGAAAAGTTTCACATAGCTGAAATAAGGTACAAGAGAAAAAGGAGTTTTCAAATCAAACAGTTAGCAGAAGAAATATAGACGTAATAGATTTCTGGGCGACAGTTTCAGAGAATGATACGGAAGTAATGGAATGGCGATGTCTCTGGTGGGAAAACTGGAGATAATTCCTAGAATTCTGTCTCTTGCCTCTTTCACCCTCCAAGTAAACGTTGCATTGGAAGGTTCGGCGCTGCTTTTGATCCATGTGTTTTGCGTAATCAAACAGATGTCAGTCTCACTTGGCCGTCAATTCGGAGATACTTGAAAGATATGATTAATTAGGTAAAGAGCTAACGTAATTCGTTAATAAAACTTTTCGAATACATATAACCAATTGTTATGGATATATATTATAAGCGCATATGCATACTATCACGCACGCATATTTTTGCATGATGGGAATTTTCACCCACAAACGGATTTGACGAATAACAAGATTAAACAAGAGTTTCCTTCGATCCTGAGCTCATCGTTATTAACGGGTTGTACTGTGTTATTATTACTATTCACATTCATTATTTATTACATTACTGCTACTACTACTAATAATAATAATACGTTATCGCAACCCAGAACTACAAGAAACACATAATGAAAGCTGCAGATGATGACACTTGTAGAATGTGTGGAAAAGCGAGTGAAGCCATACCACCTCGGTGGCACAGTGGCGGCTTTTGAGCATTCATTCAAGAAAGGTCCGGGTTCGAATCCCTCAAAGCGGGATTCAAACCCGGACCGTTACTCCCAGGACTGCCTATGTCATCTCCAGACACTTCCATGGCCTGCCCGCTCCCCGTACATGTCCCCTATCGAGCATCTGTGGAACCAGTTGAAACGCCGGTTGCCGCCGTGCCGCAGTATCCGGGATTCGGAGCACACCGTTCAACACGTGCGTGCCAGTCTGCCGCAAGACAATATCAAGCGTCTGTTTGCTTCCATGCCGGACTGTATTGCAGCATGTATTGTCGCACGAGGCGGTGCGACGCGCTATTGAAGATGACAGGACTGCGTGCCACATATCCCTCTGTATTTCTCCTGAAGCTCTGTTTTTGCCATCATGTGTATCATTCATCTGTATCATTACATCCATAAACTTCAGTTCAATCCGATGCTTCCTTCTTGGTGCGCAAATTTCACTGTCCGTGAAGAAATTTGTATATTACGCCGATACTGGACTGATACCTAGATCTCGGTGGAAACTCGTATAAGCTTATCAACACCAGTCAATGATAATTTTGTTGTTTATTTTTGTTTGTCATAGTTTGTGTTTCGAATAATAATAACACTTATTCTTATGATTTACTGTTTGCATATGGCGGACAAAACCAATTGTTTTATTGAGAAACGGCATGTAAGCGCTCGAACGTTCGCAGGTGAGAAAAACTATGAAGGATGTTCAGAGTGCTTTCCTTCAGTGTCAGGTTTAACATGGAGTTTTTCCTAAGATGATAATTTTGTAGTAAGAATGTAAGCTATTCATTACTGTTTCAGTTTCAGAAAAGAAAAGACAAGGATGTCGGTAGACGTGATGGGGATTATGTGCAGCAGTTGGAGCATCATTATCACTATTAAATTTACTGCAGAAACTATCGGCGGAACTTGGGATCCCAGAACCGACAACGTTAAGACACATAGAAACCGATCTTCAATTGAAATCTTATAAGCTTTTATACATCAAAGAACTAAGCAATAGCGATATGCACAACAGAAAGTGAAGCATGTGAACTGTTCTTTGAAGTTTTTCAAATGCTCCTGCTGCGTGGTAAAGTGTCCTTCTCTGATATGTGCGTTATTTACCGAACTGCACGTAAGAGATATGTTCGTTTTTAGTGTAAAGAAAATACACATTATTGCGAAAAGTTTGATCTCAATTTGCCGCATGGTATGATCTGGGTGGCACTGTCCAATGGGCCCCTCATAGGTCTATATTTCTTCGATGGCGTTGTGAAATAAAAAGTGTTACACTAATCGTGTTAAGAGATTGATTTGTTCGAGAGCTTCTTTAACACAATTTTTCAGAGAGTTGTTGATTCCAACAGAATGGACTCCGGCACACTACTGAACTATTGTGAGGGAATACGTATTGGATGTTTTCGGTGACATATGGATAGCAAGATCAACAAAGAATTTGAGAACGCCACTGGATTTCTTTTCCAGAAGTCTTGATATCTCTTCCAGTATGGGACATATTCCTTTTTTGGTTGGGAATTTAACGACTACCGTGAGCAACGCTTTCGGCTATAAGCAGTCGCACGTCCCTAATTTTGGGCTACGAGTTCCCGGGAAAATAAACAGTCCGTGCCGTAAGCCAAACACATCATCTATGCTTCACCGGAATTCGAATCTGGGCACTTTTCGGACGAATTGTCAGAAGCCAGAGCTTAGATCACTGCGCCACCGGAAAGGCCCATAATTGGAGACAGTGTATTGGAGGAAGGGTGCCTTTCTATAGAACAGATAAAGAGAGCTGTGACAGTCACTTTGACTAATATCGACAAGGCTCTTCTCCAGAAAATATGGCGCAAAATAATTTTGTGTCACGGAAATGCTGGTGGTCATATTGAACTTTTCGATAGCTAAAATGTTATCTACGAAAGATAAATTGCAGTTTACAACCAATAATATAAATTTATGTATCCTAAGTTAAAGTTATATATCCAGAATTATTGAAAAATATGGGAGTAACAAGACATTGTTACTCCCATATTTTTCACACTGTAGCATAAATTTAAATTCTACTATCTATCTTAGCATAAATTTCCCCAGATGGTTTATACTAATATATTAACACTTTGTCCTTTCTACTATTTACTCTAGTAATGGAAAAAGAGTGAGGAAGGTAGCTGCAATTGATACGGGTTTCAATATGGAGAAGAAAGTTAACATAATTTAGCATATACAGATGACGTCATGCTGGCAGGTAGGAATGAACACGAGCAGAAGAAATGAGAAGTAAGATTAGAAGTTAACATAGAAAGAACTTCATCGATGAGCCAACACATTATGGCCACCTACCGAATAATCTGTAGGCCCGAAAAACAGCGGCCACTCTGCGAGGCATCTATTCGATGAGGTAACGATAAGTATCCTGGGGTATCTGATACAACAATGTCAACAGCAGGTCCTCCAGTTCCTGTACATTTCGGGGACTTAGCGCGAACCCGCTTTTCCAAATAGAACCACAAATGTTCGATTGGGTTCATGTCAGGTGAATTTGGAGGCCAAGGCATTAACAGAAAGTCTCCAGCATATTCTTCGAACCACTCCTTGGCGATTTTGGCAGTGTGGCATGGCGCATTGTCTTGTTGGTAATGGCCATTACCAGAGCACAGTTGCCGTGAATGGGTGAACTTGGTCCGCAACGATGTTCAGATACCTGACAGCTGTCAGAGATTGTGCTATTGGAATAATGGGGCCTTAAGTGTCCCAAAAAAACATCGCCCACAGCATAACACCGCAGCCACCTGCCTGTTTCCGTTCAACAGTGCATCCAGGTGCCATAGCCTCCCTTGGTAATCGACGTATCCGCGCACGGCCGTCTACGTGGTACTCTTGATTCTTCAGACTAGGCCACTTTCTTCCAATCATCCACAGTTCAATCTCGATGATCTTGAGCCCATTTCATGAGCTGTTGGCGATGACGTGCAGTGAGCATGGCGACCCGGCTGGGTTTTCGGCTATGCTGGCCCATGCACAGAAAGTTGCGATAAACTGTGCGCTCTGACGTATTGCCCTGATCAGAAGTGTAGTAGCTGCGGATGATTTGTAGCAGTGTTGCTCTGCGGTCGCTGGGAACAATGCGCGACAGTCTCCGCTCTCTTGCATCAATGAGCTGCGTACGATACACGGCTGAACGACGGTTCGTCGTTTGGTCATCTGGGCACCACCTTTGATACGTACTCACTACAGCGCCACGTTAACAACCCACAATCTGTGCCGTTTCCGAAATCTTAGTTCCGAGGTGTTGTAAAATCCCAATTTGTCCTTTATCAAACTCCGATAGATCTGCAGCTTTTCCCATTCTGACACCGAATACTCTACTAACCGTAAGTCGGTCCTCGGGTTGTATATATACTGCTATATGAACTTCAGCTGCACCACCGTTCGGTCTGCAGGCGCGGTCATTTGTCTAAACTGGGGATGGTCATAATGTAAAGGCTCATCAGCGTAAATGCTTATTGGACAGCAGAACAAGTGCCACATGTCAAGCTGATTCCTTGAAGATCGACGAAATGTACTTTTAAAAAAGTCAGGAAATTCAAATATATGTACAGGAAAAAAATTATTTGGAGAAAGAAATCCTTGCTAGGATACAGGACGGTAATAAATGAGTTTTTACCTTGATAAAAATGAAGTAGAAACTGCAGTCAGAAACATCAAGATTCAGAATACATGAAACGATTATCCAGCCAGTGTCTTATATGGTGCTGTGGTATTGACGTTGACAAACAAATTGGAAAATAAACTGATGTCTTTCAAATATTGTGTACTGAGGCAATTTTCTGGGACTTGTGAGAGGAAATGGTGAATGGAGAAGAAAGAAAAATAAGGAATTGAGAGAATTTGTTTTTACAGAGTTTGACGTAACGGGAGTGATGAAGAGAAGAAGATTGCTTTGGTATGGTAATATAGTATGGAGGAAGCATGAGATAATTAAAGACATCATAGAGGAAAGAGTCATAGGAAAAGGACAACGTGGGAAACCAAAATTGAGATGGCTGGACAATACACCAGGACCAGATCTGGACCTACGCAGAAGAGATCCGAATGACGCTAAAATGAGCTTTGGAGCCTACATGGACAGATTCAGATGGAGGTGACTAGTTGGTGAGGAAATGTCCCGACTTCTGTTCGTGACACCAGTGGAGCAAATAAATAGGAAAGGTTCTTTTTTCTGTCTTTTACCCTCGGAACTTTTATTGACAAACTCAGTTCTCCACCCACACACGCGATGGTGCGTTAAGTGAAACAACTTAGAAAATTTCCCTAAAAGGCAGTTAGTCATCAACAACAACCAGGAATACCGTTCAGCTATAATACACTGCACCGGTCCAAACATCCGATTATCATGAAAGAAACTACAAAACTAGAATAAAAACTAATGCAAAGTAGCTTCGATTATGTGGAGAGTTACCTAAAACTGTGCTTTCATTAAAGCTGGATAAGCAATTACTACGTCTGCTCTCATCTTTAGTTAGAAGATTGTTGTCAACTTTCAATCTGTGTACAAAAGCCTACTAGTATCTTGCTTAAACCTAGATACTGAAGCTTAATAGGTTTGAACCCGAGTACACGAATTTAGTGCTTACAATGACTCTGAGAGTAGAAGCTTAATGTCCAAGTATCTAATACAAAACTAGGTGCAGAATCTTTAAACCTACTTCAAATTGGGTGTTTAAACCTGATACGTACCTTGAACTCGGATACAGGGGATTAATACATAGGCTGCATTTAGATACAGAAACTTTATAGCTTGTATGACCCGAAACTCCAAGATAAGTATTTGTTATTAACATAAAAACAAACTTTCATTTTCTACTCCCTATTCCCGTCGCAGAAATTAGATTTCCATCTAGGTGAACTAAGACTAGAATGTTCCAGGAGTATCTACATTTGATATCGTTTGCTAATCGGAGAAACAATTTAGCCTTTTGCTGAATCTTATCTGCACCCAAATTGTACACAGCTATATTATTTTCTTAACAGTTCCCCTTTTCAATTGAAGTGTTTAGGTTTTCGTTTAGTACTGGTAATTCATCTATCGGGGATTAATCAAAGTCTGCGATGAAGAACTGACGTTGAACGACTTTTTCAGAAAAGGCTATGCCCTTCACCACTTTTCATATTTCATTGAACATGCACGACCATACAGCAACGACACGAGAATTATTGAACGTTATTAAATATTTGACTCATGACAACACACAAAATATCAATTTAGTAGTCCATCTATAAGAACTTGTGCGCTAAGACACCGAGAAACAATGTTATAACACAGTATTATACCGAATAAATAAATATCTGTCAAATTTCCTTTAGAGGCAAACCCAGCAGCAGAATATATTTGGGCTGGCTTTCAGAGGGTAATCAATCACGATTCAGACGTGATTTTTTTAGAATAAGCTGCTAGTCGCCATAACTACGGCGCTGCTGAAATCATTTTCATCATGAGCTGCAATTGAAAAAGTAAAAGAAGGCGACGAGAGAGAGAGAGAGAGAGAGAGAGAGAGAGAGAGAGAGAGGGGGGGGGGTCGGACAAGCCTCTTAAAGATCAATGGTTTTTCACAATCACCAGCATCTGTTGGCTTTGGCTTTGTGACATGTCCCTCCTCACATCATAATAGCGCAGGTCGGAGTCGCAGCGTTTGAACGGCCGTTCTTCCAGCATTCTTTTGTACACTATGTGGAAAAAGTGATTGGACACCGTAAGTAAATAGAAAAACAGTATTGTATTTAAATCAGTAGCGGGTAGCTCCTCCATTTGCAGAGATTACAGCAACCACCCTTTGAGTAAACTGTCCACAAATCAATGTTGTACAGAGAGCTGGATGTTCTTCCATTCAGCCTTGAGTATATCGACCAACTCTGTCAGTGAAGAACATCGTGTTGGTTTAGACCTCACCCGTCGCTCAAGTTCATCCCATAGGCGTTCAGTGGGATTAAGGTCCGGGTTCAGAACAGGCCAGTCCACCCGAGAGACCTGATTTTCGTCATACCACACCAGTGTAGCCGAGGAAACAGGACAAGAGGCATTGCCGCTACTTTGGGAACATTCAGTTATCTAAGATATCTCTATACAGAAGAGAGTTCATGTTGCCATGAATAACAATCAGTGTACACCACACCGTACCAACTGAAACAGCCCCATACCATAACTCCACCGCCTGCGTGCTTCACAGTCGTCACTGTGCACTCTGGAAGCAGACGTTCTCCGGGTAACCGCCAAACTCAGACACGTCCATCCGATCGGAATGATGTGAAGGGGGATTCGTCGCTCCACAACACATGCTGCCATTGCTCCAATGTCCAACTTTTGTACTTTTTACACCATCGTAACCACGTGGCTTCATTGGTCTTTGGGAAGAGAGATTTATGAGTGGTTGAAAAGGCCACAGTCAATTTAGCGACTTGTCTGACATCAGCAATGCATCATATACTCATACCTCTAATTGAGCAGCCAATTATAATGACCTTCTGAAACTCGCTGCTAGCCATTTTATCAACGATTCATCTGAGCGTACTCCCGTTGTCGTTTTTATGACTTATCAAGCACATGTTTGCTGCGGAAGCACACTATTGCGCCTGCGTGGGGGTGTCCAATCACTTTTCTCCCTAAAAGCTTAAGTTTCAGGAGGGGCAAACAGAAATTGATGAACTGGATTGGAATAACGACTAAAGGAGTGTCAGGAGGGTTTTTCGTTTTTTATATCAATAAAGGTATTTTTCATTTTTATAACATAATTGTTATTGTTTATGTTCCTAGAGTATGTGATGTTCAAAATCTTTAAAACTGAATTTCTCAGAACCACGTTGTTGTGGTTAAATCTTTGTTTCACCTAGCTCCTCCATTCTAACTACAAATAACATACAAAAACATCACACGCAAATTTCCTCTGCCCCTTCTTGTTGTCTAGCCAGTTTTTATCACACACACAACGCATCAATATTACTGAAAATCAGAAGATCCAAAACCTACATGAAAGAGGTGAATAAATTAAATTTGAGAGCTTGTTGAAACAATAGTAAAATTTCTTTTCTGAGCCTTGTGTCTTTTGGCTACTTGTGACCCATGGGTCACGAAACTCCAGCAATCACTCAATCGGTCACCAAGAACAAGTAAATACCCTTAAAAAATGTTCTGGAAACAATTTCAGATCTTTGTCAAGCAGTGAATGCGGCTGCTGCAGAGAATGATATCATATTTTTCATCCCCTTAGCCTTTCATGCTGAAGCTGAACGTACACTGAAGAGCAATTGAATTAGAGACAGCTGGCGTTATGCAAGTGTGGCGCCGTGGGCGGCCCTGTAAATGGAAACGACATGGCGTATGCAGCGATCCGAAAATATAAGGAGTGATGCGACGGGAATCAGTAAGAGTCGGACGCAGTATGGGTAAGACGAAGGATCTCAGCGCATTTACTAATAGGTAAATTGTCGGGGCCCGACGAATGGGTCACTCCATCTCGGAAGTCATGCAGGCACTGGGATTTTCACAAGACACTGTGTCACGGGTGCACAGTGAGTACATCGAATCCGGTAAAACCAACCCTGCAAGGACCAACTGCCGTGGACAGCAGCGTGTGGATGAGGTAGTTCAATGTCGGCTAGCTCACATTGTAACAGCGCATAGACGGGCCACAGTGCAAGAAATCGCTCGGCAATTTAGCGCTGGTGCACGAAAATATATAAGCAGCCACACTATCCAGAACCATATCCTCGCTATGGGGTACAGAAGCCATCGTCCCACGAGGGTACTGCTGCTGACCGCACATCACAGGATGCAAAGATTTTCATGGGTGCGGGAACATCGCCACTGGACCCTAGACATGTGAAAAAATGATGCCTGGACTGATGAGTCGAGATTCACGTTAGTACATGCGGATGGCAGGATACGAGTACGGCGCAAACCACATGAAGCAATATATCCTTCTTGCCAGCAGGGTACTCTTCAAACTGGTGGGGGTGGCATTCTCGTCTGGGGACTGTTTACGTGGACTGAAATAGGACCTTTGGTACGTATGACATCGTCCCTCACAGGCCAACGTTAACGGGATATCCTGGACGACCATTTGCCCCCGTTTGTGCGACTTCAACATCCCACAGGGGACCTTATCCTGCAACAAGACAATTCACCGTGCCATCGCTCCCGAATTATATCCGAATGGTTGGATGAACACTCCACCGACGTGATCTCGCTTCCTTGGCCAGCTAGGTCACCTAACCTCAATCCCATCGAGCACATCTGGGATACCATCTTGAGAGATGTTCAAGGCTCTGACCCCCATCCATCAAATCTTCGTGGACTGTGGGAGCTTGTTCAGGGTCGTGGATCCGTATGGCTTCACAACGCTTTCCGTGTCTTGTCGAGTCCATGCCGAGACGAATCGCCGCCGTCATCAGGGCGAAAGGTGGTGCTACACGTTACTAGACAGGTATCTCTAATTCAATTCCTCTTCAGTATATATACGCTGTTGTCTAACATTCAATGCAGAAAATTAATATTATTTCCTACTTACTAACAACACTTTACTTGCTTTTACTGCATACACACACACATGCAGAAGTTCAGCAGAAAAATAAGAAATCAGAAATAACATTATCGCAAAAATATTTGTAGTGCCGTCCAAGACCAGAAACTCTATAGTAAGATTTCCAGAGGAGGACAGTGATCCTTCTTGACCCTCCCTATGAGCGCCCATGATCATTCATTACATCTTTGAAAATGCAAGCACAAATGTCCTGCTGTTCCAGGTCCCAGGAAGTGAAATATTTGGAAAGGGAGTGAGACAAGGAGACTGGAGACATCATACCTCCCAAACCCTTGCGTTCAACAATTCTGAATATCTTTCAGTCACTGAACTGGGAAGACAAGGGAACAATGATTAATGGAGGTCATTTAAGCCGCCATGGGGGACGCAGTAGTCTAAAAGATGGGTCCGGGTTCGAATCCCGGTGAGACATGGATGTTTTTGTCCTACGGAACTTTCTCTCCCCTTTCTCTGGAGCCAGTAGTCCAAAATTAGGGACAGGCGACGGCTTATAGTCCATTGAGTTGCTTAACGGTGGTCGTTAAACACTCAATCAAAAAAAAAAAAAATGGAGGCCATTTAATTCTTCAAGCGGTTGGTACCCGAAACAAATGATACATAAAATATTCTACCCTCCCAAATTTACAAAAGCTAATGCCAAACATGCCGCCCTCCCGCTTTCATCTCGGTACTACTGACCATAGATCAGTAGTGAAAAAAAGCTTTAGCGCGTGACTTAGCGATGCTACGACTCTTGTCGTGATTAGTTAGGAAGAAAAGCAGAGCAAAAGGATTTTTTTTAGATGATCATATAAAAGGAAAACAGATTTATATATGTATGTGTGTGTGTGTGTTGTCACGTTACGGGTATCTGATAGGAGCATAGGAGGGAATTTAAAGGCCTCAAGATGCTTCCTTGGAGTTCTTTTTCGGTCACATTCCGTTCATGGTGATTTGCATATTTTGGAATACGTAACCTTAGGTTTCTTTGTTCTGAGGGAAGATAAAAGAACACGTACGATGGATTCACTCTCTTTCTCTTTCTCTCTCTTATTTTTTATTTTTTTATTTTTTTTTTGATTGGAGGTTTAACGACCACCGTGAGCAACACAATTGGGCTATAAGCAGTCGCCCGTCCCTAATTTAGGGTCACTGGTTCCAGGGAAGGGAGAGAGCCAGTGCCGTAAGACAAATACAACATCCATGCCTGACCAGGATTCGAACCCGGACCCCTTACGGACGAATGATCAGAGGCCAGCGCCTTAGACCACTGCGCCACCGGGACGGCTCTATCTCTTATGAGAGGTGGCTTGTTGTGCACTATTGAAGGGCACTATCGAATACTGCTATGATGTTGCTATGAGAGCTATTTGTTCTCTTTTAGTTTTCCCAGGACGCTGGATTCATCACTCGCTCTTTATCTCTCACCCCTCTACGAGAGAGTGGCCGCATAAGTGATTATTACTATGCCGAGTTCCTGCTAGTATGCTATGGATCTCCATGCATAATTTTTTTATTGGAGGTTTAACGACCACCGTGAGCAACTCAGTGTGCTGTAAGCAGTCGCCCGTCTTTAGTTTTGGGCCACTTGTTCCAGGGAAGAGAGAGAGAGCCTGTGCCGTAGGACAAACAGAACATCTATGCCTCACCGGGATTCGAACCCGGATCCCTTTCAGATTAATGGTCAGAAGCCATCGCTTAGGCCACTGCGCCACAGAGGCGGTCCATGCATCTTCAACTTCATTTGTGGACATCAAACAAAGATCTTCGCTCTTTCCACGCTTATAAGTGAGTCACGGAAGAATTCTCATTGGCCGCCACCGGGAGTCGAACCCAGGGTCTTCCAGTTACACACCGGATATGCTTCCGCTACACCACAGCGGCCTCGAATTCCTCCAGACTCACACACACTAACTGCCAAGTCAATTTGGCAGGTTGCTTCTTGGAGCCCTGCACAATACTGGGGATTCACCAAAGATGGTAAGCAGTAACTGAAGAAATAATTCGAAGGCGAATGAATAATTAATACAGACATGTAACGTGGACTGGGAACATCAAACAAAGATCTTCGTTCTTTCCACGTTTATAAGTTAGTCACGGAAAAATTCTCATTGGCCGCCACCGGGAGTCGAACCCAGGGTCTTCCAGTTACGAGGCCGCTGTGGTGTAGCGGAAGCATATCCGGTGCGTAACTGGAAAACCCTAGGTTCGACTCCCGGTGGCGGCCAATGAGAATTTTTCCGTGACTCACTTATAAACGTGGAAAGAGCGAAGATCTTTGTTTGATGCTCCCAGTCCACGTTAAATGTCTGTATAAATTATTCATTTGTGGATATGATCGAGTGTTGGCTGGACGTTCCTCGTTTGTTCTTCTGCCTGCTGAGAAAACCGCGCCAGGGTGTTTACGCCGAGTTCTTGCTAGTGATAATACGGACCGGTGGATGCATGGGTAATTCTCATCGATTGTGTTTGCTAACTTCTTCCGTGATGTTCCTGTTGTATTCATGTAGTGAAAGGACTTTTTCTTGCTCAAGGACTCGTATGTGTAGTCATGATTATGTTGGAGTTATTCAGCATTTTCTCTGTTGGCTGGTTATTTCAAGGTAAAAGCATTCTTGACCTTTTATAGAAGTTGTAAAAGTTGTAGCTAACGATTTGGAATTCTATTAAACAGTTAAACCTTAAATTTGTGTTGTAAATATGGTGCACTGTTGCTATTACTTAACTTAATTTGAGAATGTCAATACTCTTAAGACAGTCCTTCCTACAGGGTTGAGCTAGCTTGGGCCAGGCAAGGATATAGTTGCAGATTGGACCGTCACAGTGTGTGTGTGTGAAAGAATACTCGTACCTTAACAGAACGTTTGTATTGTAAGGATGAGATCAAACTGACGAATGACGCAATAAGGCGTGATCGGACTCGTAGGAGGAAAAGCAACACAGAAAAGTTCAACATGCATGCAGACAGAACTACTAGTGAACGCTATGATGGTGTAGGCTTCTCATTGTTTGTCTGGATAAGCCTGGGTTGCGAGTCCCAGTAGAGGCATGGTTAGTGTGCCTGTCTTACAGCACTGCTTCTTCTTCTTTCCCTGAAGCCAGTAGTTCCAAATCAGGAACAAACGGCAGCTTATAGCCCTCAGAGTTCTGCATAGTGGTCGTTAAATTCCTCTCCCTCCAAAGGTGATAAGCGTTTAATGGTTGAGACGGGCATTTCAGTTAAACACGCCACCAGCTCCAACAAAAGTAATCCGCTGAGCCCATTCTGTGATCCTTATGAGTAATACAAAACGGCACTCTGGGGCCCTAGTGGTCAGAAGCGTCGGCTTCTGGCCAAGCATTAGAGATGGGCTGGAGCTCCGGGAAGGCACGGATGGTACGCCCGTCCCACGGACACTGACCCTCCGGGACCCAATGGCTCCAAATCAATTATCAGCGACTATGACCCTAGATGATCGCGGTGGTCATTATATACGGAAAGAAACAAAAAACAAGACAAAAGATATCGGTCACTCCCACCTCATAATCTTAACAAGAGTGGCACATAAGTCATATGTATTCAGCGTGACTGATTCATATTATTCCCACTAGAACCGTGCTAAATAACAAAACAGTGCTTAAAGGGAAACTTAATATTCTTAGTATCTGACTCCCACGTAACTTTTATCTTTTATTTAACATTTAGCAATTTTAATAAAAGTCGATAAAAATAATTAATAAATAAATAATAAATATACTAACTGATGAAAACAATAAATTAAATTCCAAATTGCTTTTGAAACTTCTAAAGATCTTCTTGTGGGTTTCTTTCACCTAACCCGTTCACAGCTAAGGCACTATTTTTCTTAGAACTACATCATTGCCATAAATACGTATGTTACTAGTGATATGCATTCGCTTCAAGCCTTCTATCCTCTACTCCATGATGACCCATGACATGATGGGGAACGACTAGTCACCCTGGCACGGACACCATGCCACTGGGTAGAAACTAATGACTCTAACATCTTCTTTTTCCTTTTTTAGGTTCGTCGTCATTGTTACACCTCTTTTAATTGGCAATCCGTCAGAAAGGATTAGTGTTAATCCTCCTTCTAAATGACTGCTTTGAACAACAAATCTAAGAGTAAATCAATGCTCTCTGATGCGCAGGTTCACACGTTCCACTCGCGTTTGGTCCACTTCTCAGGCACCGAATATATTCGTTCGTAATTATTTAAGCCTATGTTGCTAACCCCGAGTTCATTCGTTCCACCCGGTTAAAGGTTTTACCCATCTTCATTTTGTTTATGAAATCTGGTAATGTATTTAATGAAAAAGTATGACATGCTCATCATTGATACATATTGTTCCACTACTTTTCCAAATGATGCCTTGGGCAAGTGATCGAACAGCTTTGTTCTTAATCCGGTCCTCGCAACATAACCGAAACAGTATAACATAAAACCTTGATTCAAATTCACGTCTCCCTACTCCGGAGCGGCTGTTCTCCCATCTAAACGACGCCAGCAAACTTAGCCCAACTAAACACTATTATTGATTTACTCATACGTCAGTAAAACCTAGTCTACGTCATGTAACGTATTACGTTACGTCAGGACAAAGCCATAGTTTGGATTGCTCCAGGTAAGAGAATCTTTAGCTTCATAATGCCCCTGGGCTTTGTAACCAATCAGATTATACATTCACTAGTAATGAGGCCAAAGACATCTACAGAGAGTAGTAGGATAGTGCGATTTTTCGGTCTCAGTGTAAAATTCTAACATCACAAACCTTATGTTTAAGTTTTGAATATCAGTTCATAATTGCCAGCGGAAAACGAACTGGAGGTAAATTTGGATATCAAAATACGGTACTTACGTATTAAACCCGAGACCAAGTTTGGCGCAAATTTAACCACAGCAAGTACACGCACAAGAGTGAAACATTTAACATAAAAATAAGAACATATACTGCCTAAATTACACATAAAAAAGTCAAACAGTTTAAAATAAAGAAAATAAAATTTACTGCCTAACAACGCCAAATACACATACAAAAGTCAAAACAGTTCAAAATAGTATAACTATATTAATAATCCAAAATTTCTTGGCGTAGTATAGAAATAAAACTTTCCAAGCTTTCGCACATCCACCAGATGACTTTTTCAAGGAAGGTAGACAGCTAACTGCAAACTGGACAATACAACGTTTCAACAATTTAAACGCGGTGACTTGACTAGACAATAAATGAATAGACGCAAACGTGATAATTCGAAGAAACGAGGTCGCGTTGCTAGGGCACGCGGTACTATGGTAGAAAACCCAGCATTATTTGAAGAATTGATTCCAAATATGTGGCAACACCAGAGAGACGCTATCAATGCAAGCCCCGCAACTGGTCCAGGTTTCCAAGGTTTCGCGAGTGGCAGTTGATTTGCGCGTGGATTATGAAGTTAATTTCTTTACATCACTCCATATAGGATCGGCAGACTTGATCTTGACTTCTCTTGATAGGACAGTTGTTTATTTTCCGTCTCTTGTATCCCTTTTATGTTTGCTGATTCTAATTCCAAACGAACGTTTGATCATTCTGATGTAGTATCGCTTGGAGCCGTCCGGATATTGTAGTGGGATGGCATAAACACCTGCCTCGTTGAGAAGATGGGGCTTGTCAATATTTCTCTTAAGCATCGTATACAAAGGCGCCGGAGATCTTATGCCGACACCGAAGTTCATCCTCCTGAGCAGGTTTTTGAGTTGATAGGAAACATTTGGTATGTAGGGAATAGAGCCGCAGGTATCGAAGTGGGGCATAGAAATATCAGCACGGCTTGGCTTTCTCGATAAAGTTATGCATCTGGTTCGACGTATATCCCGTCTTAGTGGCCAATTAGACGATGTTTTTTAGTTCAGGTTGTCTAGAACGGACATCGGATGAGACAGCAAAGGCTCTTCTAATTCGAGAACAGATTATGTCCGATGTCCGTTCTAGACAATCCGAACTAAAAACACATCGTCGAATTGGCCACTCAGGCGGGATATACGTCGAACCAGATGCAAAACTTTATCGAAAAAGCCAGAACCAGCCGTTCTAATATTTCTATGCCGCAACTTCGCTACCTGGGCTCTATTCCCTAAATACCAAATGCTTCCTATCTACTCAAAAACGCGTTAAGGAGGATGAACTTCGGTGTCGGAATAAGGTCTCCGGCATCTCTATATACGATGCTTAAGAGAAATATTGACAAGCCCCCTCTTCTCAATGAGGCAGGTGTTTATGCAATCCCACTACAATATCCGGACGGCTCCAGGCGATACTACATCGGAATGACCAAACGTTCATTTGGAATTAGAATCAGCGAACATAAAAGGGATACAAGAGACAGAAAAATAACCACTGTCCTATCAAGAGAAGTCAAATTCAAGTCCGCCGATACTGTATGAAGTGATGTAAAGAAAATAACTTCATACTCCTCACCCAAATTTACGGCCATTCGCGAAACTTTGGAAATCTGGAACAGATACGAGGCTTGCAATGATAGAGTCTCTCTGGAGTTGCCACGTATTTGGAATCAATTCTTTAAATAATGCTGGGCTTTCTACCATAGTACCGCGTGCCCAACCAACGGGACCTCGTTTCTTCGAATTATCACGTTTGCGCCTATTCATTTATTGTTCAGTCAAGCCACCGCATTCAAATTGTTGAAACGTTGTATTGTCCATTTTGCAGTTAGTTGACTACCTTCCTTGAAAAAGCCATCTGGTTGATGTGTGAAAGCTTGGAATGTTTTATTTTTATACTACGCCAAGAAATTTCGGATTATTAGTATAGTTAAACTATTTTGAGTATAATTGGTGTACAATTCCTAATTATTAAATTTGACAAACAGTTCAATATAAAGAAAAGAAACATATATTGAGGCATCAGTCCAGCTTTTCTGATGGTGGCCAAGCATTAGCAATAGCGGTAAGTATTTATATGACTTCAAACACGTTTTCATCTCTTTGTGTCATTCTTCGCCACATAAACTCCGCGAAATAAGATTCGATATGATGACGTGTTTGAAGCCATACTTACCATACACAGAAAATGGCGAAAGCTTGCTTACTTAAACAGCATTACCAATCAACGATTGAAACACACAGAATGCGAAACAAACTAAGAATCGGTTCCTCAGTGTTAGGTAGATCTCAAATTTTCATCGTATTTCCACAAAATGGCGAAAGCTTGCTTACTTAAACAGCATTAGCAATTAACGATAGAATCACACAGAATGCGAAACAAACTAAGAACGAGAAACAAAGAATCGAATGATATATCAAATGAAGGTCTCACTTGACGTCACGAGTCCATAACGAAGTTCGGAACAATGATCGTCGCGGGTGTCTGCTGAGGTCCTCGGTTTAATACCTAAGTACCCAAAATACATATTTCTTTCCTTCTGATGCTACCAACAATGGAATAACATTATAATAATTCTTACGTCACACTTTCTAACGACTTCATCCCTTCTCGATGCAGATTTTATAAAATAATACTAATACAAGTATATTACGTTTAGATGTATAAATCCTAACAGATTGTATCGAGAAAAATGTTGGAAGTCAGGGAAGTACTTCCGAAAGTTTTATTTTTACTCCTCATCGGAATATTTTTTATATATCTAGTGAAAATAGAAGCTGCCAGCAAAGGAAAGCATACAGGTAAAATACAGATGAAAGTACCTAATTATTTAAAAAATGAATGTTCCTAATCCGCAAATAGTCCACAAAAGCCGCGAGGATCTTCGAAAAGCCAATATGAGACGATATCTGTTTTATCAATTGTCATAAAATATTACGCAAATTACACACTGCGCAGAAAAATATCTTGCATGTTCTAGTTGAGCGAAGCGTGTAACAAAAAGTCACCCTTGAAGCACCATTGTTGTCATTAAATATTTCGTATATCCACCAGATGTATTTTTCAAAGAAGTTGGACACAACTGTGCGTCTTTCTCGAAAAAGCCATATGGTTGATATTCGAAAGCTTGGAAACGTTTATTTCTATTTTTACGCTAACAAATAGGATTACTGATATAGTATTTTATATAATTATTTAATAATTATTGTACTTCTGGGTCAAGGACCAACAAAGTGAATTTTTGAAATACGACACAATGATATCATATTCACACTCCACTGTGCATAACGAAGTAAATTTCTCCGTCATTTTTATCCGCACCAGGATTCGAACCCGGGTCCCCTCATTCCGGAATAAGTTGCTCTACCAATTGAGCTACGCGGACGTTTTATTCTGATTCCTATCTGCCTTTATGTCGTGTGCGTCCTTCTGGCAGGTACGTCACATCTCCTGGTACGTCACATGTGTTATTTTGAGAGACTAGTTATAAAAGTAGCTCTTACCCTTTCAGTTCAAAAAGTTTGCAAAATTCATGAATTAATTTTTTTTTCAATATAGCAACCTAATATTTTATTTTCTTCCGTTATACACACTGCACACAACTGGTGCAGCGTTTAAGAAAACATTCTCCGTAAGTACATACGAAATGTACATAATTGTCCTGTCTGAGGGGAGCAAGACTCATGAGTGAGTTTCAAAATATGGATCTTCCGTACGTTTGATGAAATTCATGAGCGCAAAAATATCCATAACTGTCAGCGATTTATTTCGTACTGCGGGGACGTGGGCAAATTTGAGGGGGGGGGGGGAGTTATTACAATTAAACGTAATATTTCAGGTAATCCGTACGCACACGCACACACACAGTGGCATGGATTTATACACACAGCCGCAACACCCCGAACTTTCCTCAGACACCCCCATCAAAAATCACACACACACACACATGAATTGAACAGTTTTAAGAAGAAATACGAATGAAACTGACGAAATATATTTTAAGCAAATTCTGTAAATGGACAAAGAACGGGGGAAAAGTGTATCAGGAACTGTCACAAAAGTTTCAATTACAACTTTAATCAGATTATACGCAGCGAATTTTGCGCCCTTGCAACGTATACTCTATATTCACTTTCCTTTTGATTTTACTATCTCTGGTTATTTTATTTTACTGTGTAAATTATCTTCTTACTGAAAGAGATGTTATTTCTCCCGCTGAATGAGATCTGGCAATGAATGTAAGTCATGACGTGGTGGTAGCCAGTATAAATAGGCGCGTTCAACGATACCTAAGGAGAGCGTTTGTTGTTGTATAGAGAGAGAGTTTGTTTATGTGGTGGAGAGCGTTTGTTGTTGTATAGAGAGAGCGTTTGTTGTTGTATAGAGAGAGCGTTTGTTGTTGTATAGGGAGAGCGTTTGTTTATGTGGAGAGCTGTTGTTTATGTGTCAGAGAGCTGTTGTTTATGTGAGTAGAGCTTCGTTCATGTGCAAGGAGCTACGTGTTATTTGAGTAGCTGTGTGTGAAGTGTGTGTGATGATACCAGTAGAAGTTCATAATAAAGAGTTTTAAGTAAGTACGTCTTTCTCAGTTCATAGTACTGTCAGACCTCTGTCTGGCGGTTAGGTTTATTTCATTTAGTGTTATTAGTAACAACCAGCATAAGACTTTATTCATCTTAATTACTACTACAACATTACTACCAGTTATAAGCTTGTTCATTATTATTACTACTACACTACTAGCAGGAAAGTTTATTCATGATCTTAATTAACAAACAACAACCTTTACTAGAAGAAACTAGTAACAACAACCATTTGAATTCATTATAATATTAGTGAAAGCTATATTCACTATAATTAGCTTAGTGGTAGCAAAAGTTTTATGCATTATACCCTCTCTTGAGCTGTGCCCGGAGCAGCTGCCTCGCCCTAATTACGCATTTAATGAGCGGATTTCTAAAATTCTTTAACTGTTAAATTGTTGTTAAATTTTTTATCACGATTTTTTTTTTTTTTTGATTGGAGGTTTAACGACCACTGTGAGCAACTCAATGGGCTATAAGCAGTCGCCCGTCCCTAATTTAGGGTCACTGGTTCCAGGGAAGGGAGAGAACCAGTGCCGTAAGACAAACACAACATCCATGCCACACCGGGATTCGAACCCGGACCCCGTTCGGACGAATGATCAGAGGCCGTCGCTTAGACCACTGCGCCACCGGGGCGGCTTTATCACGATTGAATTCATTTTATCTAAATAGTTCCTGTTCATACCGGATCTAACATAATTTTTTCAAGTAAGAATTTATGAAGTATTTGCTTGTATATTCATGTGTTTTCATAGTAGGCCGCAAGATTAAAATTCCGGACCTGGCTTTATGGGCTTTCGAAAAAAACAATTGACAGTATGTTCATGTGCTCCTGTTCTTAAACTCTACTTTCACCTTAAACAAATATATATAGCGATAATGACTTATAACACAATATATTATGAATGATCCAATGGACATACTTCGTTTCAGGTACCGCGATTCGTAAGGAACCAAACGAAGATTGCTTTTCTGCAGTTGTCAGGAGCATTAGAAGAATATTTATGAAACGAAATCGTACAGCCTCTTTAAAGGAGAAAGCTGTTGTGCTTTGGAAAAGCCTTTGGGGAAAGCGCCCAAGTGGAGAAAACATCCGTCTTTCCATCTCCACAGAGAAAGCTGTACTACCGATTTCAACTATATTTGCTCTTCAAACTCACGAAAAGGAAAATTACTCGACACCCAATCATAGAACACCAATCTCAGGATCCACCTCTCACAATCGCAACGACACCACGGAGGATTATTATTTTACATCGACAAAATCCCACGTAGATGATTTTAGCAATATGCATAGTTTGAATCTTTCGACGAATGGCTTGGCAATTACTCGAAAAATAAGCCACCTTACTGTAAAATTAAAAAATAATCATTCTGTTGACCTTTCTCGAAATAACAAGAGCAGTAGGCTAAACCGTATCAAACTAATGAGAGACTGGAACGCCGCAAGCATAGTAATACCGAATTTTGATCAGAAAGTGGATTTCATAAGCTACAACCTCAATAGGAACGATATTTTGCCCCGTCTCCGAGATAAGCCACAAAGGCATTTCATTATCCCCCTGCAAAAGCACATCGAGCGAAAAAGATCTACCAGAGTTATTCGAGCAAAAAGAGATACGAAATCTAGCAACCGAATCTGGATACTCCCTGTTGGTCGCAAAGTTCGGAGTTCTGTTGGCCGGAGAGGTAAAGCGTCCTTCCAAGATTCGCACGACGATCCTGGCATGGTTAGGAACAGAATGCAGAACAAAACGCAAGGAGAAAAAACTGTGACCTATCAGTCGGCAGACAGTGCGACGTCTTCTAACCGTGACTGTTTTAGCAAGAGCGACGTTCTGCTGCTGATACTTAGCATCAGCTTTTTCTTAGTTATAAGCGGATGTCTAGCCGGTGCCTTAGTGAATTTTGGATTTTGCAACTTTTCACGGATGCAGAAAACGTTTTCACCGGACAAGTGGTGGTCTGAAGGAGAAAGTCGCTGGGATTTCAAAGTCTTCAGGAATGCCAGGGTTGCCTCATCGGAAACATCTCAATCAGCTTTAGAAGAAAGCACACTGCCTCTCATTGGTTAGAGCCATTCGCTAGATTAATTCAAATAAAAAATATCTATGGACTGATTGTTGACTGTTCTTGAGATGGACCGATAACAAGGAAGCTAAATCAGAATGTTTTTTTCAATTACTCCTGATTGATGCGTAGCCAGGATTTTTTTTCGGGGGATGTTCAAGCAGGAGCACGGTGTATGATACTAGTGTATGATGATCGTACCGAATTAAGGTCATATGTCTGAATACGACCTTGCCTTACTATTGAATTACTTGATCCCTTATTTTACAGAACCATGAAAATAAACAGAGCCCTTGACAGTTGCCATGTAAAGAATGCTTTTATGCTCTAAAACTGTAAATCTCAGGAAAAGAAGTCTTCTTCACCCACGTACGTGTCCTCGATAACAGTAGAGCGAACCCTATTACGCATGGGTGTCCGGAGTCGACGCTGCGTCAAGGCGTCCATGTTAACCCTGGTCAATCGCTAACAACGCCTGCAGTTCGTATGGGGCTACCGTCATTGGACAGTTGAAGAGTGGAAAAAGGTTACCTTTGACGAATCAAGGTTTCTACTCCACAGGAGTGACGGGCTGTAGCGAATGCGGGTTAGATACACGAGAATTAACACCCGGACACACTTGTCGGTCAAGTACAGGCCAGCAGGCGTGTCCGGGTGTTAATTCTCGTTTCTCGGTGATGATGTCTACCAACAGCACAATGCGCCGTGTCACGTCGCTAAGGGGTGACTGACTGGTTCGAGCAAAACGACAGCGATGTCTCCGTTTTCCCTTGGCATGTGAAATCCAGCTAAATCAGTCCCATAGAACACTTGTGGGACTATTTGGATCGACAAGTTTGACGTACCCACCCACAATAAAGACATCTCTGGGACCTCCATGTTCTGCTGCAGTTCGAATAGCCACGCGTGCCTCCGGCAAACTTCCAGGGCCTCATTGCGTCCATGCCACGAAGTCTCGCAGCTGTCATCGGGGCAAAGGGTGGTTATTTTCATTTAGGGGTAGGTGGTCATATTGATCTGATACGACCTTGTATTTGGTAAGAATTACACTGATAAGCCATTCCATTATAGCCTAAAGAATTGATCGTGCCTGAAGACAGAACGGTGGCGCAGATGAAGTACATAGAGCAGTATATATACCATCCGAGGACCGGATTTCGGTTAGTAGACTGTACGGAGTCAGAATTGGAAAAGCGAGCGATTTATCGGAGTTTGATGAAGGACAAATTGTGATTTCACAGCTATTCGGAACTACGATCTCGGAAACGGTGCGGCTTGTGGGTTATTAACGTGCCGCTGTAGTGAGTACGTAACAAAAGTGGTGCACAGATGGTCAAACGAAGAACCATCGTCCAGCCATGTGTCTTCCACAGTGCACTGATGCCAGACGGGAGCGGAGACTGTTGCTCATTGTTCACAGCGACCGCAGAGCCACATTGCGACAAATCACCCGCAGCTACAACAGTGTTGATCAGGGCAATGTGTCACAGCACACAGTTCGTTGCAGTCTTCTGCGCATGGGACTGCGTAGCCGAAATCCCAGCCGAGTCCCCATGCTTACTGCACGCCATCGCCAACAACGCATGGAATGGGCCCAAGATCATCGAGATTGGACCGTCGATGATTGGAAGAAATCAGCTTGGTCTGACGAATGAAGATTCCTGGCGCACCGCGTAGATGGCTAGCGCGAATACGCCGGTTACCAACGGAGGCTATGGCACCAGAACGTACTGTTGGGCGGAAACAGGCCAGAGGCGGCGGTGTTATGCTGTGGGCGATGTTTTCTTGGGATACTTTTGGGTTTATTATCCGAATAGCACAATCCCTGACAGCTGTCAGGTACCGGAACATCGTTGCAGACCAAGTTCACCCATTCATGGCAACTGTGCTCCCTGCTGGTGGTGGCAATTACCAACAGGATAATGCTTCATGCGACACTGCCAGAATCGTCAAGGAGTGGTTCGAAGAACATGCTGGTGAGTTTCTGTTAATGTCCTGGCCTCCAAATTCACCTGACATGAACCCAATTGAACATTTGTGGTTCGACCTGGAAAAGCGGGTTGTAAATATACGGGAACTTGAGGACCTGGTGTTGATATTTTGGTATCAGTTACCCCAGGATACCTATCGCCACCTCATCGAATCCATGCCTAGCAGAGTGGCGCCGGTTTTAAGGGCTAAAGGGGATCCTACAGTAGGTGGTCATATTGCAATGGCTCATCGCTGTATATAAAAATTAATCATTTAGTTGCATATTTAGTCTTTAACTTCATCTTATAAATAATCTATTATCTACAAACCACCACTTACAATGGCATTTGTTTCTTTGCTTGAACTCTTCGGCTTCATAGTGATTCCTAGGCGCCCCAAAGTTCAGTACCTAACGTTTTCTCGGAAAACTCTGATTATAAATGGTTTCAGCAAATTACTATGTGAAAGCTCAGTTTTTGTGTGGCTTCCAGAATAGCTTATCTCAAATGCCTCACTCTTCTGAATATTAGACGCTTATCTAATTTAATGCCTGGTGCTTCGACAGCGGACTGCCTTCGCTTGTTCAATTCAAGAAAGCCGAAAAAGAAATATAAGTAGGTAGACAAAGGAGTTCTGGCCATTGATTCTGGAGTAATGAAAATATTTTACTTTCTGCACGGAATAAAATGCCCTTCATACGCGCCCACGGATTATAAACAGATTGTATGTATTTTTCGTTAACGTAGAGTATTGCTATAGTTTCTGTCGCTGGGTTGCTATGGTGTATCTTACGCTGTAACGTATACTCTATATTCACTTTCCTTTTGATTTTACTATCTCTGGTTATTTTATTTTACTATGTAAATTATCTTCTTACTGAACGAAATATTATTTCACCCGCTGAATGAGATCTGGCAATGAGTGTAAGTCATGACGTGGTGGTAGCTAGTATATAGGCGCGTTCATCGAGACTTAGGTGGAGCTTTTGTTGTTGTTATGAGAGAGCGTTGTTGTTTACGGAGAGCGTTTATAATACGAGGAGAGATTCTTCATTATTGTAAAACAAGTTGTGTGTGTGCTTTAGTTGACCAAGAGTCTTATAATAAAGAAGTTGCCGTAAGTTAGTCTTTCTCAATTCATAGTTTTTGTCAGACCTCTGTCTGGCTGTTAGGTTTATAACATTTATTTATTACCATAAATAACCAGCGTTAAGACTTTGTTTACGTTCGTAATTAACTAGTAACAACACACTTTTGAATTCACTATTTTGAAGCTTAGTACAAGTATATCATTAACTAGCTGGTAGGAAGAGAATCATTCATATTAATTAGCTTAGCGGAAAGAAAATAAAGCTAATTCATTATAACGCTTGCAGTCGTTTTTAAATACAACACGCGTTTCAATCACGGTCTGCTATTCATCGAATTGTATGTGTGTGCTAGAATTACCATTACCAGTGCAGCGCGAGACCTGCTTTCAACCGGTGAAGCTAAGATTGCTAAATTCATCATTAGTAATTTATTCTGATTACTACAAAATACACTGCTGGACAATTGCTAAGGACGGATCATAAACGGCTATATAGCGCATAAAAAAGTAAGTGTGGTTGGATGCCAAGTGAAATAAAATAATGTCAGAATGCCAGGACATTACAAGAAAGACAATTTATTGTGCTCTGAAATCCAGAAGGCTTTGGAACGTGTTCAAGGGACAAACAGGCCATTTTGTGCAGAATACGTAAACGTGAAAAAAATGCAATTACCGTCCGCAGGCGTTCCGGCGTAAGATGTCAATATGGGATATGGCCACCATGGAGGGCGATGCAAGATTCCACACGTCGTGTCACGCTTTGCACAACATTATCAAGCAGCTGTTGGGGTAATTTATCCCATTCCTCTGTCAGTGCACGGATAAGGGTGTCCTTGTTTATTAGAGAGCATTGGCGATCAGCAAGACTCCTCCCCAAAACATCCCACACATTTTTAATGGGATTCAGATCTGGAGAACGTGCTGGCCATACGAGGCGTTGAATATCCTCGCTTTCAAGACACTCCTGGACAGCGACTGTTCGATGACATGTTGCGTTGTCGTCCATAAAAATGAATCTATCACCGACAGCACCACGGAACATGCGAACATGAGGTAGCAGAACATCATTAATGTATCTTTGGCCAGTCATAGTCCCAGTTGGAAGCACATAGAGAGACGTACGGTCATTGAACATGATGCAAGCCCATACCATGACACTACATGTCCGATATCGGTCCATTTCCTCTATGTTTGTTGGACAATATGCAGTACCACTATCACGCCAGATCAGTTGTCGGCGACAATCAGACGATAGACTGTATCTACTCTCATCTGAGAAGAGGACAGCAGACCAGTCGTTATCAGTCCAATTGCGATGTTGATGGCACCATTGCAAACGGGCGGTACGGTGACGTCTGGACAATGGGATGCACACAACAGGACGGCGGGCGTATAGTCCTCCTTCATGCAAACGTCTGGAGACAGTTTTTCGGGAGATCCGCTTGCCAGTAGCAGCCATAAACTGATTTGCTACCTCACTAGCTGTGCTGCGCCGGTGTCTTTTTGTTGATAGCACTATGCACCGATCTTCTGCAGGTGTCGTACTGCGAACACGACCTCCCCCGTGACGTTTGCTACACTCTCCATTTGTTTGAAAGGATTTCCAAAGCCTTGAAACAACACTGTGGCCGACGTCGAACTCCCTGGCAACATCTGTTATTTTTCGCCCTTCTTCAATCTTGCCAATAATACCGCCACGCGTAAAATCATCTAGATGATGTCGAGAAGACATACTGAAAATTGCAAGGTCGTCAATTGATTCTTTCCCTTTCAACTTTGCGTTTGAACAACAACGGTCAATACGTGTCAAATCCTTTATATCTCTTATCAGCGCTATGACGTCACGAACAAGTTCGGCAATCCAAATTTTTTGCGTACGCACAACACGTCTTACTGTATCCCGCACTTATGCTAATTTCCACATTTTCCTGCCTTCCATTTTATGGTGCTATCGTTGCTATTGTCCTCTGTCCTTAGCAATTGTCCGGCAGTGTATATTGCTGTGATTAGAAAATAAGATACATTGCATTATTTTAATTCCTTGAACTGCAATTCCGAAAAAAAAAAAAAACTTTTGCTTGGTGGGAAATGTACTATCTGATCAAAAGTATCCGTTCACTTCTTTCCCAAAACTCCCCAAATGTGTTCCATGAGGTTGAAATCGATGTTCTGTGCAGGCCAGTGCATTTATTTCACACACATCTCCTCAAACCATTCATGCACAGACCTCGCTATTTGAACTGGGCATTGTCCTGTTGATAAAGGAAAGGGACTTCACCAAACTATTAACATGATATTGAGAGCATAGAATTGTGGGGAATATCAATTTAACCGGCAGCGTTAAGATTCCCGGGAACTGGAATTAAGGAGTCTTGCTCAAAACATGAAAAACGGCGTCAGAACATAATTCCTTCGCTACCAAACTTCGCAATTGTCACAAAAGAGTCGAGAGTGAGCGTTCACTTGGTATCTTCCACACCCAGATACGACAGTCGGACTATCAGTTGGTGAAGCATGATTAATCACCCCAGAGAACACGCTTTCAATGCTCCAGGGTCTTCTGGTCCCGAGCGTTACAGCACTTCAACCGACGATTGGTGTTGATCTTGCCGATATTATACTTTCGTGCTTCTGCTTGGCCATGGAAACCTAGTCTCTTCAGCTCTTGACGAATCGTTACGATGCTGAGTTGCTTCCAGAGACATTTGGAACTCCATGGTGAGTGTTGCTACCGAGGAGAAGCCATTGTATGGCCTCACCCTTTTCACCACTCTGCGGTCCCGCTCTGCCGTTCAACGTGGCCCACTTGGTCGCGATCTCGCTGTTGCTCCTTCTAGGCGTTTCCGCATCACAATAACATCACTAACAGTTAATCTGGGCAGTTGCAGCCGAGCAGAAATTTCTGAGATCTGTCGTGAGGCCCATTGTACAGTTCATGCTTATCTATGATGTTTGCCAGGCCACGTTCGTTCTTGTATACCTGCGCGAGGCCTGGATGTGACGTATATGGACAAATCCACTACTCAAAAGGGGTGTCCGGATACTGTTGATCATATAGTGTACTAGCCGGTATAGCCTAAAAGACAAACAATAATAATCGAGAAATGCTTCATAAATTGCATCAACGAGCTTTCCGAACAGCCAAAATGAAGGCAACGCGTATTCCGGTCTGGTGCTCTGGATGTAGAACAGGTAAAACAAAACTACGCTTCAAGTGTGATATTGAAAATCTACCCTTCAAAGGTAAACATACATCGCTGGTAGCGGAGTTTCAGATGTTGGCAGAAAATCAACGCTTTATTGCTGTCTCGTGTGTAAGATCCTACTACCACTCACTGATGCACACAGCAAGTGATATGAGGTACGAAGGTTGTACTGAAAGAAATTCAAAAGTAGGCATAACTTTTTTATTAACTGACAGATGTCGTTCAAATTGCACATGTTGGTAGAGTAACTCCTTCTCTATACAAAGATAGTATATAACGTAGTCTCTATCACAAGCGGTGCATTTGCGCCAACTCTCGAATCCTCTTTGAAAACATTCAGGTGTGGACTGTTGTACCCACTTCTTCACAGCCATTTTCGCCTTATATGTGTCGTCAAATCGTTGTCCCTGGAGACTGTTCTTCATTGGACCAAACAGAAGGCAGTCGGAGAGCGCCAGATCTAGGCTGGACGATGGATGGAGAACCACCGAACAGCTAAATTTGATGATCGCCTGATTTGTTGCCAAAAACGTGTGTGGTCTCGCATTGACATGGTGAATGTTGATCCTTTCCAGATTCTTGTTCAGTCTCTTCCTCCTTGTGGCTTCTCTAAGCTTTTTGAGGGTGTCAATGTACCGCTCGCTGGTCATAGTACGTCCCCGCTCCAGAAAAGCAAGAACAATAACACCCGTGTCATATTAAAAAGCAGTCACCATGACTTTCTGGGCTGATCGCTGGCTCTTGAACTTCTTAAGCCTTAAAGAAGAGGTGTGACGGCATTCCATGGATTGATTCTGCGTTTCCGGATTGGAAAGATACGTCCACGTTTCATCCGCTGTCACCAGATCGAAAAAAAACGTGCCTTCTTCGGCTTCAAACTCTTCCAGCAGATCAGTGCGGACTTCCACCCTTCTCTGTGTCAACTGCTGAGGTACCCACTTTGCACACACTTTCCGATACCCTAAGTCTTCCACCATTTTGTGTACGGCATTGTAACCACAGTCCAGTTGTTTAACAAGCTCACGGATTGTGACTCGTCTCTCCGCGCGAATCAATTCATCCACTCGCTGACGATTCGTGTCAGTGGTCGCAGATGATGGTCAATCACTGAGTGGTTTCTTTTCAATGCGGGTTTTCCCTTCTTTAAGGTTAAAATCTTCCTAATACGTGGCGACAGTAAATAAATAAATACATCACTCTTTCCACGTTCCAAAAACGCACAGCAACCGAAAAATTGTTTTCCAGCCGCCGCTGTGGAATTGAACTACAGAACTATCGATATCTAGCCGAGTGCGTTACATTTACACCACGGTGGCCAACAACCCACTGTACTTCTTCATCCATCTGTGCACATTTCTCTTGTCAATGGTGTCGTCTCTGTAAACACTTTGTAGCCTTCTGTGGATGTCGGACAGCCTGCACTCTTCCTTCGTCACGAACTCAATGATGGTACGTTGCTTCTGCTTGGAATCCATTATTTACCTGCAATGAAGAAGAAGGGTTACTATAGAATAAGAGTTACTCTACTAACATGTGCAATTTGAATCACCTCTCTCAATTAATAAAAACGTTATGCTCAGTTTTGCATTACCTATTGTACAACCCTCGCATTTTCTGTAAACAAAAACTCTTTTTAAAATGGTGTAGTACTTTATTTGGTCTTTTACATTTCTTGGTAATTCAATCATTTCGCGATTGAATAGTAGCAGCATTAGTTAAGTGCTCCTTGCCAGTCAGCGACACAAACTGAACGATTAATTTTTCTGTCAAAAATTCTGTCATATTTTTGACAGAAAAGAATAATAGATAGCAGCTCGTGAGGAACAACTGTCGCAAAATGAAGTGGATACATTCCCTATGCAATATAAATGCAAAACACAACTGGTGGCAGGTAGCATAACACTTTTCAAAAGGGATCACTAGTACCGGATTGGATCCAGTTTCGCCTGATACTCCTTAGCGGGTACGAAATGAAGCAAAAAATCACTTTACACCTCGTAGGGTAATAAAAAGTTTTTAATTACTGATAACGTTTGCTGAATGAAATCACACATCCTACTACAAATCGAAAGACAGGTTGTTTTGCTGGAGACGGAATAGCGCTATGCAGAGTAAAGTCCTTTAAAGTCCTTTGCACAAGACCTTACACTCACAGGAACGGGTTTCAAAATTTTTTCCAAAGCCCACCTTCTTTATTGTTCCATATTCTGTGTACATCTCAGTGTTTCTGCTAGTGCTTCACTCTGTGGGATATTCTAGATTTTCTCCTGTTCCTACCCGAAGCACGGGTTCCACGCCTGGTGAGTTGAGGGGTTTAATCTTCTCCTGCATTCCCAAACTATCCACTGCTCTTTCCGGTAATTATAATGCATGGTTCAGTCTTCTACTAGCAGCGCATCCTTTTATACCTTTGTGAAGATTTTCTAGAAAGCAAAGTGCCTTTTAATCTAAATTACTGTTAAGTACTGCCAGATTTATCTTGATGGTCTGTTGTCACCTTCAATCGATCTCTGAGGACACCGGATGGCATTTGCCCTAAATCTGAGAGAGAGAGAGAGAGAGAGAGAGAGGCCTTTAATGTGGAGGAATTTAACATACAAGTCTGCTTCAAAGATACTGGGGAAACCTAAAATGATATCGTGGTTCAATTTTAGTACCATTTTTTTTGTTTCCTGGTTTAATGACCACCTGAACATCTAAAGCTGGTGTGATTAAAAAAAAAGGGGGAGAAAAGACAAAGAAAGCAGCAACTCAAAGTTAAAAGTGCTATGACCTCTCTTAGGTCCGCAAACCCTGAACAAGCTGCAGAAATCGGTCAGAATCTGACTGTGAGAAATAAAAAAAAACGGCCCTTTTAAGAGCTGAAAGAAATTTATTTCACCTGACTTTGAAAACCGACTTCCTCTTAGTGACAGGGAGGTACAGTTTCATATTAACAAACTCAGGAATAAAAAGGCACCTGGTAAGGACGGTAGTAATAATAAAATTATGAAAAAATTACCGGAAGAATATGTGTACACGCTTACCAAAATTTACAATAAAGCTATTGAAATAAAATACTTTCCACATGAGTGGAAAGCCGCTGAGGTAATTTTACTACCCAAGCCCGGTAAAAAGCCGGCTAATCCAGAAAATTACAGACCTATTTCGTTGCTCCCAACTAGGGGAAAAATATTTGAAAAAATAATTCTTAATAGAATGCAACAATTCTGTGATGAATTCCCAGTAATTCCACTTATTCAAGGAGGTTTCAGAGATAAACACTCCACGGTGCACTAACTCTCTAGAATAACTGAAAAATGTGCTGAAGGAATAATAAAAAAAGAACACACAGCAGCCATATTTCTGGATGTGGCAAAAGCATTCGATGAACGCCCACATGAGGCAATTATCTACAAACTAATAGCACATGATTTCCCACCCTGGATTATTCATATAATCAAATCATACCTTACTAATAGAACATTCTGTATAAAAATCAATGGGAAAAAATCGTTAAAAAATCGAAGCTGGTGTACCACAAGGCAGTGTACTCGCGCCAACGCTGTATTCTATTTTTACGTCAGACTTTTCCAACTATAATAACAGGAATCTGACTACAGCTCTCTATGCTGACGACACTGCACTTGCTTATACTTCCAAAAATAAAAATCAAGCAACTTTGATGTTGCAACATTATGTGGAACAACTTGAGAAGTATTTCTTAGATTGGAAAATCAAAATCAACACTGAAAAAACTCAAGCAATTATATTTTCTAGGATTAAACATCAATACAATCCAGACTTTGAAATAGAAATGTATAAAAAAATACCTTGGGTAAAAGATGTTAAATATTTAGGACTTTTTATGGACCACAACCTGAATTGGAACAAGCATATTAAAGAACTCTGACCAAATCTCTTAAGATCAGAGGAAGTCTCCAGCCAATAATAAAAAATAAAAGGCTTAGCAGGAGAAATAAAACTTTGATATGGAAAGCCTGTATCAGCCCTGTTATTATTTATGCCTGTCCTATCTGGGGTAACTGCAACAAACAGCAGAAAAATAAAATTACCTCATTTCAAAATAAAACCCTACGTTATACGGTTGGACTTGATGGAAGAACTTCAAACCAAGCTATCCGAAGCATGCAAAATATTAATTCTATCCATTACACGATGTATGACTTAGCTAAAAGATACTATGAAAAAGCTAAGATTCATCCTAATCCTCTGGTCAGAGAGGCCATTGACTATACTGTCAAAGAAACTGACAGATATAAAAGGCCAAAAGCTATCTTAAATAAAGTTTCAGAAATGAACCCAATTCACAACTACCCTATAAAAAAATAATAACAATAATTGGGACTAGTGTTCAGAGGGTATTATTCTTCACACATTTGAAGAATTTTTGATAAAAAAAAATACTTCTCACACGTGAAGAAATTTTGTTAAAAAAAAAAAAAACCGGCTCTTTTAAGGGTCAAACTCTTGTTTTGCAAAAATGAATATTTCAGTCCACATATATGAGATTGGCCCAGAAACAAGGTACTATGGTTTATAAAAAAAAAAAAAAATAGTACTAAACTCCCCTCCAGCCAGTGGTAAACAATATATATATATATATATATATATATATCTTCTTTGAGAAGCCCATGAGAAGCGAGGCGAAAAAGCCGACTCCTACACGGGAACTGATCAAACGACAACTGTGTGGCTTAAGGTGCCTTGCAACACATGGTTTTGTGAAAAAACTGGGTGTTTATCTGTCGGATTTTTCTTGTGTGGTTCTTTTCTTAATTTAGGCACCCCTTTTCCCTGTCCTTTCCCCGATTCCCTGTGGCCTGGCGTTGACTGCGGGATGAATTGCTTTGATTGATTTGTTGCAGGTAAGTATGTAGGGCAGCTTGCAACTTCAATACTTAACGGGAAACCGTATACTCCTTTTACTCAAACATTTCTGTACTTTTCTTTCATGCTGTTCTATCAGGGAAATCTGTTCCCAAATATCTTATCTTTTTCTTTTTCACCTGACAAATGGCGCAGAGCGCTGTGGGTTCGGGTCTCTCAACCTCAGATAGGAAATCTCTATTGCGGCGTTCTAAAGCTATAAGCAGTCGCCTGTACGTAATTTCAAGCCACTGGTTCCAGAGAGGGTACAGAGCTATCACTATCAAACAAGCACACTACCACTGCCTCATCCGGGACTCGAGACCAGACCCACCTCAAATCATTGGCCAGAAGACTGTGCTTCTGACCACTCGACCAATCGGGTGACTTTAAATACTTCAAAACTAAATACCTTTTTATCCGTATGTAAAGGTAAATAAGTGATGCGCAAGTTTTTTCTGTGTGTTATACAAATATTATTTAATCGATCAGCACTATTGTTGGACAATTGCCACAGCACCTGAGTTGGATGATTTAATTTGCCCGTAGCTTAAAATGTGAAGATAGTTTTACTAGCTCCGAAGACAGAACTAAATTTTATTGCAACACAAAAGAGTAAAGCAAACAAGTTATTTAAATGCAGCATTTATGTAATGAGAGGGAAAGTGTTGCATCGGCAAGCCGGAATAAAATAAAATGCCAGAAAAGCAAAAAAAAAAAACGCAAAGGGGAAACACCTTGTTGCATTAAAAAAACATGAATTTAACTCAAGAAACTTCCTCGAAATATTTGCTTCTAAAGCATTTTGTTTCTCAACAGTGACAACAAATGAAGGATTGTTACAACAGACAAAAACTATGTCTTTTTTTAAGAGTGCGTTTGTCACCATGTATTAGACATTTTTAGTTGTTGCAGTCGCAGAGCTGAGAAAATGAGAATAAGATTCCGTAGTCTTAATGACTTTTAAGATTCGAAAACAAACAACAGATAAGTGTTAAAAAATAAGTTTGTGGTTTAAGCCATTAACTTCGTTTTCAGGAATTCAGCCATCGAAGAAAAACTTAAGATGAAAAGATTATGATTTGTTGTATAAAATAATGCTAAAGAACTAACTTCACAGCAACAGAGGGGAACATTACGCATTATTGCAATACCATTTACTGACATCCAAAACGCGGTACTGTTTCTTCTTTTTAATACCATGCTCAATATAAAATCAGTTACACTACAAATCCTACGATGGAGCATCCTAAGCAAACGATTAAGAAAAGTGCAAACATATTATCCAGTATCTATTATTTGCCAAGACACTCTAAGAAATTAAACATACCAAAATGAACATTACAGTTACATTTTGAAAGGTTAGGTTTAATTTGCGAAGAGAGAAGTAATGGATTATTCTTTATTTACCAACAAAGAAGATGCTGCTGTACAGATATTAAGGAGCATGTTTTCTTATCGGGGAAATGTTACCAGTTTAAATTAAGACCTGGATCTCAGATTTTATATTAATTAAGAGTCCCGATATTCTAATTCATTTAAGCAGGCGATAACATCCTCTGTTTGCCTATTCCGCAGTTGTTCAGAAAACAATCTAAATATGTAAAATAATGAAATATGCTGAGTTGAATTTAAAATTACCTAATATCAAAATTAGAATCGTAAGCATTTACAAAAGTGAACTATTTTCAGCGAACAATCAGGGCATTTTTGATTTGATTAATACGTCGATCTCAAACACTTTTGGCTGAAAGTGTTACATGAGACATGCATGTAAACAGTCTCTGGAATATTTTATTGAAAAGGAGAAACCGAACTCAAATTTTAATCATGACACTCTTTCTGTCTCTTTCAAGTAAATTATATATAAATAAGCAAATAATTTTCTTCAGGGTCAGTCATACTAACGTTCAATAAACATGTTACTGACAGATTTGAAACACAGTCAGTAAAAGCATTACAGACAATTGCCATGGAATCGATTACCGTGTGAAATGTTATTTCAAGGAAGCAAAGGAATTATATTCGCAATTATAACACTCAATCTCACACCCTTTCTCCTTTTCCCATAAAAAGTATGTCGGTCGAGCATTTCCAGGGAAGAGCTAAAGCATTTTAATTGCAGTTAGTTGGTAACAAATTTTACATTTACACGCATAAACGCGATTAAAGTTATATAAAATTAAACTCTCTTTATAGTTTAGTTTGAGAGGAGAGTACATTATGAAGGTAGGTTCCCGTCTTTTGATAAAATAGAACTACTGTAACGTTTTAGGCAAAAGTTGCATCGCAGAAGCCCATCACACCTTTGATTATTGCTATCCTTTTTTGACAAGAACATATAATAGCTTTCAGCGAATAAATGTAATCTAAAACATCCTTCTTTCTTCTGTCTTTCTGTCGCAGTTTCTGTTAAGACAAATTCGCCCCTTGACAATTTAGCGCGATTTTTTATTACACTCAAAAAACAACCAATGATTCCATCCTGGTTGTGTGATTAAAGGTAAGACATGGATGACATCCACTATTAAGACAAAAACACTACCAACTGTAACAACACAGTGTCACTACCTAATCCCCGTACCTTCAATCAGCAAGAGCATCTCGAGTGCACAGACGCAGTGAGATAGCCATGTCCGCTCAGTGAAAAACCAGACTACCACTACCAGCAACACACTTCTATCGTCAGCGATGTACGGTTTGCATATGATTTTCTCCTTTGTGCAGGTAACTACATCCATGCTGTAAGATTACAGAAAAAGTCTTGACTTATACGAAAATATCTCATTATTTTATTGTTCTTGATTCTAATCTACAAATTTCTCACACAATTATGAGCAAGTTTCTCTTCGTCTTGAAGTTTAACTACACATGCTAGATATTCGAATACCATACAGTCCAGTCTTGTTTAAGCTTCACGTTTCAGATAAGCGAGATGCCTCTCTCCTGTAATTGCAATGAGGTTTACATGCAGAAATAGTACTTGATGTCGGCCTAATAAGTCTTAGCATTATATTTTGATAGACCTATAATAGAACGGTTACAATACTGTTTGTGAAATTCGCAACACTAAGACAAAATCGCGCTATTCAACTGGTACACCAGTGTTATACTTGGTAGTACCCCGAACGGGAGCGCAGGACTGCATAAATACGACGGGGCATGGACTTCACTAGCTTCTGGAAATATGCTGTAAACAATGCACACCATAATTCCTGCAGAGCGTTCCACAATTCTGGTGTATTCCGAGGTTTCGGACTCTTGTGTTTGATAGCGCGTTGCATGGCATCCCAAATGTGTTCTATCACCTTCAGATCTCGGGATTTGGGTGGGAATGGCAACACCCCAAACTCAGATGAATGCTCCTCTAACCATAATGTGGCATCCCGACACTTGTGTGGAGGTGCATTGTCCGGTTGGAACAGGCCCAACCCATCAGCATGAATGCAGGGCATGAACGGCTGTACCTCGTCAGAAAGGATGCGCACATAGCGTTGGCCGATCACAGACGTTTGTAGACATACCAGGGGTACAAGTGAAATCTAGCTAAACATACCCCATAAAATTACGGACCCCCCACCAGTCGGTACAGTTCACTGTTGACAGGCGGGATCTATGGCTTCATGGGGTTTGAGCCACACACGAATCCTTCCATCTATCCCATACAGTTGGAAACGCGACTCCTCAGACCAGACTACTTGTTTCCAGGCATCAAGTGTCCAGTGGCGGTGTTGCCGTGCCAAAGCGAAGCGCATGGCTCTGTGTCGTGCATCCATCAAGGGGACTCGAGTTGGGCGTCGGCTCCTAAAGCCCATATCGTGCAGGGTACGTTGCACAGTCCGGACGCTCATGCTTGTTGAGGCTCCAGCATTGAATTAAAATGATACCTGCGAGAGTGCTGCACGCCTATCGCGTGAAACGATTCTTGACAGCCGACGATGGTCACGTTCACCCAATGGCTTTTTACGGCCACACTGGTATTGTAAGTTGGAGGTTTTGCCGGAATTCTTGTAGCTACGGTACACCCTCGCAATGGTCGTCAGTGAAAATTCGAACTTCGTTTCTACCTCCGAAATACTATGGCCCATCTCACGAGCGCCAACTATGACACTGCGTTGAAAATTACTTAAATCGTTATTACTTACCATTCTTATGCCGAAAACAGCTCTGGCAGCTGGCAAGGATGTCTATTGCTTTATATACGCACTGGCGCACGCAACTGAGTACGCGCATAGGTGATGTTGCTATGTATTTTGCATAAGCTCGTCTGTACCAGTTTTTCTGGCACTTCAGCGTAAACGCCACGAATCTAATTGGTACGTCTGCCTCGACCGTTGCGCTAGAGCTCTCTGCTGCCCTAACGTTGTTTTCAAAACAATAGGTGCATTCAAAGCACGCAAACAACCTTGTGCGCTACATAACATATTATCATACATAATACCAAGGACAATTACGTATTAAGGTAGTTTCACCAAAAATCTCTGCTATATGTTTCCAATGGTAAAACTTCTTTACATATTTTCTTCGCAATTAATATATTCCCAAGGATGAAAATTTGCGCATCGATAAAACTAACTTTAAGTTATAGCATGGGATACTTAATACTTGCTAAAACATAACCATAATTATATTAAAAATCAATCATATTTCTTTGAGTAATGTTCAGACATGTTAATAGATGACGCGACCTCTCATTGATGACGTCAGTACAGAAACATATGTTAGACAGCTTATTTTTGGATTTGTAGCTAATATTAAGTATCCCATGCTATAACTTAAAGTTAATTTTATCGATGTGCAAATTTTCATCGTTGGGAATACATTAATTGCGAAGAAAATGAGTAAAGAAGTTTTACCATTTGAAACATAAGAGAGAGATTTTAGGTGGAACCACCTTAACTACAAGAATTCGTATCAGGGGAGATCGCGAATTGAAATCAATGGCGCCCCAAAACATGACACCTGACGTTGGGTCTGTGTGACGCAGCAAAATGCACGCTGTAAGGTTCCATTGACCACGATGTCTTCTAAAACGTATGAGACTATCATGGTACGTAAAAGTTAATAGTGGCTCGTCAGGAAACACGACCTCTTGCCAATCAATGCGCCAATGTCTGTGTTCGGGACCCCAGTGCAGCCTTAGGCACCTGTGCTTGAGGGTCAAAGGAGTGCGCAGCAACAGGATGCTAGCGATCAGTCCTCAGTTAAGCAGACAACGGCTAACTGCGCTGGAGGACAAAGCCTAACTTGGGAGAATGCTCCATTGCTGCGCTAACACTGTGGATGCCGCTTTCAGATGGATCACTGCCATGCAATAGAGGTGTCTATCATCCCGTGCAGTTGCGCGATTTTGCGGTCCGTTTCTCGAATTTCTGTCTGAGCCTCACTTGTCCAGTGATGCCAAGTTCGCATCACTGTGCTGATGTTTCGTCCAGAACGATTGGAAATTTTGCTGGTAGAAAAATCCAGCTTCTCTCATCCTAACAATCCTTACTCGCTCAAAGTCCGCCAACTGTTAATAAGGCAACCTTCTTCGGCGACGCGCAGGGCCGCATTAAAGCCTTACTGGGCCCCTAGGCTAATTCATCCCAGTGATCTCAGTAGGCTTACCAAGGCTAAGGTATCTCAGTGGGCCCCTCAAAGAAATTATGACAGGCAACCATGCATTATTGAAGTCCGTTAAAGCACAAAACTCTAGCAATATGCTCGCGGCAGTAAATATGTATTGCATTCCTTAAATTAATAAAATACCTGCACAATTTTCATAAAAAAGTCACTGTATTTCCCACTGTCCTCACAAGAATATGATTTAAAAGCTTAAGTCTTGGAATTTTTAACAATTTAGCATTCTATACTTTTCTTGGTATATCTTTTTGTTATGCAATGTGAAGTCACAGTGGATTTCGCTCGTTAAAGGTTCCAGGTGAAAACAGGGGAGTGTGGGTGAAAGGCAGTGAAAAAGCTGAAATTGCTTCGCCAACCCCGTTGTACATAGCGACATGGAAAGTGAGTCTGAAATCTGTACTCTTAGTTAGTCAATCCCTTGAAATTCGTTTTTTAGCCACTGTTTGTGATCAAATGGAAGTCATAGGAGACGAAAAAGTTAAACTATTTTACTTCTCTCTATATATAAATATACGCTGAGTGGTCACTTTATTATGACCACCTGACAGTTTTAAGCAAATGAGCTACGGCTGCACGCTGTTGTCGCCATAGGGCGTGGCTAGTATAAAAATGGAAAGCTTAGTGCTTGCGACAGTAGTAGAAGTGATTTTTGGGAGACGAGATGGGTAAAAAATGCGATTTGACGGACTTTCAACGTGGGATGGTTGTAGGATCTCGGAGCCATGGAGCGAGTATACCCGGAACCGCCGCATTCGTGAAATGTTCCAGAGCAGCTGTTGTTAAAGTGTTTAAAGACTGGACTGTCAGCCAAAAAAACTGGGTCTGTACGTGCAACGTGTGGTCGTCATCGACTAGTTACTGTTCTGGCAGAACGGAGAGTGTTCAGACTGGTAACAGACAACAGAAGGGCAACAGTGCAGCAAATTACAGACCATTTTAATCAAGGATTCCCTCAAGTGATCTCTGCACGCACTGTTCGCCGTACACTGCATCGGATGGGATATGGCAGCCGTAGGCCTGCTCGAACACCTTTGCTGTCTGCAGTTAACAAGAGAAAGCGTCTCCAGTTCGCACAGGAGCACAAGGATTGGACAGTCGATAATTGGAAACAAATTATGTGGTCCGATGAATCACGTATTCAGTTGCACCATGCCGATTTCCGAGTGAGATTTTGGCGGAAACAGCACGAAAGCATTTACCCCAAATGCAAACCTTCTAGCTGGTGGAGGCAACGTTATGGTTTGGGGAATGTTTTCCTGGCATGCATTGGGCCCTTTAATTCGTGTTGATCAACGTCTGACTGGCACATCATATCTAAACATCGTTGCGGACCAAGTGCATCGTGCCATGTGGATGGCTTATCCCAATGGCGTTGGCTACGTTCAACAAGATAATGCGTCCTGCCATAGTGCTCGTATTGTACAGGATTGGTTTCAGGAACATGCCAATGAGATTACTTTGCTTAGGAGGCTTCCAGAATCTCCAGATCTAAACCCCATTGAGAATTTGTAAGATGAAGTTGAACGAGCAATCAAACAGCTGGATCCACAACCCTGCAATCTCACACTCCTGGAAAGTGCTATACAAGCATGGTATCAGATCCCACAAACCACCTATCATCATACCGTTGAGTACATGCCACGAAGAATCCACGCAGTATTAAAGGCAAAAAGCGGCCCATCAAAGTGCTGAGGAGGTGGTCATACTAAAGTGGCCACTCAGTGTACAAGCTGTGTATTATTTGCGGTGCAGCGGCATGTCTCCTGGGCCCTTACTAAAGATGGGCCCCAAGGCTAAAGATCCGCGAGACGCCCTCTTAATCCTGCCCTGGCGAGGGGCGTAATGAATCACAAGAAACACTCTCTTTCGACTCAATGTCGGCTCTTTACTGATTGCAACATCTCGTTTGAGCCAGTTCTTTATACAGAAGACTGGACAGTTCAGAGATCGCTACTCTGAACCCGTATGCGCATTTCCCTCGACATTTTAACCGTTTGCATAGCTTAACCTGTTATACGTATCCTGTAGTTTAAAGCTAACACCAGCAATCCTCCATGGTACTCTGGTGTGCAAAAATTAAGGACGAAGAGGAGAAATTAGCATAACAGCGAAACGAGCAGGCAGAACGGACCGAAAGACCACTCAAAAGATAGACTAGGGTAGGGTACGGTAAGGCATGCGCATATATGCAGCATGACGTAGTGGGAGGGGGGATGGATGTCGGAAGGGTATAAAGCACACGGGCGGTGTACGCTCAACAATTCGGTGAAAGTTATTGCACGGTGTACATCGGTTTGAACTACGTCGAGTTGCTGCCACCGTGTGATATGGCCAACAGACAATCCAGTAGACGACATCTGGATGACTTTACCCGAGGTCGCGTCATTGGGAAGTTGAAAGAACGTCGAAGTGTGCTAGTGTGGCTGAGTATTTTGGGATCGCTCACAGCAGCGTTTCACGGGCTTGGAGAGCATTTCAAACGACAGGAACAACTGTCCGAGAGTTTAGCAGTGATCGTCCACGAGCAACCACGGCAGCGGACGACCGGTATATTGTCCTACAGGCGAGAAGAGACAGATGGTAGACAGCGGGAGAAATCGCAAGGCACATGCAACAGACAACTGGACGTCCGTTATCGCGTTTTATCGTGGCCAGGAGGCTGTACAAATGTGGTCTATTTGCACGACGACCAGTACGGTGTGTGCCATTAACCCCTGCTCATCGGAGATGGCGGTTTCTGTGGTGTCAGGAACACAAGAACTGGACACTTTAGCAATGGGGTCGAGTTCTCTTTAAGGATGAGAGCCAATTTAGTCTGACGAGCGATTCTGGACGTATACACATCTGGAGAGAGCTGGGAACACGCAATCACACCACCAACATCATCGAAAGGGACCGGCTTGGAGGTGGCGGAGTTCTCGTTTGGGGCGGTATCATGCTTGGTAACCGTACTGACCTCCACATCTTCCAAGGAGGTTCAGTCACTGGTGTCCTCTATTGTAGCGAGGTTCTCCTGCCTCTCGTGCGTCAGTTTAGAGGTACTGTGGGTTCTGAGTTCCTCTTCATGGACGACAGCGCTACACCTCATCGTACAGTGGCTGTCGCAGAGCTGTTGAAGAGTGAAGATATACAACTCATGGATCGGCCCGCAAGGTCCCCGGACCTAAATCCAATAGACCACCCTTCTTGGGAGACGCTTGGCAGCCCGTTACCAGCCGCCAGCAACGATTCCGCAGCTGCGATTGGCGCTACAAGAGGAATGGGCCGCGATGCTTCAACAACTCCTTGACAACCTCGTCCTCAGCATGGACAGACGTTGTAAATCCTGCAACGCAGTCAGGAGTGATCATATCCCCTACTAAAGATTGGGCGTTTCTGTCTTCTGTCCAGTTGTGCTCGAAGCTACCTTTCCAATAAAGTGCCTTTGTATCTTTTGGATTCCTTGTTTGGACGGTTTTGCTTACTTGCCGCATATTCTTACTTCTTGGGGATCTTATGGTATGATTTGGGTCGAAGTGGAGCACTTCTGCACGACGTTACATTAGAAAAACCGTCTCGTTCTTAATTTTTGCAGGCCAGTGTATTTCGTGTTGCAATTCTCACGTAAAGTAGTGTATACTTCACTACTAGCCACAAATAATATGGGAAACATTCAGTTCTTGCTGCTGGGAATATAATTTTGTTTTTGGCATAACCTGCAGAATTCAAAATTACGTAAAGCATACATTTGGCCACTTCGGTAAATAAGTTGGATAAAAGTTATTTTCTCCAACTTTACATTCGCGTATCAGCATTCCGAATACTCCAAACCTATACTTTGATAAATACAAAGCAATTGGCTCTTTCAGATTAGCAGCGCACTATTTCACTTTGAAATGACAGAATGTTACAAAACACATATGCTCTTCTACTGGGATGATAAAGAGCCTGAATCGCATAATTCTGGAATTAAATGCTGAATTTCAAAAACTACAAATTAAATTGTCCGGGTATAACACGTCTTTTATAAGCCACCGAGCTCCAAGCCATCTCCATGCTCTTCCTACGTTTAAATGTGATGTAGGAAAATTACTTCGTTGCGACAGAAACACAGTTGTTGCTTTTGGGAAGATGGAGGGGTCGTTAATGATCACCATAACAAAATAGATGGCCTATTTTCAGGTTCCGGATCCTAATTTAAGGCCAAGGTTCTTGAGAAAGCCCCGTGAAGGATCAGTGAAGTAAGACAAACACACCACCCACCTATCATTCGGGGCTTGAGCTCGGCCCCACTCGGACGAACGGTCAGAAGCCAGTGGTCACACGACTGCGTTACTGGAGCGGCAGAAATACAGTTCAGTAAAAATACATGAAAAAAAAATGTACGATGGAAACCAATCGTAGTTAGCCATGCAAAATTAAGATATGTATGCTCCGTTGGAAATGCAAATGAATTAAAGTACATCATGAAAGAAATACGGGATTACACCATATAATACAAATTTTGAAGATGACAATCCGATTTTTGGTGTAAGTGTGACAAGGATGGCAAGTCGGATAATATCCGAAAACTTTCATCGTCCTGGAGCGGGACTCGAATCCGCGTCTCCCAAATCTGGTGGCGTAGTGGTTAGCATAACCGGGCGCTATCTGGGAGACGCGGATTCAAGTCCCGCTCCAGGACGATAAAATTTTCAAGTTTTCGGATATTATCTAACTTACTATCCTTGTCACATTTACACCAAAAATCGGATTGTCATCTTCAAAATTTGAATTAAAGTACTCATTCTTTACATTATACGTTTATGGCTATGCACGCTGAGTTATTTTTATTCTAGAAACTTTTTTTATGAACGCTCTCACACGGGGCTCATTAAAGGAAAAAAACCAAGAAAGATGACACCGAATTTTCGGGTGTAATAAGCACGTCTTTTGAATCCGTTCTGACGCAAATTAAATTTATCAAAGCTATTAAAATTCAATGGAACCGGTATGGAAAACAATAGATCTGACAAAAGAAAGAAGATTTTCAATCGGGTCTTTAATCCCTCCGATATTGCTGTAAACGGAATCGTGACCTTACGCCTTGTGATTCCAGACTTGTGCGTTAAGAAAAACATGAATTTATATGAAAAACATTTCACATCGGAAACGCTCTCCAACATAGAAAGAATTTTTCAAATCGGACTCTTAGAAACAGAGATATCGACAAAAATAAGATGTGACTTTATGTTCCCTGGTGGGAAAACCGTGCATTATTTTAAGAAGAAAGTATTCCAAAAGGTTTTTCCATATGATCGGTATCCGTCCAAGAAAAAAATTAGTCGAGTTTTCAGGAGCCCAGATTTTGCTACAAATACATCAGAAGCAGAAATTAACACTTATGCCC
The DNA here is from genome assembly GCA_039090855.1 of Macrothele yani. NCBI lineage: Eukaryota > Metazoa > Arthropoda > Arachnida > Araneae > Macrothelidae > Macrothele > Macrothele yani. Next base: position 63,602,494 of record CM077013.1, on the reverse strand, counting down.
CCTGGTGGCCAAACCATTCCTTACCAAACATTAGAAATTATGTGAAAAATATTTTCCATCAGGTCTTCTATGCGATACAGGAAGAAGTTTTCAAATCGGAGTTTTAGAAGCAGAAATAACGCAGAAAACGCAATTTACCTTTGTGCCCCCTAGCGGAAAGTCTATGATTTACTGGACAATTTTGAATTTATAAGGAAAACATTTCGCATTGGAGACACACAACAAAGAAGGAATTTTTCAAATCGGACTCCTAGAAGTAGAGATATTGAGAAAAATAAAATATGCATCTACGCCCCCTGGGGAGAAACCATGCATTATTTTACGAAGAAAATGTTTCTAAAAGGTTTGTCGACATGAGTACCATCGGTCTACAAACGACGTTTTTTTCAATCGAGAATTGAAAACCTCATATTTCGCTGCAAATACATCAGAAGCGGAAATTAAGGTTTACGTCCCCTGGCGGCCAAACTATTTTGTTTACAATAATTAGAAATCATGTGCAAACGATTTCCCATCAGGAGCTGTATCCGGTTCAGAAAGAATTTCTCAAATCGGAGATTTAGAAGCAGAGATATAGGGGAAACCTAATTTACATTTACGCCCCCTAGCGGAAACTCTATGAATTACGTGAAAGTTTTGAAATTATACGAAAAACGTGTCACACTGAAAAACTATCCAACAAAGAAGGAATTTTTCAAATCGGACTCTTAGAAGTAGAGATATTGACAAAAATAAAATATGCATCTACGCCCTCTGGCGGAGAAACTGTGGAATATTTTAAGAAGAAAATATTCCAAAAAGGTTTATCGATGTGAGTGGCATCAGTCCACGAAAGAATTTTTTCAATCGCTATTTTAGAAGCTCAGATTTTATGGCAAATACATCAGAAGCAAAAATTAACGCTTACGCCCCTTAGTGCAACCTCGTAAAGGAAAATCTTTCGCATATAATTTCAAAAATTATATGCAAAATATTTCAACAGAGGAGGTATCTGTGAAAACTTAAAATGCACTGTACAACATGAAATAACAGCAAGCGTGGAGTATAGAGTAACACATAGCAACGACATCAGATTTACATGCATATAATAAAATAAAAACACACAGAATGTAGTGGGAAGGACACCAACCCAGAACTACATCCAAAAGAACAGCTCCAAAGTCAGGAATTCCTGGCTGTGGATGACCACCAATAGTTGCAAGATCTACGAACATCTTGCCCCTCTCCCCCTCCCAGTATTAAGGAAATTAAGAGTCAGAAGTCTCAGGTGGAAGAAATTCACACAGAGACGACTCAGAGATTGTTTTGAGACGTCTCAAATGTGGCAGTGAGGTTGAAAATAACGGATATATTGTTCGAACTGACAAGCAGCAGCTTGAATGTCCAAGTCAAAAGACCAGCGAAACTTCGTTGAAAACATCTGTGCGTTCGTGCTAGGAGAAAGAAGGTGACGAAGTTGTTTACGGGGCAACGCTCCATAAAACTGAGGGTTTGAGTCCACGGTATCTGCCATAACGGCAGCAGTAATGGCCGTAATCTTGGGCGCTGTGCAGAAGCGAGAGGGCAGCGACACAGTAAGGTGTTCGACTGGGACCGAAGAGGTCCCAGGAAGAGTCGAAATAGCGGAGGTGAACGTAGGAGGCGAAAGGGGTAATTGACGCACCTTCTTCTGTTTGGTAGATTTCTTTCAGGAAACAGACCTCTTAGAAGAGGAAACAACAGTCGTTAGACACATCCATCTGCTGATCAGAGAAGGTCTCAGATTTAAAGGGAAGAAGAACAGATTGCGCAGATGAGTCATCAGCGTGAGAGGTGGACTCGTCTGAAAGGGATAAGACAATTCAGAATCCCAGTGAATTAATTCCTGTTGCATATTAAAAGAGCGTCCAAACCAACAATCTCCGTTCCTTTGCATTTAATTATGAATGCAACAAAGTGTATAATTTTAACAAAAATGTACCTAGTCCCCTGAACGTTTGACACACCATTTAAATAGACACATGATGAAGAACTGAGGGTCACAGATTAAAAAACATTTATATATTTTGACAGAAATGTATATTATGTTTACTTCATTCACCTGGTCACACATAATCGCTCTCTTTCTGAGCCTTTCCTATTAACTTTCGAATTTTCCCAAACTTTCTGGCATTATTAACATGGTATCGTGTGCATGCCTTAAACCTCAAACATTCCTTTCTCCGAACTGAATGTTATTTCCCCCAAACATTTCGAGTTTTCGCATTAACCATTCTGCTTTCAGGCTAAACAGCCGACTGCGGTATATATAACCTTGTCTGACGTCTGCTTCCCTGTTGAAATATTGATCATAGAGTCATCTTCAGTTCGTGCTGCAAAGACCCTGATATAAATTTTTAACAAATTACCTGAAACTCTGTGGAATGCCACTTTGTTTTAGGGATCAACAGAATTTGGAATAGTTAACGCATTTAAAGGCCTTTGGAGAAGTAAGGGCAATCCACAAACCTTTGTAAATTCTTAAACTTTATTCATGAAGCATATGAAAATTAACAGTAGACTCTTCTGTATATCGTCGGTTGATGGAAATTGTTGTTGGGCTGTTTAACGCACAGATTAAATGAATGCAAAAGTCAACAATTTTCTGCAATTATTATGGTATCAGACAAATCTGAATTGTTTAATTTGCACGTGGACTGTGGTTCGCTCGAGGAATTGCCGAAATAGCTAATCACCTGGTAGACTTTTTTCTGTTGTTGACTGAAACTTCTTTGTAACATATTTAGAGAAACAATGACCATTAATCACTTTTTGCCTGAGTTCAAAAAAGTTCTTTGTTTGAAAAATTTCTTTGGCTCTCAGTTCGTGTGTGATGTGGTAAAAAAGAAAGTAGCACTTGAAGTGTCAGTTCTTTAAAGACAAACTAAATATCAGATAAGTTCACTACGTTGAGCTGTTATTCTGAAACACTCGTGTATGTTAACTCAGTGTAGATATTCTTTTTGCTACAAAAGTTTCGATTCTCTTTAGTCATGCATATTATTCGTCATTCGGATGTTCTAAGAATGTCTTATTTCGAACACTCAACATCATTTTGGAATAGCTGTCAGAATAATTATCTGAACAATAAAGCTATATTTTCATAATTTATTCGTTTCGCCGCCACTAAATGGCAGTCAGTTCATTAATTTAACAGTACACTCATCAAAGTTCGATAATTAGAAAAAATATATAGTCGTTATAAAAAGAATAATTCCGAGTACCAAATAATCGTTCTTTTTCAAATATGAGTGTTCTTTTAATCAGAAGTGAATTGTCAATTTGGAAAGAATAATTCGGCTTGCGAAACAAATGCTTTTGTTCAACTCATGAGAGATCTCCAACGTATACAAAATGGAACAGTTCTCATATTTGCATTTAAGATACGGTTCATATTGTTCGTCGTCATGGTCTCGGCAACCGAAACATTTTCTTTCACACTATTGTTTCTGTATTTGCTGCTCCAGACCCATCACGTCAGTTTCTGGTGAAACTAGAGATTTCACGCTGCTTGGGGAAGGCACACTTCGCGTTTATTTTATCGCTACTAATTTACCTGTTACTGTGCAGAATAAATGCAGTATCAAATTCAATGCAGATGTAACCCATCAACGACGAGAAATATGCAGCACGAAACGCTCAGCGAAAATAGCATTTGTGCATTCAGCATGAAATAGATCTTGGTTTTCCAAGTATTGTTCTTGCACTGAAGACGTCACCGAATTAGAAATCTTTATACAGATATACGTTAACGTTATTTGCTCAGCAGAGTATAAGTAAAATATGTGGTCGCATAGTCGCCACGTGGTCTAGGCAACTATGTATTTAAAACTGTTACTCCTGAGTAATCGTTAGTAGCGCTGATGGGAACGATAAAAACAAAGAACCTTTTGGAGTTCGATGAAGGGCTTATATCGGGTGCTCGCCTGTCTGGAGTGAAGACGTCGAAAACACCTGAGCTGACTGTTACCTCAAAAATTCATCGGGTCATTAATCAGTGGAAAACGAACCCTCATTTCTTTTCAAAGAGACGTAACTGTGGCACGACCACAGTCTGTTAGGAATGAGATTTCCATCTTTTGAGAAGGCTCGTACGGAGAAACAAGACTCCCTCTTAACCGAAACATTCAATGAACGCTGTTCATAAAACACATCTCGAGAGGAATTGAAAGAGGATCGGTACTGGCAGTCGTATGCCTGTTCGAAAACTACTGATTTCTACGAACATTCAGAAAATTACTCTATAATGGCGTCAGGGACATCGCAACGTGACACTAAAAGACTGGATAAAAGCCACGTGACCGATGAGTCACGGTACATTCATTTCTGTACCGACGGTACTTAGAGAGTTGGGCGGGAGTCCCGTGAAGCAATGGACCAACTTGCCTTGTAAATACAATTCAAGGTTCTGGAGGTGGTTTCATGGTGTGGGCCACACTCTGCTGGTGGGAGACGTGTCCCCCTAATATTTCTGGAAGGTCATGTGATCTCCGACGTTTATGGGAACATTGCTGCCGATCAAGTCTATTCTGCAATGGTGACTTTTTATCCAGCAGGAAACGGATCTTTCATGAACGACAATGCTAGTGTCCATCGCGCAAAATGTGTTCAGCGAGCATGAGAACGACATTCGTTTATCTTCACAGGCCACCACAAAGCCCGGATCCGAACCCCATTGAGAACGTATGAGACATGTGAGAAAAAGGAGCAAAGACTCCTTCCGTCAAAGCTGAGCTAGTTAAAGGACCGTTCAGTGAACTTCTGGTATTCTGTAGACACAGATGCTTTCCAATACTTTGTGAAATGTATGCTAAACCGCTTACGTGCTGTAATTCGGGCTACACTAGGTTCAACCCAGTATGGAACAAAGGCTTCTAATTCAGTTACGGTGTGTGTGCATTGGCACAACATCAATAGTTTCATGTCTCACATTGTCTTCGTCGCTTTTCAATTCAGGCGTGCACTGCCAGATTCTTTCTTTCTGTGGAGCGACCATTCTTTCTAGTGGCTCTGCATTTCCAGTTCACAGCCACATCTCTTCAACGCTTAGCTTATTCTCAAGTAAGTGATTGTTGATTATAAAATTCATTATTTTTTTTACTGTAGTTACGAAATGATGAGTTATCAGTTCATGATAGTGAAACCTTTGACCTGCTGGAACGAATTAACTCGGGGTTACCGAAATTGGCTGAAATCAGCTGGAACGAATATATTCGCTGTCTAAGAATTGGACCGAAAGCGGGGCGAAAGAACGAACCTGCGCAGAAGAAAGCGTCGCTTTTCCTTAGCATTTTTATTCAAATGCCCACTTAGAGGAATGATTGATTGTAATTCTTTCCGACTGATTATCTGCTAAAAGGGATATAAGAATGGCCACGAACAAAAGAAAGATGAAATAAATATTTGAATTACTTGTCCCTACCCAGTGGCATGTGCTAAGGAGACTAGTTCTTTTACGTGATGCCTTGGGTCATGAAACAGAGAATAAAGGACTAGATGGGAGCGCGTAACAGGTTTATGTTGTACGTGCATCCAGTATATGATAATAAACAATTTGAAGTCAGTTATGTCTATCAATCAAATGCATCAACAATGATCCGCAGATTCATTGCTGAAATAAATACAGCGCGGAACGGAACGGCATACAATTCTCGTATTACTGAAACGGTTTGCTGAGCTTTTTACCCACAAAAACGTAGTTATATTTTTTTCTTTTCCATTTCATTGAGAAATGTCGACCTCAGCCTGAACACATTCTGTTATCTTTTCCATACACTTATCAGGAATTTTTAAAAGCAGCGAAATACACCACCAGTGTGTGAAGAACTAAAGCAGCACCCTAATGTGTAGTACGAGAATTAAATTTTCTTCGGAAAGGGGATAGAGGAAAATATGGTAGGTAAATATACTTCTGTATGTGGATAGAAATATATTTCTAGAATCTCTCTGCGTCTCCAACAGAAGTTAATATTAAATCACACTTTCCTTCAGTTCCAGCAATAGTTGGTTGCCGAAGGCATGCATTCCTTATATTTTAGTACACAAAAGAATAAACAGCAGGTCTACATGTTTTTGATTTCACTCCTTTGAAACATTCTTAGCTGGTTTTTGCCGCATTCACTGCCCCCAAAGCAACGCAACACGGCTGCCACACAAATGCACACACATACAAAAACTGTTTTGTTAACAGGATCAGCTTTTAACAATATCGCTTAGTAACAGAGTTGGAAGTTTCACCTCTCCAGAGAAAAACGTTAAAGAGAAAAGGTCTTAACTCTCGAACTCACACAACACGTTATAAAAACTAAACTGCTAATAAATTAATGAAACAAGTTGTTTTGCAAACTAAACTTTGCAAAGAGTAATGAACTACTTTGGGAAACTGTAGAAAATTTTTATGCAAAGCTCTTAAATTTTTACAAGGCGCGTGATGAGTACTATGCTTTGGAGAGGACACGCAGCACGTCTAATCCTTCAACAGGGAATCAACAATAAATACAAAGACGACCGTCGTTGCTTTTCCTTCATCACGCGAAGAGCATCTTTTTAAGTGGTTCAAATTTGGTGCATTTACTCATGATTTTTTGAATCCCACACGCTAAAAGTTTTCCACCACAAATTTGTTTTAATTATATACAAAGAAACAAACACACCAATACTCCAGTAACCTTTTAAGTTTACACAAGTGCAGCAGCAAAGAAACTTGACAAAATTTATTTTGGTGTGTCAAAAAGTTCTCATTTAGCTATCATAATATCAAAAGGTAAAGACATTAGTCAAACTGCCTACGGGTCACATATAAGTGGAGTGAAAACGAGAACTCACTGTGCAACTGTGAATTGCATTCATAATGTGGGAGCTAAGGACTATATCTTTGTATTTAAAATTTGGCAAAATGCATGCCAGTAGAAGAAATAATTCTCGGACATTTGAGCTTAAATATTCATGAAATCCATGTCATAATTGAAACAAAATTTCGATTTTTCAAGCTGACCAAAACAATTTCATCATTTTATTATTTCTGAAACTACGCAGTTTCGAAGTTGCTCTACTAAATTGTAAAAAGAGAAGGTTTAAAATAAGATATTAGCGAAACACACTGAGTTCTAGATGGGGCATGCATACGGTCAGTCAGATCGTGATTCATGTAATACGGAATCTTCGATCACATAATATCATGAAGAGAGCAAGCAGAATTTTCAAAACAGCGTTATATTCGGTAGTAAGACAAATGGGCTATCTCGTATCTTACAACGGCGGTTGACATTAAAGAATGTCTGTGGTATATGTAGATAATCCACGGTATGGCATTATTGCATTCCCAGTACTTACCGGAATACTTTGAAGAAAAGACACATTGCCATGAAAATTTAATTGCAAACACCCCATCAAAGTGAAACACTTTAGCAGGTAACAAGCTATGTCCGATATATTTTACACGCCCAGTCCTGTGTGCTGTGCTGCAAGTAACACAGAAGAAACAGATAAAAATCTTTGCCTTCACAGTCCTGTGTACTGTGCAAAAATAATAAAACAGAGCATGACGAGCTTTGCTGGCACAGTCCTGTATACTCTGCCGCACGCAACGTGGCAACGGATGCGAAGCTTTGCTTCAACTGTCCTGTATACTCTGCCTCACGCAGCGTGGCAACGGATGCGAAGCTTTGCTTTAACTGTCCTGTATACACTGCAGAAAGTCACACGACAGTGGATGAGCTTTGCTGGCACAGTCCTGTATACTCTGCCGCAAGTCGCACGACAGAGGATGCAAAGCTTTGCAGAAACAATCTTGTATAACCCGCCGCAAGTCACACGACAGCGGATGCGAAGCTTTGCTTACACAGTCCTGTATAATCTGCCGCAAGTCGCACTACAGCGGATGCAAAGCTTTGCTGGAACAATCCTGTATACCCTGCCGCAAAACACACAACAGCGGATGCGAAGCTTTGCTTACATAGTCCTGTATACTCTGCCACAGTCGCACGACAGAGGATGCAAAGCTTTGCTGAAACAATCCTGTATACCCTGCCGCAAAACACACAACAGCGGATGCGAAGCTTTGCTTACACAGTCCTGTATACTCTGCCGCAAGTCGCACGACAGCGGATGCAAAGCTTTGCTGGAACAATCCTGTATACCCTGCCGCAAAACACACAACAGCGGATGCGAAGCTTTGCTTACACAGTCCTGTATACTCTGCCGCAAGTCGCACGACAGCGGATGCAAAGCTTTGCTGGTAAAATCCTGTATACCCTGCCGCAAAACACACAACAGCGGATGCGAAGCTTTGCTTACATAGTCCTGTATACTCTGCCACAGTCGCACGACAGAGGATGCCAAGCTTTGCTGAAACAATCCTGTATACCCTGCCGCAAGAAACATGACAGCGGATGCGAAGCTTTGCTTACACAGTCCTGTATACTCTGCCGCAAGTCGCACGACAGCGGATGCAAAGCTTTGCTGGTAAAATCCTGTATACCCTGCCGCAAAACACACAACAGCGGATGCGAAGATTTGCTTACACAGTCCTGCATACTCTGCCGAAAGTCGCACGACAGCGGATGCCAAGCTTTGCTGGTAACAATCCTGTATACCCTGCCGCAAAACACACAACAGCGGATGCGAAGCTTTGCTTACATAGTCCTGTATACTCTGCCACAGTCGCACGACAGAGGATGCAAAGCTTTGCTGAAACAATCCTGTATACCCTGCCGCAAAAAACACAACAGCGGATGCGAAGCTTTGCTTACACAGTCCTGTATACTCTGCCGCAAGTCGCACGACAGCGGATGCAAAGCTTTGCTGAAACAATCCTGTATACCCTGCCGCAAGAAACATGACAGCGGATGCGAAGCTTTGCTTACACAGTCCTGTATACCCTGCCGCAAGTCACACGACAGCGGATGCGAAGCTTTGCTTACACAGTCCTGTATACCCTGCGCCAAGTCACACGACATCGGATGAGAAGCTTTGCTTGCACAATCCTGTATACCCTGCAGCAAATAACCAGAAGCGGAAGAGCAGATTTGCCCGCACAATCCAATATTCCCTGCCGCAAGTCATACGACAGCGGATGCGAAGTTTTGCTTGCACAGTACTGCATATCCTGCCGCAAGTCACACGACAACGAGTGCGAAGTATACCATGCCGCAAGTTACACGACGGGGGATGAGAAGCTATGCTTGCAGAGTCCTATACAGGTATATCCTGCCGCAAGTCACACGATGGAGGATGAGAAGCTATGCTTGTTCAGTCTTGTTTACCCTGTCGCAAGTAAAATTATAGGGTATGAGACGTTTTCGTCCGCACGGTGTACATTCTGTGTCAACTGAAAAACCCTGTCGAATGAGGAAACCGCACTTTGAAGAACATTTCATTGTTCAAACCCAACGGCTTCCCTAATAAAGCACACTAGTAAATCCAGAAGAAAAGTCTTCTAAGTGAATTAATAATTGTAACGAGTGTAGAAAAGCATGATCAGAATAAGTAAAATGTGGCACGATGCAATTACTAGACAGAACAGAGACAGAATGGTCCGTGTGGTGTCAAAATAAAGATGCTTCATTTCAGCTGTAGTTAAAGACATTCCAAGGGACCCATCATCAGTAAGAACCAAGAGCGAGGAAATGAATCGTCTTAAGTTAGGAAGCCGCGCAATGACCTGAAGGTATGAGATATCCACACAAGATCAGTTCGACGTTAGTGAAATGGATGCATGATATTTGCAGCCAAATTAGCTGCATTTCACGTAAAGTTTGTAACTGAGAGGCCAAGTTGATTGTGGAGAATATTTTGCGAAACCACTTATGCGTCACTTTTTCAAACACACCAGTCAGAATCCAAGATGCTGGTAGCAATGTGAATAGTGCAGGTTGTATCACGGGGCGTGGAAAAGGTTTTCATTTGTATCTGCATGAACACTTCCCTTCCGGGATTATGTACTCGCCCTCAACCACCATATGCTTTTTATAACGCACCATTTTCATCCTAGTGGTGTTTCCAAGCGTCAGAAGAAAAACGCTGCTCTTCCGGGTGACTGAGTGGTCAGAGGTGCGGGCTTCTTACAAATCGTCTTGGTTGACCCACACCGCGTCTTATATGAGACGCTGTCAGGTCCGTTCATTAGCGGAGTTGTTTTCTGCTACTTCTCTGCGACCAGGGGTTCAAAATTAGAGACGGGAGTTTCTTATACAGACTTGCACAGAATTGTGTACATAAGAAGCTGGTATTTCAGTTGAGAGCGAAATTCTAGACATGGGTAAAACTAAGGATTTATTAGAATTTGCGAAGGCTGAAGTTGTGAAGTGTTGGTGTGTTCATTTCGTAAACCGCGACAGTTTCGTGTTGTTTGAAGGCCTCCGTGGTTAAAGTGTACCAAAGGTGGTGACACAATGCCGAAACAACCACCCAGCGGAACTGTGAAAAGCGATAAAATGTGGATGTCAGAGGTGAAAGACAAATGAGAAGCTCTAAACAAGGCAATCTGTGCGGCACTGTTTTGTAGTTGAAGATCCAATGCAATATGGATCAACCAGAAACAATATCCCGCGCGACAATGCGTCACACGCTGACATGGATGGGTTACACAAGCAGACGTCTTATATGCCACCTTCTACTAGCAACATTACATCGACGTAAACGACACTCCTGGGGCCAACAGCATGTGGATTGGACGAAGAAGATGGGCAATAGGTGTGCTGCTTCGATCAATCACAATATATTTCATTCTGGCGATGGTCGAGTCTGAATCTTGCGTAAGCAGCACAAAGCTATGGGTTTATCATGCATGCCATCGACTATCAAGGCCCGTAGGGACGATTGTGGGATATGGGACATACTTAACTGACACGAACTGGGACCCTTAGTGCGCGTGAACTAACGTATGATACTGGCTTCCATCAGGGACTGCTTCAAAATATTTACACCCCACAATGTTGTACCTCCATCCAGATGGTGATTGATTCTCCTAGGGCGACAATGCCACATGCCATCGAGTCCACCTTATGCAGGCATTGTCTTACGAACACAGCGCTTATATGATACATCTCTAATGGACCAAAAAATATCCTGATCTCAACCCAACTGCACATATCTAAGATGTTGTGGAATGACAGATGAGGAGATTGGAAATACCATCCCGCTCCATACTGGTAGCATGGATGGCAATACAAAGAGCTTTGTTTCAGATCCACATACAACTGAACAGACAATTCGTGGAGTCGGTGCCACATAGGGTAACGGCCGTTTTTCGAGGGGAAAACAGGGCTAACAATTAAGTAGCTGGTCGTAATTCAGTGAGTACTCATTGAAGATGCACATTACAGTTGTTAAATTTAAAAAATGAAACCCTTCCGTTAAGGCACTGCAATTGTAAAATATGCCGCATCCTGTCAGTCTTTTCCTGGCCTTTCCAATAGTCAAACATAACTCCTATCGAAATGTTTTGGGACAATCACTCCGGCTGATTGATTTCAGTGTGAAGATTGCAAAGTTTCTTAGTATAGTAGTCGACAAACAACGAACGCATGATGTTGAGGGGACATGCGAAAAGAATGCCATGTCATGTTCATGTATGTCCAAATGAAATATTAGTGCTCGATATATCATTTTAAGGTTTGAAATACTTCCACCTGGAGAGAACCAGACATACCTTTGTACGACGCCCACTTTAGTTAAAAAGTTTCTTACATTAACACCCATTCATGACGAAACTGAGATCTGTTGTTGATCACACGGGTCTCAATTTTTTGCTTCGAGTGATTTTGAATGGTTCATTATTTTATCAATTTCTTGTTCTATGTCAAAGAAACTGCTTTTATGGAAACGGTGAATATTATGCCAGTGGTTTTTCTTAATTTTGCCTTATTGATGTATAGTCATCACAGGAATGCCTAGAAGAAACTCATATGATCGCAAGCTGTGACAGAGTTTCTGTCTTCTGTGATCATCTGTACACTGCAGTACAAAGGCATAAGAACGTTTTAGAATTACGAAATTTTAGCAGCATTTCCTGGATTTTGCAACACTAATTTTCAATTATTTTTGCTTGATAGGCGTATGCTGAGGATAACGAATCGTTACGTTGTCGAGCTTTGATTACGGATTCGTTCTTCCAAAAGCTCAAGCATACAGTGATGAAAATACGAAACCCCTTTCTTAATCTATGCTGCACGGCTTGCTGAGATTCTCAATGCCCCTATAGGCACTGCTCATTGTGATTATTAGCTGCTAATATTATCTAGAAAAATATTTAAAATGATTGGTTTGAATTAGAAAAAAATTACATTTAAAAACGATTTGGATGCTTTTACCGCTCCTCTTCTCCGCGGCTGCAGATTTCATGTCCCGTAGTGAATACAGCATTAAACAAAATACAATTTAAAGTCATGCAACCAATACGATCTTAGGTTTTGTATATGGAAAAGAGCCGTTGATTTATCATAAACATGGTTAGGGCGTCCTTATCACTATGCAAAAAACTTTCATTTTTTATTTGTTTCTAGGACGTAACTGCTATTTCCTAATTGCTTATGCCCCAAAAGTATGGAAAGTGACTATTATTCCCACAAACTTTGTTTTTGTAATTTAAATTTACCTATTTTTCAGAATCCTTAAGGTGAATTTAGTGCTGAGTAAATTTGGAGTAATTTCTGGAACTTTATAAAACTCTCCAGAATCTTGCAGAGCTTCCAGAGATTAAATATTCGCATAAATACAATGCCCTCAAGCCCATCAGTTTGATTTAGTTCCAGCTGTCTAAGTAGATACATAGCAAATATGTTTGCTGAATGCTTGTATCGTCTTAATGTGATGGCATTAACACGATACAAGCATTCAGCAAACATATTTTGCTATGCATGTGGCCAAATTATCAAAACAAGAGCAAAAAAGTACTCACTGGAAACATCTGCTAAGATATGTGAGGCCTACAAGAAATATTTCTGCTGCCTATTGAAAATCAGGGCAAACTGTGGACACTTCATTTCACCTGCAAGCACTGCAACAGAACTCTGGAAGGTTAAATGGACAACTGAGAGAAACCAATGCTACCCGAACCAAAAAGACTTCAATGACTTGATCAGAGATCTTGGTCTTACCAAGTCCAATGCCGAGATTTTGACGTCCAGGATCAAGCAGTGGATGAAGGTATGCAAGTGTCAGATCAGAGGAAGCGTCACTAAGCTTTTCCCAGCCTCTTCACCCGACAACGTGGAGCTCTGCTTCTGCCACAATGTGACTCGTCTGTTCGAGGCAATTGTAATCGCCTATAACCCGAACAAGTGGCGCCTCTTCGTCGAAAACTCGTCCAAGAGCTGAACGCATTGATGCTCCATAACGAGAAAAACTACCCGTCTCTTCCCCTTGCTGACTGCGTGCACCTCCGAAAGGATTACAGCAGAATCAGGAGTTGTCTGGACACCTTGAAGTATAAATACAGACATTTAAAGTGGACGAGGAACATCAAACAAAGATCTTCGCTCTTTCCACGTTTATAAGAGAGTCACGAAAAACTTCTCATTGGCCACCAACAGGAGTAGAACCCAGGGTCTTCCAGTTACGCGCCGGATATGCTTCCGCTAAACTACAGCTGCCTCGAATTCCTCCAGACTCACACACGCTAACTGCCAAGCCAATTTGGCAGGTTGCTTCTTGAAACCCCGTACAATGCTGGGGATTTACCAAAGATGGTAAGCAGCAACTGAAGAAATAATTAGAAGGCGAATGAATAATTAATACAGACATTTAACGTGGACCAGGAACATAAAACAAAAATCTTCGCTCTTTCCACGTTTATAAGTGAGTGACTTATAAAAATCTTACAAAAATCTTGGCTCTTTCTACGTTGATAAGTGACTCACTTATAAACGTGGAAAGAGCGAAGATCTTTGTTTGATGACTTCGAAGTATGACGAGTACTGCTGGAAGATCATCGGAGACGTCAAAATGGTGGCATTCGTGATGGGTCTAGCCTGTTTTAGGATGTTCCCCTACTAGCTTTACCTTCGGTACTGCAGAGACACCAAGGAGCATTATCACAGGCGAGACTGGCCACAGCGGACCGAGTTCTCTTTGGGGAAGAACAACGTCCTGTGGGAGCCATTGGTGGACTCCCGAAAGGTGCTGATACCACCACTAAACGTCAAATTGGATCTTATGATACAATTTGTCACAGCTCTAAGGAAGGAGTAGGCAGCCTTCAAGTGCCTACGAGACTTCTTCCCTAAGCTGTCTGAGGCGAAGATCAAAGCCGGTGTCTTCGTCGTACCATCGATAAAGCTAGTGCTGCAGTGCAAAGAATTCCCCAATAAAGGAGAAAGCGGCTTGGAACAATTTTGTTGCCGTCATTTGGGTCTTCCTGTGCAAACACAAGGCAGGAAACTATGTGGAGCTGGTTGAGACTTTGGTGAAGAATTACAGCAAAATGGGCTGCAGAATGTCTCTGAAAGTCCATATTATATATGCTCATCTTGATAAATTTTAAGATAACATAGGAGCGTACACAGAGAAGCAATGCGAAAGCTTCCATTCGGATCTACAGAACTTTGAACGTCGTTACCAAGAACAGGATAACGAGACCTTGATGGGATATTGATTGAGGGATTGATTCACGAAAGTGATTTGCTGTACAGTCGTAAATCTAGAGAAACTATTCACTTTTGAACCTTTTCTGGTTACTTTTCTATCAGTGTTGTATATATACACGTTAATTTGGATTCATATGCTATTTTGGTTTTACTTTACGGGAAGGGAGAGATGCAAATTTGCCCATTTCCGCATTGAAAATTGGTAAATTTCAAAATATCACTGCCCTGTTCACAAAAGCAAATTTCTCGGAAATTATAACCATTTTCTATACTTTGCTGCTATAAGCAATCAGGAAATAACATGTACTACGCAGGAAAAAAATTGTGTTACAGAGTGCATTATTTGTTTCATGAAGTTAATGCAGTCTAAAGAAAGTTTTTTTGAGTTCGTACCATTCCACCTGATTAAGGACTAAAACCTCACGCATTAGATTTTCGGTTTCTGATTCTGGAAGGGTTTTGTTCTGCTTGAGCCATTTTAATCATAGGGGTGAATCAGAAACCTCTTCACGTCACTGTACTGAAAGGAATGGAGCTACAACAATGAGGCAAAGGACAAATATCAAGTATAAGTTTGAATAACAAGTAACAGAAGACCTTTCCTGAAATGTTGATATAATATCAACATATACTGTATAATATCAACAAAACATGAGTGTTTCATATGTAGCCCCAGGAAAACCATCAAATGAAGCTTTGATGCATCACATGTTAATTACTTTAAGTAGTTTCAAGATAAACTCGGAATTGTTTCTTCGTGAAAACCTGAGTGGAAGTTTTTGACCGGGCACCAGAGGCCAGCGGTAATGTGGCTAATCTAACTGCCCAAAATGGAAAAAGGCACCAACCTCAGTAAAACAATTGTCTCGAAAGCATATGAAAAATTTCTTTGTTCTATGGCCGGGCTTGATGAGGCAAAAGAGATGCACGAAGCATCGCTTTCCAACAAACTGCTCCATGTTTGGTGCCAACATGGAGCAGTTTGGAAGTATGAAGGGTAGAAACAGATTAACTTCAAGTCGATAAGTTAATATATATATCGATAACTTTGAAGAACACATAACTACTGTACGGCTTTTTGAGGAGGACTGCGTGAAAAAATCATTCCGTACCATTCCTGTTCAACAAATCCATTTTGTATTACAGGTTACTTGAAAAGCTAGGGGTCTAGTGGCAAAGTTACATAAACATCTGTACTGACGGATCAGTTGCAGTGACTGGAAATATCAAAGTAAGTACTGGTGTCACGTATACAAAGTCCAATTCTGGGTTCAACATTCCTACCTTGTAAAGGTAGGAATGTTGAACCCAGAATTGGACTTTGTAAAGGTAGGAATGTTGAACCCTACCTTTACAAGGTAGAAGTGTTCAACATTCCTACCTTGTAAAGGTAGGAATGTTGAACATTGTAAAGGTAGGAATGTTGAACACGGTAGAAGTGTTCAACATTCCTACCTTGTAAAGGTAGGAATGTTGGTAGGAATGTTGGTGTTCAACATTCCTACCTTGTAAAGGTAGGAATGTTGAACACCACACCAGATAAGTTGAAGTCAGCTTTGTTCTTGAAGCTACTTAAATTCGAAAATCGTTAATTTCGTCAAAGCACTATTTCTAAAGTTTTTGCTTTTTCTCCGTACTTTATGAGGAGACGGGGACGGAAAGTCTTTCCCTTTTACCCATGCAGAAGTTTGCTACCTGGCAGATGCCATAGTTCTATTAAGAGTTTTCGAATGTGTGGTAAAATATGCAGCAGCTGATGATGCTACAGCAGGAAACTACTTTGTTAGCAGGCGGGGAAATACAGCGTACCCAGATGACACCTTTTGGGAGGGACAGAATCTTGAAGTGCACAGAAAGAGTGAAAACATGCCTTACCTTAATATGATTATTAAAGGATTGAAAACAAAGCTCAAACTGCACGTGAAGGTAGCAGAATGCAATTCCCGTTACACGTTCCAAGAAACCTGAAAAAAAAGTTGCTCAATGTGGTGGAGAAGTATGAGTTTACTCCACGATAAGTTTCAAAACTGTGTTAGGCAGACTAAACTGGAAAAGTATGATTGGATTTCAATATTTTCTTCTTTGCCAATCGATGCATCAGTAAAGAAGCTTTCTAAGAAACGTGGTGCATATGAAAGCATTTTGGCTTCATGTGATACTTGACAATCTATGATCACATCCTAAATGCATCGGTAATGTTTTCAATAAAATATTTGCGTAAAGAGCTTCTCAAAATTAAAAACAGAATGTTATGCTGAAAGGCTTGGGCTGGCAATGTTGCGTCTTCTTTTCTACATACAGCCTAGCAGTGATACTAGCGCAAAATAACGATTCAAATTTTCTATTTCGATTAATTTCCTTATGATCATTAATGGCATACCTGAGAGATTTTAAAATACAACAAAAGTTACTTTTTTCCCATCTAGAATGAGTGGACTAATTTCTAATTAACAATTAAATTTGAAATCATTATCTGACCTCCTTGTCTGTAAAATTTCCCTATTCCACAATTTTAAATGATTTAATATTTTAGTACAGTTGTGATTTATTCAGCAACTATTTAGAGAAGTTGATTTTCTTTCATTTATTATCAAAATATCATGCACAGTTGGCAATGGAGCGTTTTAGCAAATGTGTCGCAAGGACTGAGCAAATTCCAAATCGTAAAGTGAAAAAAAAAGGAAAGACAGAAATAAGAGATGGTTGAAATGCAGTGATGTGTAACGTCGCAAGGCAAAATCTCACAGGAGCTTATAAAGAGGGGTTCGATGTTGATAACACAAAAATTTGCTTTGTTGCATATCGATAGGAGCAAGGTTGTCTTTCCCAAATGTAAAGTAATTATGATCTGCTGACAAGGTATATATATACTCTCTCCACGAAAAATCATCTTCCCATGTCGAAACTCTTGGTAAATTACTGCACCGAACTTATGATTCGCAGTAAATTTGCTATGCTATGCGTTTCACTATCATTAGGCGGCATATGCAAATGTCTCGTTCTATTTACATTGAGTTACCCAGTTGAAATCAAGTTTCCATAATAGAGAATAAGGTAGTAGAATCAGTCACGGATTTTTTCGTGCTTGTATTGACGAGAGTCACAAGACACCTAGAAGAGAAACACAACGTAGCATTAATTGACATGCATTAGTACGGTGCCAGTCCAGCTTTGGCCTTAATGCATGCTCTAACCCTTCGAGACATGCTATCGACAAGGTTTTGGAACACAGCGATAGGTATGCTCTCCCATTCAGTACATAATACAGCCGCTAACTGTTGCTTAGTAGTAGGCCTTGGTTCCAAACTTCTTATGCGGCGCTCTAATTCATTCCATAGGTGCTCTATGGGATTAAGACCAGGGCTCTGTGATGGCCTGTCCACAATAAGGACTTATCGTCAAGCCACGCAGTAACAGTCCTTGCTTTATGGCTCAGTGCATTATGCTGCTGGTACCAACAAGGCTCGGTTACATAGTATTGCTACAGAGTTGGTGGTGCATAATTCTCCAGAATATCGAGGTAGACGCTGGTTAACAGGTTTGTCCACGATAAACAATGGACCGGGACAATACCACGAAAAACACCCCCACACGAGTACACTGCCAGCTCCAAACTTGACCGTAGTAACAGTACACTGTGGTAAATAGCGATCCCTCGGCTGCCGCCATACCCACACACGGTCACTAAGCTGATGGATCCTGTATGTGGATTCATCAGTCCACAGGACCCATTTCCATTGATCTACGATCGACGATAAATGTTCTTTACACCATACTAAACGACGAGTAGCATTCCGAGTGAAGATGAAAGGTTTATGAGCAGCCGCACGACCACGGTAACCCGTGGAATAAAGTTATCTGCGAATTGTATGTGCACATACCGAGGTTACAGCATTTTTACTCACCTGTACACTGAGGTCTTGTGCAGTACTCTGTCGATTAGCTGTAACGACTCCCCTGAGGCTTCGATGTCCTCTATCACTCATTTTCTTTGGTCTGCCAGTAAGTTTTGCTGCTTCAAGCACACCATGTGTCTTCCACTTATTCAGTACATCCAAAAGAGTTGACTTGGGTATGTTTAAACGCTTCTCGGTTTACGTTATGGACAACCCACTAATATAACACCCCACAATCTTTCATTTCTCAAAGTCAGTTCTCTCCCGCCACGACAATTTCACTCAACCTCAGTGCGATATGATCGCGATCAGCTTCCGGCTTATTTTTATACCGTTTGCAGCTGTGCGTTGCATCTTAACAATACAGAATATCCGTTCATTTGCTTTTGAAAGGTTGTCCGATGACTTTTCCAATATAGTGTATATACACAACGATGAGCCATTACATTATCATCACCCTCAGCCTAGAGAATGAGCGTGCCTGGAGACCGAACGGTGGCTCAGGTGAAGTTCACAGAGCTGTATATATACAACCCGATAATCGGCTTTCGATTAGTAGAGTGTTCCGAGTCAGAGTGATAAAACCTGCTGCCGATTTATCGAAGTTTGGTAAAGGACAAATTTTGATCGCACAGCTCCTCGGAACTACTGCTGGCCACCCAAAATGCAACACCAAGAAGGAAGCACCCGATTGGACTGAAATTCGCAGCATACGTCGCCCGCGAGAGGACATGCAAACGATTAGCATTGCAGGGCACATGCAAATCATCTGCGCCCGGCAGACCACCAAAAAGCACTACACAAAAGGTGCACAGAAGGCGGGGTGTAAGTAGTGGAAGTGAGTTGTGATGCCGGACCTGTGCTTGGGAAGCTTCCTGATGCCTCGTCGCAGAATGCGGCAGTCATTCCAGCACGTTTCGGAGTTCGACAGACGACGAATAATGGCTTATCGCGACAGCGGTTTATCGTACCGAGACATCAGCCCCCGTGTGGGACGACATCCAGCCACAGTGAGGCGATTATGGATTCGGTGGGTGCCGGAGGGACGGATGGACCGACGTGAGTGATTGCCGCAGCCGCTGCACACCACCGAACGAGAGGACCGGCATGTTGTGCGGCGGACATTGACGGCTCGCACCGCCACATCACGAACGTCAGCGCAGGAATTAAGGTGTGTCGCGCAACAACCTGTGTCAGCACGTACCGTTCGACGTCCTCTGCAGGAGCGGGGACTAGTCGCACGGCGCCCATTGCTCCGATTACCATTGACGTTACACCACCGGCGAGTGCGGCGGAAGTGGGCCGTTGAACTCCGCCCCTGGACTACGGAATGGCACGACATTGTCTTCTCCGATGAATCCCGCTTCTGCCTGCAGCACCACGATGGTCGGATCCGCGTGTGGTGGCACAGCGGTGAGAGACTGTATGACGTCTGCATTGTGCATCGCCATTCCGGTCCGTCGCCTGGCGTTATGGTTTGGGGCGCAATCGGATATGACACCCGCACCCCTATGGTACACATCACCGGTACACTCAACAGCAACCACTACATCTCCGACGTTTTGGAGCCTGTAGTCCTCCCTTACCTGCAGGGCCTGCCAGCGGCCCTGTTTCAACAGGACAATACGCCCTAGCACTTGGCACGCATCGCGTAACAATTCTTCACGGCCCACTAGGTGTCACTACTGCCGTGGCCCGCCTGTTCTTTCGATATATCGCCCATCGAACACGTCTGGTCGCTGATCGGCAACCGAGTGGCACGGCAAGCACCACCCACGGCTACGCCTGATTAGCTGTGGCAACGTGTGGAAGCAGTCTGGACCGACATATCCTAAAGCCTATATCGGAAGTCTCTTTCGTTCGATGCCGCGGCGTGTAGCGGCCGTTGTTGCCAGCCATGGTGGCCACATGAACTATTGATGTCTGCGTGTTCCGCAAGTTGCACGGGCTCAATCGTTTCATCTTTGTAACTGTTGTTATATGTCCAGTAAATTGCTCTCTCGTGTCTTTCTTGGTGTTGTATTTTGGAGGACAAGCAGTGTATTATCTGGAAAACGGCGCGGTTTGTGGGTTGCTCAAGTGCCGCTATAGTGATTACGTATCAAAAATGGTGCACATAAGTCCAAAAGACGAACCGTCGTCCAGTCGTGTGTCGTCCGCAGCTCATTGATGCTAGAGGGGAGCGGAGACTGCCGCGCATTGTTCACAGCAACCACAGGGCCACAGTGCGACAAACACGCGCAGCTACAACAGTGGTGATCAGGCAATGAGTCACAGCTCACAGTTCAAGGCAGGCTTCTGCTCATGGGCCAGCTTAGCCGAAGACCCAGCCGAGTCCCCATGCTCACTGAACGTCATCGCCAACAAAACATGAAATGGACCCACGTTCATCGAGATTGGACCGTGGATGAATGGAAGAAAGTGGTCTGGCCTGACGAAACAAGATTTCTGGTGCAGCACGCAGACGTCCGACTGCGAATAAGCCGATTACTGACGGAGGCTACGGGATCTGGAAGCACTGTTAGGCAGAGACAGGCCGGAGGCGGCAGTGGTATGCTGTGGGTGATGTTTTGTTCGTACACTTTACGCCTCATAGCGCAATCCCAGACAGCTGTCAGGTATCTGAACATCGTTGAGGACCAAGTTCACCCATTCATGGCAACTGTGTTCACTGCTGGTGATTGCCATTACCAACAGGATAATGCAATGCGTCAGGTCACACTGCCCGAACCGGCAAGAAGTGGTTTGAGGAACATGCTGGTGAGTTTCTGTTAAAGTCCTGGCCTCCAAATGCACCTGAAATGAACCCAATCCAACATTTGTGGTTCGACTTGAAAACGCGGGTTCTCCCTAAATCACTACCACCCCGAAATGTACTGGAACTAAAGGACCTGCTGTTTACATTATGGTACCAGATACCCCAGAATACCTATTTCCTCCTCATCGAATCGATGCCTTGCGGAGCGGACGCTGTTTTGCGGGCTAAAAAGGGTCCTACATACACTGGCGTGCAAAAATTAAGGACTAGGCGGTTTTTCGAAAGTAACGTCGTACAGAAGAGCTCCACATCTACTCAAATCATACCATAACATCTCCAAGATGTAGGAATATGGGACAAGTGAGCAAAACCGCCCAAAAAAGGAATCCAAATGATACAAAAGCACTTTATTGAAAAGGTAGCTTCGAGCACAACTGGACAGAAGACAGAAACGTCCATGTGACAGGCGGCTGTCAAGAAAAATCCAGTCTTCAGTAGAGGATATGATCACCCCTGAGTGCGTTGCAGGATTTACAACGTCTGTCCATACTGAGAATGAGGTTGTCAAAGAGCTGTTGAGGCATCGCGGCCCATTCCTTTTGTAGCGCCAATCGCAGCTGCAGAATCGTTCCTGGCGGCAGGTGACGTGCTGCCAAGCGCCTGCCGAGAAGGTCCCGCACGTGTTCGATTGGATTTAGGTCCGGGGACCTTACGGGCCAATCCATGCGTTAGATATATTCACTCTCCCACAGCACTGCGACAGCCACTGTACGATGAGGTATAGCGTTGTCGTCCAAGAAGAGGAACTCAGGACCCACATCACCTCTAAACAGACGCATGCGTGGCAGGGGAACCTCGGTACAATAGCATACACCAGTGACTGAACCTCCTTGGAAGATGTGGAGGTCAGTACGGCTACCAAGCATGATACCGCCCCAAACGAGAACTCCGCCACCTCCAAACCGGTCCCTTTCGATGATGTTGGAGGTGTGATTGCGTGTTCCCTGCTCTCTCCAGATGTGTATACGCCCAAAATCGCTCTTCAGAATAAATCGGCTCTCATCCGCAAATAAAACTCGACCCCGTTGCTGATGTGTCTAATTCTTGTGTACCGCCCCGGTGGCACATTGGTCTAAGCGATGGTCTCTGATCATTCGTCCGAAAGGGGTCCGGGTTCGAATCCCGCCGAGCCATGGATGTTGTGTTTGTCTTACGGCACTGGCTCTCTCCCTTCCCTGGAACCAGTGACCCTAAATTAGGGACGGGCGACTGCTTATAGCCCATTAAGTTGCTCACGGTGGTCGTTAAACCTAATCAAAAAAATTCTTGTGTTTCTGGAACCACAGAAACCGCCATCTTCGATGAGCAGGCTTTGATAGCACACACCGTTCTGGTCGTCGTCAAATAGACCACTTTGTGCAGCCTCCTGGCCTCGGTAAAACGCGATAACGGAAGTTCAGTTGTCTGTTGCATGTGCCTTGCGATTTCTCCCGCTGTCTGCCGTCTGTCCCTTCTCGCCTGTAGGACAATATACCAGTCGTCCGCCGCCGTGGTTGCTCGTGGACGACCACTGCTAAACTCTCGGACAGCTGTTCCTGTCGTTTGAAATGCTCTCCAAGCTCGTTAAACGATGCTGTGAGCGATCCCGAACTCTTCGGCCACACTAGTCGTACTTCGACCTTGTTCCAACTTCCGAATGACGCGACCTCGGGTAAAGTACTCCAGATGTCGTCTAGTGGATTACTTGTTGGCCATATCTCACGGTGGCAGCAACTCGACGTCGTTCAAACCGATGCACACCGTGCAATAGCTCTCACCGAATTGTTGAACGTACACAGCCCGTGTGCTGTATACCCTTCAGATATTCCACCCCCCACCCTACGTCATGTTGCATATATGCGCATGCCTTATCGTACCGGAATCGAGTCTATCTCCTGAGTGGTCTTTCGGTCCGTTCTGCCTGCTTGTTGCGCAGTTTTGCTAATTTCTCCTCTTCGTCTTTAATTTTTGCATACCAGTGTATTATTAGGTAGTTGGTCATAATGTAATGTGTCATCGGTTTATATATATATATATATATATATATATATATATATATATATATATATATATATATATATATATATATATATATAATTGAGATTTCAGTTAATTCCAGTTTTTGTCTTATTAAAAAAATTTGTTTTATGAATTTAAGGAGCAACAGAAAAATTGCATGCTTTATACACTGACGGAAAAAAATCCCAACACCAAGAAGGGGTTGTGTTAGGTAAACGACAGTTGGTAGGCGGTGAGAGTACATCTGTAAGATGACGTCTATGCAAATTTCGCGCTCGGCGCATACGTGTGGTGCTAGTAGCGCCCCTCGGGACATGCAAAGCAGGTTTGCTGTAAATACGCGCTGTAACGTTCGTGAGCGTTAGTTATCGTTGAGATTCGATGTAGTGTGTTGATGTTAGTCAAGAATGCCTTTAATAAGACGAAGAAGCCATTATCAACAGCTCACGGAGTTTGAACGAATTCGTGTAATAGGGCTACGAGAAGGTGGATTTTCTTTCCGCAATATTGCAGAACGACTTGGCAGGAATGTAGCCACTGTGCATGATTGTTGGCAGCGGTGGTCAAGGGAAGGTACTGCCTCAAGAAGACCGGGTTCCGGCCGGCCACGTGGCTCTACTAAGAGGGAAGACCGCCGTGTACGGCGTATGGCCGTGGCGCATCGTACCGCGTCTGTGGCAGCAATTCGAGCTGCAGTTGCCACCACAGTGACACAACGAACTGTTACAAATCGGTTACTTGAAGGACAGCTCCGAGCCATACATCCTGTAGCGTGCATTCCACTTATTCCAAACCACTGCCGTTTGCGACGTCAGTGGTGTCAAGCTAGAGCTCATTGGAGGACGGAGTGGAGATCTGTTGTGTTTTCTGATGAAAGCCGGTTCTGCCTGGGTGCCAGTGATGGCCGTGTGTTGGTTAGAAGTGAGCACCTGCAACCAACCTGTCTGCGGCCGAGACACACTGGACCTACACCTGGAGTTATGGTCTGGGGAGCAATTTCCTATGACAGCAGGAGCACTCTCGTGGTTATCCCACTCAACCTGATGGCACAGTTGTACGTCGGTCTGGTGATTCATCCTGTTGTGCTGCCATTCGTGAACAGTATTCCAGGGGGTGTTTTCCAACAGGATAACGCTCGCCCGCTTACCGCTGTTGTAACCCAACATGCTCTACAGAGTGTCGACATGTTGCCGTGGCCTGCTAGATCACCAGATCTTTCACCAATCGAGCACGTATGGGACATCATTGGACGACAACTCCAGCGTTACCCCCAACCAGCATTAACTGTCCCTGTATTGACCGACCAAGTGCAACAGGCATCGAACTCCATCCCACAAACTGACATCCAGCACCTGTACGACACAATGCATGAAGGTTTGCGTGCTTGCATTCAACATTCTGGCGGTTACACCGGTTATTAATGTACCAGCATTTCACATTTAAAATGGCTCTTCTCGCGCTTACATTAAGCTGTGATCTTGAAACCTTAATCAATTAAATATGTTACCTATACAAATGTATTGCCGCTATTTCATTCCTCTACAACTATTTTTTCGTGGTGTTGGGATTTTTTTCCGTCAGTGTATTTTTCAACACATAATTAAATTCTTTCTCTTGTCCTTGTTTAAGTAAACGTTAAAAAAAAAGGAATTAAGTTAAATATTCAACACTGCATGATGTCGAAATTCGGTGCTACATATAAAAAATTCATTTATCTGTAAACATTCATTAGGCATGTTGTGCATTTTGAGACTGTCTCCCAATGCGAAAGTTAGCAACATACTATCCCGACAAATAGACAACAACAACAAAAACAACTTGTAGCTGGTTATACTGCATCCCTTGTTTAAACTTGGAATGTATTATTCTAGTGGTTTTATGTAATCGTTAGAAAATGTAAAATCACAGGATGGGAGCTCAAGGTTTCAGAAAGAGTATCTCAAAAAACATCTATCGAGATAGCTAATGTACACAATGTATTTCGACATGGAAATGCTGCGCTATGAAGGAATGCTCAAAATGAGACCAAACTTCTAACAGATGTAGACGAGTAGATGATAAACAAGTGACTTAATTTCTGAGGAATTGCATGAAGGCAATTAGCTAGGACACAGTGTAATGCGTTCTGAGTCAGTAGGTCGAACAACCGCCATGTTGGGCCTATTCGGCAACACGGTGTTTCATCGAGTGGAAAAATGCCCTGATGGTGTCCCAGGGTACTGCTCACCATGCGGCATTAATCTTAGTCCGTAATTAATCATGTAGCCACTCTTTCAGAAAACTTGAAAATTACGTTGCCCTGGAGCGAGAATCGAATCCGCACCTCCCGATTACCGGTCGAGTTCTTTTCTTGCACCACCCAGGACAAGGAAGCTGCATGCAACTGAAGCTAAGCAGATGCAACTTAGAAATCTGAGACGTTTCAGGTATGCGCTAGTCCAAGCAACAATAAGCTAACGTCCAAATGGCCTTTTCTCACATCTGGGGTCGGATGTAGGCCTTTTAAGTTCCAGTGCTTCATGGAATATCATACATGGATGGGAAATGAATTTCCCCGAAGAAGTAATTCTTCTCAAATACATGGAAGGCGATGCGAATTGTATCACTGGCACAGATGTGCCGTATTTTCACTGTTGTCCATGTAGACACTCTTTCAGAAAACTCGAAAATTACGTTGCCCTACATTGTTACATTTGTATCACCTTCCATGTATTTAAGAAGAATTATTTCTTCGGGGAAATTCGTTTTCTATCTATTTATGACTTAGAAAAACCAGTTGTCCAAACTACAGTCACCATATATTTCACTACACTTGTAGACGCCAGCTGGCTCTGCTCCATCTGCTAAGACTGGGCACTTTGAAGCAACCATAGTAGATATAAGAGAAAGCATTCATAAATGTATTTGGGATATCTACTTGGAATTATTATGTCATATAGCAAAAATGACAATTGCATATAAACGTGTTCTTATTTATTTATGACGTATCCTAAAAAATCGAAGAAAAAATGGAATTTAAAAACATTTCTGATAATTTGTTTCGATATCTTGATTGAATTTTATGTTACTTAGGGGTTTTGCAGAATTATACATACTAAATTATGTAAATTGAATTTTATGGCATTCAAGAGCTTTACAGAATTACACAAATTAAACAGTTAAAGGAATTGGGTGGTTGTCACACAAAATGATAATAATTGAACTTAAAAGAAACAGCTTTCATAGTTTTCATTTCAGTTTGCCATCTCTGAAACTATTCTTTACAGAACAAAGAAAAAAGAAAATTAAAAGCATGACGTTACAAGAACGTGTCATTTATCAGTGAAAGGGTAGCAATTACTTACTGTCCTTGTAAATTCAAAATTCAGTTGATGCCAGAGAACATGTGTTTTAGTAATGAAATTGTAATTAAACTCTCTAGATTACATCATAACTATTATGTGTTACAGTTGTTGTCGATTTGTATATTTAACGTCAGCTTCTCCTAAGGTTTAAGCTGATCTTGACTTGTAGCCTTAATTAATCTTCACTGTAAAACCTGAATACATTCATTGCTCGTTGTAGCTGAAAGACGTAATTATAAATAATGCACACTTTCCCACAAACGTCCAGAATGAATGGAAACACAAAGTTAACTTACGATTTCAATTCCTTTTTTTCATTAGTGTTGATGCACGTCACCAAATGACATTAATCACTGCACTAGGCACAACACAGGCATATAACTTCAATCAGCAACTGTGTACAAACTACGTGACACTAGTGGCCTTTTAAATCTGTATACACTCTACAAGAGCATTATCCAATACAAGCTATTTATACGACAAATTCTCAACATCTACACATTCGTGAATCTCTCTTTCTACATCAATGCAGTTAGTTTAAATATGTTTCCAGAATATTGCTCAAAAACTCTATGTTCAATCATCCAATCGCTCACTAAGATTGCACACTCAGCTCTTATCTCACGAGTACATTAACTACGTAGCAAGCCGTTCGACCTGCTGTTAGGATTGCCAAGGCTAATTTACTCGGAAAGAACACAGTGGCGATTTAACCTTTTAGCGACCAGGACCCAAAAGTGTTTTATCACTCCAAATACCATAACGCCCGAAACTGTCTGTTGGTTAGCTTCTTTGTTTAATAACAGCAACGGTGACTGAGGGTAACACCTGCTGATCCCTCTTAGGTCGTGCAAATTTGAAAAGCAGGTAACTGTAGGAAATGTGACTCACTCTAGATAGGCATTTTGGGCGGCTATAGCCGTTTGTATGCACGGGCGTTTTGGGCGTTATGGTCGTTATGGGGTTAACAAGAAGAAACCAAATTTGTGAAGAAGACGAGAACTTAAAGAGAAGGTTAAAATAAAGGCATACGTCACACTATGTACAGTAAAAATGATTAATTTACAGATCACATATCCGAAGAGCTGTGCTTTTTTCTCGTAAAGGATGAATTAGAAGAAGTATTCAGCAATGATGGTCATTTAAGCTGTAGTAAACAGCAGCAGACTTCCAATACAAATTAAAAACAAAATCTGTCAAAGTGTGTGTGACTCTAAAACTAAAGCTGACAATTATTATAAAAGTTGATTAGTTTATGTTTGCTCTTCGTCATGGGCAATGGTCGTTTTGTAGATAGCTTACGAAGTACAGCAGTCCAGGTTTTATTTGAACATTACCTTTAAAATCGCTTCTTGGCCAGGAAGCAGATGCACGTAGTGTCAATTTGCAAGTGCTAAACCATGTTAATTTAGTGACTTTTACAAGAACTGTGACTCTCTTATAGTTTAGACAGTCACTGTTGGGAAATTATCCAGAACACTAATGTGTTGATGAAAAACATGATGAAACTCATAGACAGATTTTAAAACGAGAAAGCAGATTAAAAGTTGTTTAATAATGTACAGAGAAAGTCTTGCGGCTGAAATTAGTCACCCACCAAAGATAATTTCTACCTGAGCTCGTTTGTCCAAATTGAGTTTCGACATTGTTATTTAATGGTACACGGTTCTAGTAAATAGAAAGTAGTAACACGCTTAAGAATTATTAGTCTATAGGCCAATAATTATAATAAGTATAACAATACATACCAGATTTTCTATTTTACTAACATTTCAGAAAATACGTTACCCCATGCTAATGAACTTTCTGGTTGGAAGCTTGTTTCTGCTTCCTTCCGATAGTAGCTTAAAAGAAAGCTGACATTATGTCTTAAGATGTTGCAATAATATTGAAACACGTGAACTAAGTACTTGAAACTCAGTTTTAAAGCTTATTACCCAAAATCAAAGATACTAATTAATTTAAAAGCACATTCCTTTATTCATGAAAACTCCGCTCCGTATCCTTCTAGGAGAACGGTCTGTGTGTGCGATGACTGAATAATGATTTATTTACAAACGAATAGGAGGGGACTGGTGGTGATAAGTGAAAACCGTTAAGCGATCTTTCCTTATGATTATTCTATAATTACTAAATTCGAAGAAAATCGGTATTTACGACATTGTACGCCACAGAATAACCGCACAGACTGTTAAAGATCTCCCTCAACTGAGACTCGATACCATTCTACACTATCTACCAACAAGCAATTGGACACCTGTGATAGCAAAGGAAAACGAAGTTTATTCACCTTTAATAGTTGGTGGAGCGGCGATTACAGCTGCGACCATCCGGGGCATACTCTCAACCAGGAGTTGTACGACGGCTGGCGGTATTTTCTTCCACTCGGCTTGGAAAAGACAGGTCAGTTCCTTCACCGATTTCAGACGGTGGGGGCACCCCTTAAGTCGAGGCTCCAACTCGTGCCACAGGTGCTCGATAGGGTTAAGGTCCGGGCCCTGCGCAGGCCAGTCCATTCGATTAACCCCATTGTCACCATACCAAGCCATGGTGGACCTCGCAACATGACAGGTGGCATTGCCATCCTGAAAGTAACATGGGTCCACCCCGTAAAACTTCCAACGTAGGAAGCGCATGATCATCCAAAATGGTGCAGTAGGTCTCGGCATTGAGTCTACCAGGAATTGCGACCAATGGTCCCGTGCTATACCAGGAGAAACACCCCCATAGCCTAATTCCACCGCCGCCGAACTTCACAGTTGGCACGATACATTCCGGCAGGAGGCATTCTCCAGGCAGACGCCAAACCCACACCCTGCCATCCGAACGGTAGAGGGTGAACCTTGATTCGTCGCTCCAGAGAACCTGTTTCCCCTGTTCAACGGTCCACTGTCGAAATTCTTTGCACCACGTTAGCCGAGCAACGCTATTGAACTTGGTGATCAAAGGCTTGTGGGCGGCAGCACGTCCATGATAACCGAACAGATGGGCTTCCTTACGGATGGTATTCATCGAAAGAATACTCCCGGATGCCTCTTGAAATTCCTCGCGGACGTGGCCCATCAATTTGGAGCGGTTATTCTGCATTTCTCTGGCCAGCACCCGTCGGTCTCTAACTCCCAGTTTTGTGGGTCTGCCGGGTCGGGGCACATTCCGACAGTCACCTCTCATCTTCCACTTGCCAATCACGTAGGCCACTATCGATTTTTGGTACTTCAACTCGCTGCATATGTCGCGTATGGATCGGCCATTTCTGTGATACCCGACGATTACACCTTTCTCGAAATCAGAGAGCCCCGAACTGCGTGGCATCTTGCATGCGACTTGTTGCGTTGTTGTTTCCCACACGATATTTAACGGCGGCGGCCGTGACGTGTATCAGGACCGCAGATATCGTCGATTGCAGGGGTGTCCAATTACTTGTTGGTAGATAGTGTATATGGCATTTGTGAAGCAGTTTTGAATTGCAATATTTCTGCAACGGTATAACATAAAAATTTAGAACTCAGGATTTCGGCTTTTCAGAACAAACCTCGCTGACATGCACAAAGGCAGGGTCACGTGCACTTCTGTGGAGTTAACTTTACACATAAAAATTAATTAAAATCGTGAAGAATTTCTCGATATGCAGAAAATAATTCTACAAATTCAGGTATGCGTCATTTATTTTATTTGCTCATTTTTGTATATTTTTGTTCATATTTCAATTGGATTGTATGTTATTCTTTTATAAGCATAAACATGATGCATAAATATTTTCTATTTCCTTCGTAATGCGAACAACGGAACTTCTCCGTTATTTTGGTGCTACTGCATCAAATATTTCACAGCTTGAGGCTTACAAAAAATTTCATTAGCATCTTCTGCAGACATTTCTTCATTCTTACTTCTCATTATTTCTTTTATTTTAAATATAGAAATCTTTAATTCAAGAGATTTGATTTTGTTTTATACCTTCTGAAACAACTTTGAATATAACTGAGGGATTCAGTTCCTGTCTTCAGTATACGCAAAGTGTTTCACGTTCATCTTTGAGAAAAAGCACTTGGGAAATGAGACAAGCGTGGCATCTGCAGAATTTTCCCAAGTCTAAATTAGTTTTTCGTAACTATATATCAGATTGGAATTCATGTGCTTCAGATTGCTTTCACGTAGTTTTCGAAATCTAATCTTCACATACTGGGGAAAACTTTTGCAATGCATTTTATATAGCATCTCACTTAAATGCTATTGATATTTTCCGAGGAACTGGGTCTTTCTGAAGAAGTATTGGATTCTTCTCCAAAATTGGTTAGTGATAACATTCTGTTATTTTCTTGTTAGCATATGTTGTAACGTATACTCTCGATTCACTTTCCTTTTGATTTTACTATTTCTGGTTATTTTATTTTACTATGTAAATTATCTTCTTAATGAACGAGATGTTATTTCTCCCGCTGAATGAGATCTGGCAATGAGTGTAGGTCATGACGTGGTGGTAGCCAGTATAAATAAGCGCGTTCAACGATACGTAGGGAGAGCTTTTTGTGTTACGTGAGAGAGCGTTTGTTTATGTGGAGGAGAGCTTTTTGTTGATGTGCGTAGGGAGAGCTTCGTTCTATGTGATTAGGGTTTTTCTTCATTATTGTGATACGATTAGTGCGTGTGTGTTGGATGATTCAGGAGTTTATCTAATAAAAGAGTTTTAAGTAAGTACGTCTTTCTCAGTTCATAGTACTGTCAGACCTCTGTCTGGCGGTTAGGTTTATTTCATTTAGTGTTATTAGTAACAACCAGCATAAGACTTTATTCATCTTAATTACTACTACAACATTACTACCAGTTATAAGCTTGTTCATTATTATTACTACACTACTAGCAGGAAAGTTTATTCATGATATAATTAACAAACAACAAGCATTAGAAGAAGCATTAGCTTAGAAGAAGCTGAATTCATTATAATTAGCTTAGTAGTAAAAGCTATATTCATTATAATGTATAAACGAAAAGAAAACCAATCGACTTTGAAAACTAAAATGATCCTACCGAAAAACTATCGGGCAAAAAAATAACT
This sequence comes from Macrothele yani, assembly GCA_039090855.1. NCBI lineage: Eukaryota > Metazoa > Arthropoda > Arachnida > Araneae > Macrothelidae > Macrothele > Macrothele yani. The sequence continues at coordinate 63,570,782 of CM077013.1, read as the reverse complement.
TTAGCATCTCTTCATTGCACCAGGCAAAAAGACGTGACAATAACATGAAAACAAAATACTACGTCATGCGTACGAAATCGTGTAAAACTTAAAATATTGAATCCAGTTTATAAAATGTGACACTTCAAAGATGCTTAAATTTCCAGACGTAAACTTCACGAAACATTTTCTTCAGAGGACAGAAACATTTAAAAGTTTTATTTGAAGAGTCATTGGAATTATTTTTAAGCTTTGAAGAAGCTATGAAGAAAGTCATAAAGTTAATGAAATGTCCGTTGCAGCTCTGAATACGAGAAGAATATAGTCATATTCCTAGGGACGTCATTACGGGTGATATTTCAAACTCCGAAGAAAATGAGATATTTTCAAATAAAGGATGACCCGTATGGTATGATGCAGTCTTCCTGGCATATTTTGATAGAGGATAACTGTATTTTAACTCGAGACATATCTTTTGAATGGCACAAAGCAGAATGCATTCTTTCTTTCTTTCTTTATTTCTCTCTCTCTCTCTCTCTCTGAGTTTCCCTTCCAGAACGTGATAGGAAGGAATACGAAGACAAGGGCCGATTTATCGCAAGTTCTTTCTGCGGTGAGTCATATAACACACATCCAGCTGTCACGATAGAGTGATGATCCTAAATCCAGCTTATCCCGCGGCCAAAATGAAAACCAATACTTTTATCAAGGTTATCAAATGAAATGTATTGATTTTACTGTGAGAAGTAACAGTTGCGGCATCATTAACGTAAATATGCACCGAAGAGTCAAATCATTATCGACCAGCGCGCCTCTATGCAAATCAAAGTAACAGCAAGTAAGCGATGGCGCGTGTGAGAGCCATAAAACGGTATAAAGTACAAACGGTACTGAGCTCTGTTTATCAGTGTTTTTCCTGTTCTCCAGATGAGAAAGACATTTTCGAGACGGAAAGGTGCTCGTGGTTAGTACCTTCAAAAAGTGGTCCGAGGAGGAAAAACCAACGAACCACCAGTAATACAAGGTCTGTCCGGAAAGAAATGAGACTCATTCAATAACAGACGTTTAATTGAAGTTATACTCACATAACATTAAAATTTCTCGAAATAACATCCTTGAACATCAATAAACCACTGCCAGCGGTTCTGCCACACCGCGTAGCTTGCCTGGAAGTCGGGAACAGGGATCGCTTTCAAAGCTCTTGTCGCGACAGTTTCCACGTTTGTAACAGTCTCAAAATGGTGTCCTTTCAGGCTGTATTTAAGCCGGAGAAACAAAAAGAAGTCAGCCGGGGCCAAGTTCGGGCTGTAGAGAGGTTGGGGCAGCGTTGCCACGTTGTGTTTCGCCAGAAACTCCCTCACTCTCAGCGACGCATGGCTCTACGCATTATCGTGGTGAAGAACCCAAGTGTTGGTGACCTCCGGGCGGACGCGCGGAACTCTGTTCTTCAGCCGTTGAAGCACTTCCACGTAAAATGCAGCGTTGACCGTTTGTCTGGGTTATACGAACTCCTTATAGACAACACCTTTACAGTCAAAGAAGACAATGAGCATCGATTTCATCTTCGATTTGCACATTCGAGCCTTCTTTGGTCGAGGAGACTCGGGAGTGTGCCACTCTGAGCTCTGCCTTTACGTCTCCGTATCGTACTCAAAGACCCACGTTTCATCACCTGCTATCCCTTTCTCCAAAAAAAAACCAGGTTCACTCCTCACACGGTCCGCAAGGTCACGAGAAATCGACACACGGTTGTTCCTCTGTTCATCGGTCAAAACTTTAGGAACCAATTTGGCGCAAACTTTCCGCATCTGCAATTCTTGCGTGATGATTTCTTGCACAATGGATTTCGCGAGTCCCACGTGTTCTGATACCAATCTAACACTCAGACGTCGGTCAGAGTTCAAAACCGATTTCATCATTTTCACATTGTCCAAAGTGTGAGACGTTGAAGGACGCCCTGGGCGTGGCTCATATTCGACGCTCTCTCTTCCCTCTGTGAACGTTTTGTGCCACCGAAACACTTGTTCTTTCGATAAAGCATCCTTCGCGTAGGCTTTCAGTAGCATAGCAAGAGTCTCGGTCACGGATTTTTCAAGTTTAACACAAAACATTACGGCGTATCGCTGTTCGACACTCTTCTGCATTTTGACAGTTACGCGACGCTCACACAGCTGTCCACTTCGCAAGCGATCCTCACTCTGTAAAAGCTCAGAGCTAACTGACGAGACATCAATCATTTATCTAACATACCCCGCCATCCGTCACGCCCGGAGACTCTACCCTCCGGCCCTTCTGATTGGCGCAGGAAAAGTGGTCTCATTACATTCCTGACAAACCATGTATATGCCCCGACAATGATTCATCTGTGCTACAGGCAAGCGAAGGTTATTCCGTATAATACAAGCCCACAGAAGGAATACTGTGGCATAACTCTCCAGTAATTTGAATGCTGGGGACGATAATAATTTGTTGCACCACACAGTACATCGAACCCTGCTGAAAATGGGGTTGCGTAGCCGCAGGCTGCTTCGATTGACCACGCTAACCTTGATTCACCGTCGAAAGTGCCTACAATGAACACGCAAGCATTAAAACTGGACATTGAATGATTGAGAGAAGGTCGTCTGGCCCGATTAATCTCGTTTCCTGTTGCACTATGTGGAAGGCTGGGTAGATTTGCGTCTTTTACCTGGGGAAGTATTGGCACCAGAATGAACCATGGGCGAAAACAAGCTGATGGAAGAAGTGTAATATTTTGGTCAATGTTCTGATGGGAAACCCTGAATCCAGCCATTCATGTGCAGGAAAATATGACATCTACTAACTGCCTAAATATGACTGCAGACCAGGAAGATCCTTTCATGACAACGGTATTTCCCTGTAGCAGTGCTTTCTTTCAGCAGGATGATGCTCCATGCCACACTTCCCGGATTAGTCGAGAATGGTTCGTGGTACAAGACTAAGATTTCCAGGTATTGTCCTAGCCTCCAAATTCCTCAGATATCAACCCATCGAGCATATGTGGTTTGTGTTGAAACAGCAAAACTAATCTGTGGAACTTCAACCACGTAACTTGCAAAAGTTAAAGGATCTGCAGGTAACGTGCTGATATCAGGTACCACCAGACACGTTTAGAACTCTTGTAACATCCATACCTCGGCAAGTAAGAGATGCTTCGGTGGCACGTGCAGGACTAACATCATATTAGGCAGGTGGTCATAATGAGGGAATGATTTTTAGGTGCTAAAAACCAAAAAAAAGTATTTAGTTTTTATTTGTCAATAATTTAAAAAAATATTTGCTAAAATTTCGGATCTGTGCAGAATGACTTTCTACATGTGATGATTGCATACAACAGTTTTTCATATCCATTAGTAACTTCTGAATTGCTGACTGAAAGCCATGTTAGGTGAAGTAAGTTATCTAAGTCTATTAACTGTTTAATTTTTAACAAGTGAGTCATGTTCGTCAGGGGCTTCGACTTCACCAAATTAAAAAAAAAAGGGCAAAAACATAAACTACGAGATTGACGTATATTTTAAAGCGCAATTGTAATTGAACAAGGAAACAGAAATATGTTTTTATTTAAAAATAAAATTTAGCCTGCGATTTTATAAAAATATCCAGAGATATTTTATTTCCAAACGTTTATAAAAAATAAGAAATTAGGGCGGTTACTCAAGCAAAGAACAAAAAACACAAAAATAAATAGATAAATAAAGGCACTAGAGATTATGCGCTTCTCTATTTTATTTATTTTATTCATGATAATTGTTTCAAATATTTACCACGTATCACGAGAGCATGGCAAACACAATACGGGCTGACCATCAATTTTCTTTTCAAATGAGCAATGCAGAATATGGGAAAAAATAACTTTTACTTATTTTATTATTTATTAATTTTTTGGAAATAAATCGCTTTGGCCTCATAAGGTGGAGCTTGGTCTACACCTTATGCGACCAAAAGAATCATTTAATTAAACAGGATGAAAAATATTAGGTGGGCACTTCCCCTCCTGTAAAATTATTGAGGGGCAAGATTCGCTTTGCCCCCTCACAATCGGCGACTACGATGTTCGTTAATATTTCAACAGTAGCATGCGCTTTCCCTATTTTCAGACAGACCGTGTTAGAGAGCGAATTTGATTCTTTTCTTTCGGGAGGGCTAACGTGAGCAGCTCAGTAGGGTGTGACAAAATCGTCCCTAATTTGGGGCCACCGTTTTCCTGGGAGGGGAGTGAGCCAATGCCGTAAAACAGCACATCATCCATACTTCACCCAAAATTCCGGCCCGGTTCTACCTTGGAGAAATGATTGGAAAACAACGCTTCCTACCACTGAAAAAAATCTGGCTTTGCTCTACGTAAAGTCAAATAAGATATGGTGAGTAATAATGTTATAATCTGAAGACTTAACTTTAATTTATATTTTGAGATAGTGTGTTTGTGAATAATGAAATCAAAGTAAATGGGATTACATCCAGTCCTATACAGTGCATTTAAAATTTACCCCAAATTAGCCCTGTTTCAGTACTGTCAAAAGACATTTATGTATGTTGTAAGATATGAGATACAATTTAGCCTTTGCTTACATGCACCACCAATTCAGTAGCAATTGTTAACGTTGCATGATGTTTAGATCGCCGATGGCATCGAATTACAAAGTTATGAAAATTTGACATGATCAGGAAGAACAAGGTATTTCTGTGTCAATACTGTCCTATCCCCATTTTGCGCCACAGATGCGGATTTACTGAGGTTAAAACTGCTGCTATTGTAAACAGACATCTATCCCTGAAGCTTTCAGTGGGTCTTACGCAAGAACAGTTGTTCAGGTGTATTCGCTCTTCTGAGATTAAGCGACATGTTGTTTAACGAGCAAACAGCGACCTAGTTTAAATTTCAATGAAACAGAGATATTCGTCGTTAATTAGATGTAGATTTGTACCCCTGATGATTCAGAAAGTGCCGTGATGTTTCAAATCGAAATAAGCGTTGCAAAATGGAAAGAAGGAGCTAAACTGCACTCTTCCGTCGGCAAATAATCTGCAATAATTAATAATGAACCTTCATAACAATCGCATTTCCCGAAAAATCAAGCGGTCTTCTCAGAGTTTCCAAAACCCAAATTACGAAGTTGTGTAGAATCACTCTAATTGTAGTTTAGGTATATTGTTCCGACATGGCCCTGGAAACTTCATTCTATCTGAAAAGCTGATAAGGAAAAGCTGTGGAGCAGAGACCAAGCAATATTAATAATTCAGAGTTGCATGAATGCAGTAGATTTACATTGTTAAATTAACGTCTCCCTCACATACCCTAAAAACAACGCGGGCACACACACACACACACACACACACACAGACAGACACGAGCGCGCGCGCGCGCGCGCTGAACGTGCTCTTATGCGCATCAAGCAGATGAGATAGAATACCATGATAAATTAAAGCTGTATTTATTTTGTTGTAAGGATATGTTCGTTAAGATGCTTACTTTTTTATGTTGATTAAAAATTAATGTTACATAAACATTAAATTTCATACCCCCTTTTAGAGAATATATATTCAGTTATTGAAACACAAGATCCTGCTGTATCAAAACAAACATGAGCAGTGCATCAACGTTATTTTCCTATGAAGATTTGTGTATTGACACTCACGAATCAGACCTCTCACGGGAGCCATTCTTTGAGTGCAGTGAAAAAAAGAACTGTTTTTTCCGAGAAATTGCAGTATCAGCTAAATAGAACTGAATAATTCAAGACTGAATATTTCTGCAATCGTGAGAAAGCACTTAAGAAAGAAAAATGAAAAAAAGAGAGGAAACTACACTACCGCAAGTACAAATTGAGTGGAGAAAAACTTTTTCCTGACGAAAAGCTCCTATTTCTTCATGGCATCTAAAATACCAAGTAACCTGCCTCAAGAGGACCGAAATTGTTTCAGTAAACTGCACAATCTTCTAAGAATTTCTTTAAGCGTTTCGAAAACTTTACATACCCAGTCTTAGCATAAATATTATTAAAAACATTCGACAGACGGCGCGCAACATGTGTGAAACGCTACCAACCAGCCAGGAGGCATGAAGCAGCTAGTGAATCATTGTGTGCTCAGTCACAGAGGAGATAACGTGTTTCGTGAAGTACTTGCCATGGAGTGCAACAGATCAGCCAGGAGGCATGAAGCAGCTAGTGAGTCATTGTGCGTTCAGTCACAGAGGAGATAACGTGTTTCGTGAAGTACTTGCCATGGAGTGGAACAGACCAGCCAGGAGACATGACGCAGCTAGTGAATCATTGTGCGTTCAGTCACAGAGGAGATAACGTGTTTCGTGAAGTACTTGCCGTGGAGTGGAACAGATCAGCCAGGAGACATGACGCAGCTAGTGAATCATTGTGCGTTCAGTCACAGAGGAGATAACGTGTTTCGTGAAGTACTTGCCGTGGAGTGGAACAGATCAGCCAGGAGGCATGAAGCAGCTAGTGAGTCATTGTGCGTTCAGTCACAGAGGAGATAACGTGTTTCGTGAAGTACTTGCCATGGAGTGGAACAGACCAGCCAGGAGACATGACGCAGCTAGTGAATCATTGTGCGTTCAGTCACAGAGGAGATAACGTGTTTCGTGAAGTACTTGCCGTGGAGTGGAACAGATCAGCCAGGAGGCATGAAGCAGCTAGTGAGTCATTGTGCGTTCAGTCACAGAGGAGATAACGTGTTTCGTGAAGTACTTGCCATGGAGTGGAACAGACCAGCCAGGAGACATGACGCAGCTAGTGAATCATTGTGTGTTCAGTCACAGAGGAGATAACGTGTTTCGTGAAGTACTTGCCATGGAGTGGAACAGACCAGCCAGGAGACATGACGCAGCTAGTGAATCATTGTGTGTTCAGTCACAGAGGAGATAACGTGTTTCGTGAAGTACTTGCCATGGAGTGGAACAGACCAGCCAGGAGGCATGAAGCATCTAGTGAATCATTGTGTGTTCAGTCACACAGGAGATAACGTGTTTCATGAAGTACTTGCCATGGAGTGGAACAGACCAGCCAGGAGGCATGAAGCATCTAGTGAATCATTGTGTGTTCAGTCACAGAGGAGATAACGTGTTTCGTGAAGTACTTGCCATTGAGTGGAACAGACCAGCCAGGAGGCATGAAGCATCAAGTGAATCATTGTGTGTTCAGTCACAGAGGAGATAACGTGTTTCGTGAAGTACTTGCCATGGAGTGGAACAGACCAGCCAGGAGGCATGAAGCATCTAGTGAATCATTGTGTGTTCAGTCACAGAGGAGATAACGTGTTTCGTGAAGTACTTGCCATTGTTTTTTTTTTTTTTTTTTTTTTTTTTTTTTGATTGGAGGTTTAACGACCACCGTGAGCAACTCAATGGGCTATAAGCAGTCGCCCGTCCCTAATTTAGGGTCACTGGTTCCAGGGAAGGGAGAGAGCCAGTGCCGTAAGACAAACACAACATCCATGCCTGACCGGGATTCGAACCCAGACCCCTTACGGACGAATGATCAGAGGCCAACGCCTTAGACCACTGCGCCACCGGGGCGGCCTTGCCATTGTGTGTGGTGGTTATAAGAATATTTTTGCTGTAATAGCTTTGCACAAAGCTGGAAAAAATCAGCTTCTGAGATTTTCAACATGCTGAAGAAGTAAATATCAGCCGAATGTTTGTCTACCGGACCATAAAAAGGTTCCTGGAACTAGGACCGTCGCTGACCGCCCCAGAAAGGGTCGACCGCGTAAAGCGAGGACTGCTCGTCTGGTAAAAGAGTGGCAGCTCATATTCGACGAAATTCTGTTAGAAAACAAACAGTGATGACTCGTAAGCTGAACATTTTAAAAATGTCGATGCCACGCGTACTGCGGAGTGACCTAAAGGTGAAAGCTTACCAGCGTCATACAGGGCAATTCCTCACCCCACAACTGAAGCAGTAGATGGTGATAAAAGCGAAGCCTTAGCTGTAGCGTTACGCAGACAATCGCCACAGACAGATCCTTTTCTCTGATGGAAACATTTTCACCATTGAAGAGGTTTTCAACCTCAAAAAGGCCGCCCCAGTGGCGTAGTGGTCTAAGCGATGGCCTCTGATCATTCGTCCGAACGGGGTCTGGGTTCGAATCCCGGTGAGGCATGGATGTTGTGTCGGCACTGGTTCTTTCCCTTCCCTGGAACCAATGACCCTAAATTAGGGACGAGCGACTGCTTATAGCCCATTGAGTTGCTCACGGTGGTCGTTAAACCTCCAATCAAAAAAAAACTCAAAAAGGACAGGGCGCATGCGTCAACTTCACGAGAAACTCAAGAGAAAGTTCCAAGGATCATGAGGGGCCATCATCCTGCTTCTGTCATGGTTTGGTGGGGAGTCTCCTACGAGGGTACCACGGAGTTCCATTTTTGTGAGAAAGGAGTGAAGACATCCGCAAAAGTCTACCAGGACAGGGTTTTGGAGCCAGTGGTCACACATATGAGTCACACTTTCTTCCAAAAGCGATGGTGCAGCTTTCAGCAAGATTCTGCACCTGCCTACAAGGCCAAATCAAACCAGGAGTAGCTTCAGGCGAACTTGCCAGCTAATTGCCTTTTAAGCTGCCCTGAGCTCAACCCATTGGAATACAAGCTGTGGGCCACACTGGAGGACATGGCCTACAGAAAGGGACACCCCAGTATTGACAGTCTCATAAGTTCTTTAGTGCGGACAGTAAGAGCTTTCCCTGTGGAGACCCTGCGTAAAGCTATTGATGAGTGGCCACAGATACTGAAGGACTATGTGGAGGCAAAAGGATGCCATTTTGAAAAGTGATTGGTGCCATGTACTGTATTTACAAGTGTACTACTTACGTCATATCATAGATATATTAAAATGTCTTTAAATTTCTTTTGTTATTTCATTGAATACTTTGTAACAGTCCTTATGGTTAGACTAGGTAATTACTCATTTCTGTAGTGATTTACTGTACTTTAGGGCCCTTTAATTCAGCATTCCGAAACCACGGGAACCCAGGTATTATTGGTTTACCATAGCACAAAATTTAGTTTTAAAATCTGAGTAGCTAATCTTATGAGATATTGATGACACTCCTTGAATATCCAAAGCCATTACGAGCCTAGCCTTCCAAATTTAGAGCCTTGACGAGCAAGCGGACTGGACCGAAGAATTAAAGCAATGCACTGGTTGTTTATTAACTAGATGCCCAAGGTGTGCCGAAGTTCGAGGCCCGGCAGAGGTGGTGTTCGTCTTACGTAAGCATTTTGCTTACAACTAGTGATCTTTCGTAACGCTGTCTGGGTTCCCTGGAGCCAGTGGCCCTAAATTAGGTGCAGGCGACAGCTTATATAGCCCTCAAAAGGAAGGAAAAATAGAGGAATACCTCAGAAATACTCATTTAAACTAATGCCCACGCCTAGGCCAAGTGGACATCTCAAGATGTCGGGCAAGTATGCAGACCACTGATCGTTCTGATTTTACAATAAGAACTACTGTTAATCATTTTGAACTTGTCATGATGTAACGATCGCAGCTGCAAAGAATGTTGTTCCAGAAAGGTGTGAGAGAAATCTTGTGCTAATTCAAGAGAGCAGACGAAGCGAGCGCGCGTAAATCCTAAGTTAAAATTATAGGTTTGCGAAAGAGCACTTCTAATTCTAAGAAGCCTACATTTATGGTGATGATGTGCTGGAGGCCGGCACGAAAGATCTTGTGTTGTGAAATTTTAATTTTTAATTTTAATGGTATTTAAACTCATTACCATCAATCACTTTAATTTGAAAGTTGAGTGTTATACCGTGCAATGCCGGCGACTTTTATTAAACTCTCTAAAAAGCTTTTTAATAAACCTATTATTGATAGGCTATAGTTGACCTTGAAGATCATCGTATATTCATCTTGTTCCTCAAGTAACGCGCAGTTTCTGCCCCCTCCCCTTCCTAGAGGGCGTAAAGTTATATTAGGGTTTCCTTGATGATTCTGCTTCAAATTATTCGATTTAAAAAAATTTTGTTCTTCGGATATGTCCCAATATGTAGAACATTTTGCTTACAACTAGTGATTCTTCGTAACGCACATTTCTGCCACTAGTAGGTGCAAGCAGCTATTTCTAGTTGCACATCTTCTATCAATTCTAGGAATTTGATTGAACATTTTTTTAACTGGTCTCATTCTCTCTAAAAACACTATGAGCATTCTACATCTTAAATAATGCTTTTTTCGCTATGAGTGTGAAGATATTTTCATTTTCGCTCATTTTCTGTTTTTTTAAAATACCCATTTGAAATATCCGTTTCGTACTGAAAGATTTCAAAAGATGTGCTTCTTACATCCGATATCGTCTGTCTGTTTCTGCTGTGATAATACCACATATCTGGGATCTTAGTTTCTATTAATATTGTATAGCCTTTTTCTGCTGCGTAATACTGTGTACTTGGGATCTGATTTTTGAGTGACATTCTACTTTCGCTTTTATCCTTCGTTTAGTATTTCCAGTTTTGCCGACCACCGTAAACAACTTTAAGGGCCGAAAGCATTTGCATCTCAGGTCTCTTATTCGTGGAAAGGAAGAGCTCGAGCGTCGTAAAACAAACACATCTCCAGTGTCACAAACAGAACTTGAAACAGTTCCCAGCTTGGAAGATTATCCAGAACGGACCGAAAGACCACTCAGCAGATATACTAGGGCCCGGTAAGGTAAGGAATGCGCATATATGCAGCATGACGTGGGGGGAAAGGGGGGACGGAAGGGTATAAAGTACATGGGCGGTGTACGCTCAGCAATTCGGTGAAAGCTATTGCACGGTGTATATCAGTTGGAACTACGTCGAGTTCCTGCCACCGTGTGATATGGCCAACAGGCAATCCTGTAGACGACATCTGGATGACTTTACCCGAGGTCGCGTCATTGGGAAGTTGGAAGAAGGTCGAAATGTAACTAGTGTGGCCGAGGAGTTTGGGATCGCTCACAGCATCGTCTCACGAGCATGAAGAGAATTAAAACAACCGGAACAGCTGACCGAGAGTTTAGCAGTGATCGTCCACGAGCAACCACGGCGGCAAACGACCGGTATATTGTCCTACAGGCGAGACGAGACAGACGGCAAACAGCGAGAGGAATCGCAGGGCACATACTACAGACAACTGGACGTCCGTTATCGCGTTTTACCGTGGCCAGGAGGCTGCACAATGGTGGTCTATTTGCACGACGACCAGTACGGTGTGTTCCATTAACGCCTGCTCATCGGAGACGGCGGTTTCTGTGGTGACCGGAACACAAGAACTGGACACATTAGCAATGGGGTCTCATCCGTAAAGAGAGCCGATTTAGTCTCTCGAGCGATTCTGGACGTATACACATCGCTAGAGAGCAAGGAACACGCAATCACACCTCCAACATCATCGAAAGGGACCGGTTTGGAGGTGGCGGAGTTCTCGTTTGGGGCGGTATCATGCTTGGTAGCCGTACTGGCCTCCCCATCTTCCAAGGAATTTCAGTCACTGGTGTCCCCTATTGTACCGAGGTTGTCCTGCCTCAGTGCGTCAGATTAGAGGTGCTGTGGGTCCTGAGTTCCTCTTCATGGACGACACAACGCTACACATCTCATCGTACAGTGGCTGTCACAGAGCTATTGGAAAGTGAAGATATTCAACGCATGGATTGGCCCACAAGGTCCGCGGACCTAAATCCAATCGAACACCCTTCTCGAGAGACGCTTGGCAGCACGTGACCAGCCGCCAGCAACAATTCCGTAGCTGCGATTGGCGCTACAAGAGGAATCGGCAGCGATGCCTCTATAGCTCCTTGACAACCTCGTCCTGAGCATGGACATACGTTGTAAATCCTGCAACGCAGTCAGGGGTGATCATAACCCCTACTAAAGACTGGCTTTTTCTTGACAGCCGCCTGTCACATGGACGTTTCTGTCTTCTGTCCAGTTGTGCTCGAAGCTACCTTTTCAATAAAGTGCCTTTGTATCCTTTGGATTCCTTGTTTGGATGGTTTTGTTCACTTGTCCCACATTCTTACATATTGGGGATCTTATGGTATGCTTTGAGTCAATGTGGAGCACTTCTGCACGACGTTATATTCGAAAAACCGTCTCGTCCTTAATTTTTGCACGCAAGTGTAAGATAGTTTTCCCGCAACTACGGTATCCATCCAACTGTACTTCTGCAGCCATCAGTCTGTGTCTTCTAGAGATAGGATACTTTTGAACTCTCGTTGAAGAAAGGGTGAAAGCGATCCAAACATGTCTGAACTCCTGCATCAGAGGAACAGCTGCTGGAAATAGTCCCGGAATTTCCTGAAAAGCAGAATATGTAGGTATTTCACATTAAACTTGATGCATAATTTTTCATCAGGAGTACTTCTGCTCATATCACGTGCAGCAGGTGCATATCCTCTCAGCAACTCATTTTCATCCACGAGTCGTGCATTTGCAACGGCTTCTTTCTTGGAAATGAAATTACCTGCATTATCGGAATATGTTTCATTAGCATCACACCGTCTTATGTGGATCGTACATGATTAAGCACCAGCACAGTTTGGATTCACTACTATAGAACATCAAAACATTCTGTCTGGCGAATTGGTAGACGTGGAAAATTTGCGTTTCCAGCGCGTCCTCAGATTTGAATACTCTGAATGTCTTGTTATGGAGACGTCTTCAGACTAATGTTTATTCTACCCGATTCCGGTAACACACTCCCCTCCAAAGGATTGTGGATGGTTGTCAAGAAATTTGCAACACTCTAAAATGTTTGGACCATGTTCGACAATCAATGAAAATAAACTGTGAGCACTTTGCTTCAGTCTCTCGCAGCGTGCCAGCAGAACTGAAATGGAAAAGTAAATTTCTTCATAGGCTTTCTTCCTCGCACTGTCGAAGTGTGCTATAAATGAAACAAATTAGTAAAATCATGCAATGCATTGAATATGATACGCTTTCCAACATACCAGATATTATCACTCAAGTTATGTGGATGACGGCTGTGAAATAAATCTCTCTCCTGTGTCCTGACCTTTGACCCCATTTCGATGATGTTCAACAGAAACGGTTCACTATACCTCCGGAACAACATGATAAAGTTTTGTTGCAATAGAAGCAGTTTTACGCAAGTTATGAGAATAATGGCTGTGGAATAGATCTTACTTTTATGCAATGACCTTTGACCCCATTCCGTTGATATTCAACAGAACCGGTTCAATCTACCTCCGGAACAACATGATAAAGTTTTGTCGCAATCCAAGCATTTTAGGTAAGTTATGATGCACAAGGGCAATGGAATGGATCCTGCTTTTATGTCCTGACCTTTGACCCCATTTAGCCCATTTTCAATAGGGTTCGTCCCCATGTGGTTCCTTACAACATACTAAAATTTCATCGAAATCGAACCATTTTTACGCAAGTTATGACGCATAAGGGCAATGGAATATATCCCGCTCTTATGCTCTGCCTGAAGTTTGACCCCATTTCGCCCATTTTCAATAGGGCTCGTGCCCATGTGGTTCCCTACCACATACTAAAATATAATCGAAATCGAACCATTTTTACGCAAGTTATGACGCATAATAGCAATCGAATGGATCCCGCTCCTATGTCCTGACCTTTGACCCCATTTCGTTCACTTTAAAGAGGGTTCCTTCCCAGCTGGTCCCCTACCACATACTAAAATTTCATCGAAATCGAACCTTTTTTACGTTAGTCATGACGCATAACAGTAGTGGAATGGATCCCGCTCCTATGGACTGACCTTTGACCCCATTTCGTTCACTTTAAATAGGGTTCCTGCCCAGGTGATCCCCTACCAGATACTAAAATTTCATCGAAATCGAACGATTGTTACGCGAGTTATCGTGCGAACGGATATACGCACACAATGCGTGACGTAATGAGGCAGATGGCGTGACCGCGCGCCGACATTCTCAAACGCAAAATTGTGACGTCATAAGATTTCTAAGCATTAGTAACATTAATCGAACGACGCCATTACACTAAAAACGTTTTAATTCAGGGTGGTTATTTAACCCACTAAACGAATTCTCCCAAAAGTCGAGATCAAGTTAAATCGATTTCTAGTACCAGGAAACGGTAGGTTAACGACTTTCATCAAAATTCTTAGAGCCGTTTTTGAAATTAAAATGTACATACATACATACAAGAATTGCTACTTTAAGGTGGACGTCAAGTAATTTTGCTTCCTATACTTCCAATGGAAAAACTTCTGTACACATTTTCTTCACAATTAATGCGCTCCCAAGGTTGAAAATTTTAACATCGATTAAAATAGCTTCATTTCATAACTTGGAATACTTAATATTTTCTAAACCATAACCGTAATAATATTTTCTAAACCATAACCGTAATAATATTTTCTAAACCATAACCGTAATAATATTTTCTAAACCATAACCGTAATAATATTTTCTAAACCATAACCGTAATTATGCAATCCAACATTTATTTGTCCACTGACGTTACCAAAGGACAGGTCGCGCCATCTTTTTTCTGGTTTCAACACCACCAAAGGAAACGTTATTGTTTTTTAATATAATTATGCTTATGTTTTAGAAAATGTTAAGTATTCCAAGTTATAGTATGACCTTATTTTAATCGATGTTCAAATTTCCATCCTTGGGAACACACTAATTGTGAAGGAAATGTGTACAAAGGTTTTCCATTGGAAATATAGGAAGCAAAATTACTTGACGTCCACCTTCATGGTGTGGGATAAGGGTAATGGAATGGATCCCGATCCTATGTCCTGGCCTTTGACTCCATTTGTCCCATTTTCAATAGGGTTCCTCTCCAGGTGGTCCCCTACCACATACTAAAATTTCATCGAAATCGAACCATTTTTACGCATCTTATGACGCATAAGGGCAATGGAATGGATCCCGCTCCTACGTCGTGACCTTTGACCCCATTTGTCCCATTTTCAATAGGGTTTGTCCCCAGGTAGTCCCCTACCACATACTAAAATTTCATTGAAATCGAACCATATTTACGCAAGTTTTGACGCATTAGGGCAATTGAATGGATCCCGCTCTTATGTCGTGACCTTTGACCCTACTTCACCCATTTTCAATAGGGTTCGTCCCCAGGTGGTCCCCTACCACATACTAAAAGTTCATCGGACCATTTTTACGTGAGTTATCTTGCCGACAGAAAGACAGACAGACGGACGGAAAAGCTGGAGCATATACGCTTCTTCAACCTACGGTTGGAAAGCGTAAAAAAGAAGCGCTTCCAGCTCAATATTCAGAGGAACCTTTTTCAGCACCAGGCAAAGTAGAACACGTTCATAAACTTTGCACATCTTCCGGAAATATCCTCCATAGTTTCCTCAGGAAGTAAAGCATATTACTTAAATTAGGTGCCTGCCAACGCATTACAGAGAGTTTGTCACATATTAAGACTAGTCACAAACAATGTAATTTCCTTTGTCTAAGCATTTGAACGTTTGTCCCACTTTAGTGCAGCAATGGAAAGAACGGTTGCCTGTTTTAATTGTTGAATTACTGCCTAAACAAATATACATATTAAGTAATCGAGGTAGTTGCCTTCAAGGCACGATCTTAATAACAAGAGTCACTCACAATACAAATTTAAATTCGTTGGCTGAATTTAAAGATTTTATTTTATATACAAATATACGAACTTTCAGGTTTCCCTAGAACCCAAAGTTCTTATATTAACCTGAAAGTCCTTATAATTGTATATACAATAAAATCTTTAAATTCAGCCAACGAATTTAAATTTGTATTGTGAGTGACTCTTGTTATTATGATCGTGCATTGAAGACAACTACCTCGATTACTTTGGACTATTTCTGCACGAATTTTAATTCTCCTAAATATACATATACTTTATTTTATTGTTGTAATGTTCATTGTTGTAATGTTCATAATTGTAATGTTCATGAAACGTACTTTCACATTTGGACATCACAAACAAAAATAATACCTCGTTATTAAAAATTACATATATTGTATATTCCCCCGTCATTATGGACATACTTTCACCTAGATAAATTATAACGCACGATCCTTACAGTTGTAACAGATCATATAGTCGGCCGTATGCCGAGTGTAGACAACTTCAGTGAATTCTTTTTCGGACATATTTTCTCCTTGAATTTAGGTACCTGGTCGATTTATATGCGCAAAAGGAAATTTTTAACTAGTATAATTTCAAGATTGGATTTCTACAGTTTATAAGTTTTAACATTTGAGTTTCCAACATTAATTTAACCGGCAACAATGCCATTGTTTCTATATTTTGTGTCTTTACTTCTTTTTAACTATTCCTTTGAGGATAAGGGATAAAAATATTACTTTTATACAGTGACAGTTCCGTGATTTCCTTGATTCCCTTGCGTGACCTTTTAAATTAATAGAAAGCAACGCGTTGCATTTGCTTAGTTTCGTGAGAAAACTTCCACTCAGTCTTATAATAAAAATCGTTAGTCAGTAAAGAACGAGATTCAAAATTGTGGCATTCTTAACCTACGGTACTTAGGTTCTTTGCCCCAAATAGCACCATATCGCCTCGAAAGTGCAGAAGTGACTCTTTAAAGAATAAAAATAAAAGTTAAAGTTATCTTCACGAATCATGTGTAACATTCCTTCGGTTAAAAAAAGAAGTAGGTAGGTTAATGGACACTGTCCGGTAAACCGATAGTGTTCATGAATCCGATGAACTTCTCGCAAAGGTTGGTAGCATGGTATAGTGAACACAGCTAAAGAGAGGTTCTTATTAAAGATTTTCAATTCAAGAGGTTATCAGTTTTGCTGTAATCTGTGTCTTTTTTTAATTTTTTGACACTTCCATGATCCGGTACCATAAAGTTCCTTCCATTTAGATTAATTTCATTCTTTCTTTTTTGTGCGTTACTGTGTAATTTGACTGTAACATTGTTTAGTGCGATGTTCAGTAGTTGTTTCTGTAAAAGCGATAATCGATTTAGAAAGTTGAACACTTTTGCGAAATAATAATGTTGGAGATAGAATATTCAAAGCAAACAGAAAATAAATTCTTAATTTGCTTGTAACACTTCCTGGTTATCCATGTAACACCTCTCAGAAACCTTGATCGTCTTGCAGCGGGAATCGAGCCCGCATCTTCCGAGTTCCGTCCGAGTATGCTTACCGTTACACCACAAACGACTGTGAAGTTACAAGAAGCTGAGACTAAGCAAATATAGCTTAGGAATCTGGACATCCTCAGATATTAGCTAGTCGAAGCATCGTTTCTTCTTCATAGCGTTTTGAGCGAACTCCCATCAGGAAACGGATGTAGGTCGGAAATCACCAATACCACAGATAAATTAATGAAGGAAGAGGTATTCTTCATAATACATGGGAAAGCGATAGAATATTCAGAGCAAAGAGAATATAAATTCTGAATTTGCTTGTAACAGTTACTGGTCATCCATGTAGCAACTGGCTCTTCACCATTCGTCCGAGACTGATCCGAGTTAGAGTGTTACATAAATGACCAGTAAGTGTTATAAGCAAATTCGGAATTTATATTCTGTTTACTCTGAATATTCTCGATTTCCCATGTATTATGAAGAATTTTTCTTCCTTCATTTATTTCTGTTGGAGATAGTTTTGATGTGAAAACGAACACTTAACTTTTACCTTGTAAAAAAGAAAAGAAATGCTGTTCTTTTAAAATACAGAAAGAAGAAAATAAAGGAATAAACGTCTCAGCACACGAAATGCGAACTCGCTATATCATAGAATACATGCTGTGACTCGAAATTGATATATATTTAAACTGCAAAGTTTTTTCTCAGAAGTCTGCTTTGAAAGATACAGTTTTAGAATATTTACCAGGTTTATTCTGTCAGGACAATCACAATTTTTCACTGGAAGTTCAATTTTACTCATTTAATAAACTTTTTTAAATCAAAGAAAACTGCTAATTACACTGAAATGAATCTGGAAGACAAAGACGACAAAGGTAAGCAATAAAACTATTCTGAAAGAATATTTCCTGCTCACAAAGACGAAGTCTGTTGTTTGACATATGTTTGACTTCGCTTTACTGTTCTATGTTCTTTTATCTATTCCAATAAATGACGGAAAAATATTAAGGAAAACTCTTCCGTACAATGTTGTGTAAAATATGTTTAATGTGTGTAAAATTTGTAAATAAATTCTCTCAGAAGGAATTCACAACAGATGTACTCTACGAGCTCAATTCATTCGTAATAAGTACATGTTTTCTCGATATTGCATCTAGGTGCATTTAGCGAGAATACATACGTCACCACCTAATGGCAGCATTAAATAAATGCTATTGCACAAAATTAACCCAGGTAGTTCGAATTTGTATCCATTACCTTTTCTTTACTTGTACAGCTTTCTATGTATGTTCTCTCGTTCTCCAAAGTTAAAAGTTGTTGCTGAAGGAGGTCTCCAGCAAATTTTCAAGCAACACAAAA
The DNA here is from genome assembly GCA_039090855.1 of Macrothele yani. NCBI lineage: Eukaryota > Metazoa > Arthropoda > Arachnida > Araneae > Macrothelidae > Macrothele > Macrothele yani. The sequence goes on along the minus strand of CM077013.1, from coordinate 63,552,351 downwards.
TATGTCTGAAAGAAGAAACAAGTCATATTCAGTTCGTCCTTATCTTATATTCAGTATATTCTAATACACATTGTACATCAGTTAAGCCTTATTTTCTCTTAAGAAATTTTCTGAATGTTCTACTCACACGTGACATGAGGCATTAGTAGTAAGTTCACCGGATGTACTACCCGTAGAAGGCAAAACCAGAATAAATATCTTAAAGCAAAAATCGTAAGTAATCAGTTGGTAAAGAAACAATATTTTGAATCGTGAGCCATAAGGGAAATTAAAGCACTATTTAAAGAAGGAACAATACAGGATCTTAAAGAAGAAATACAGGGTCACAAGAAAAAGTGAAGTATTGCACGACGTAACCTGAGGCACACCGTATCCTCAAATTGCGCATTCTGCAGGTCATATCTCTATGCTAGCATGGGTTATGTCCTTAATACGGTGACCAAACGTGGAAATATATCTTCTGGAGAAATGGCTAAGCAACATTTTAAATATTACGATTTTCGAACCTTAGACATCTGTGTTACCTCCCAAAACTTCTTAGACTTCAGTAACACTGATCTTAAGAACATATTTATGCGATGTCACACGGGTATTTTGGCACACAACTCTATTTTTCTGCCTGGAATATTACGAAAAATGTACTTTCTTGGGTACCAAGAACCAACTTCACCTAACAGGGACATTTTACTGGATACTTAAGTAATCTAGAGATATCAAGGGAACATTTTTACTACAGATAGCAAAAAAGGCTAGAACAAGGTACTTCAGAAATAAATTCTACGTTATTTGACCTGATGTCGTGCAGACATTATACTTATGACGCCTCTCTCTCTACGAGTGGATGTGTTCCATGGCACGTAAAATGACGTCACCGACCGGTGCAATATGTATATAAATATATATATACATATCCATGCATCCTTCCAGTGCTTACGTATGGTGCAGAGACGTGGACCTTAACTAAAAGAGCCATACAAAGGCTGCAGACAACTCAAAGCAGCCTGGAGAGGTGCATGCTTGGTGTAACCAGGAAAGATAAGAAGAGGAACTCGTGGATCCGAAAAATGACAAGAGTGGAAGACATCATGATCACAGTTAAATCCCTGAAATGGCAATGGGCTGGACATACTGCCAGAAGGACATACCATCGATGGACAGCCAAAATTTTAGATTGGATTCCAAGGGACAGGAAAAGACCCAGAAGAAGACCACATGGAAGATGGGTGGATGAAATTTGAAAGTATGCGGGAGTGACATGGAGGAGACTGGCACAAGACAGACCGTTATGGAGGAAACTTGGGGAGACCTTCGTCCAGCAGTGGATTGATAATGGTTGACAATGATGATGATGATGATGATGATATATACATATCCCCTATATATCTGTCTATCTACCTATCTACACTGCTGGCCACACAAAATGCAACACCAAGAATAAAGCATCCGATTGGCCTGAAATTCGCAGCATGCGTCGCCCGCAAGAGGACATGCAAACGATTAGCATTGCAGGGCTTATGCAAATCATGTGCGTCCGGCACGCCACCGAAAAGCACTGTAAGAAGGTTGCACAGAAGGCGGGGTGTAAGTAGTGGAAGTGTGTTGTGCTGCCGGACTTGTGCGTGGAAAGCTTCCTGATGCTTCGTCGCAGAATACGGCATTAACGCCTGCTCATCGGAGACGGCGGTTTCTGTGGTGACCGGAACACAAGAACTGAACACATCAGCAATGGGTTCGAGTTCTCTTTACGGATTAGAGCCGAATTAGTCTGACGAGCGATTCTGGACGTATACACATCTGTAAAGAGCAGGGAACACGGAATCACACCTCCAACATCGTCGAAAGGGACCGATTTGGAGGTGGCGGAGTTCTCGTTTGGGGCGGTATCATGCTTGGTAGCCGTACTGGCCTCCCCATCTTTCAAGGAATTTCAGTCACTGGTGTCCCCTATTGTACCGAGGTTGTCCCGCCTCAGTGCGTCAGATTAGAGGTGCTGTGGGTCCTGAGTTCCTCTTCATGGACGACACAACGCTACACCTCATCGTACAGTGGCTGTCGCAGAGCTGTTGGAAAGTGAAGATATTCAATGCATGGATTGGCCCGCAAGATCTCCAGACCTAAATCCAATCGAGCATGTGCGAGACCTTCTTGGGAGACGCTTGGCAGCACGTCACCAGCCGCCAGTAATGATTCCGCAGCTGCGATTGGCGCTACAAGAGGAATGGGCCGCGATGCCTCAACAGCTCCTTCACAACCTCGTCCTCAGCATGGATAGACGTTGTAAATCTTGCAACACAGTCAGGGTTGATAATATCTTCTACTAAAGACTGGACTTTTCTTGGCAGCCACCTTTCACATGAGCGTTTCTGTCTTCTGTCGAGTTGTGCTCGAAGCTACTTTTTCAATAAAGTGCCTTTGTATCCTTTGGATTCCTTGTTTGGACGGTTTTGCTCACTTGTCTCATATTCTTACATCTTCGGGATCTTATGGCATGATTTCGGTCGATGTGGAGCACTTTTGCACGACGTTGCATTAGAAAAATCTGTCTCGTTCTTAATTTTTGCACGCCAGTTTATAAGAAAGGTAAACGCAGTCGTGTCACATTGTTGTAACCACCTCCTACTTTTGACGTCCACAGCGAGTAGCTGATGAAAGAAGGCACGTGTGATCTGGCTTGGAGGTTACATAACATGTGCTGAAGGCAATCTGAAAATATATCACTCGTTGCTGTCAGGGATAAAAGGAGCGATTCACCAGATTTGCAAAAAGGAATGATTATCGGCCTTCGGGCCAAGGGTGGCAGTATTTCTGAAACAGCGCAGTTTGTGAACTGTTCGCGTGCTGCTGTGATTAAAGTTAATCTCGATTGAAGAAATGGCACCATTACAAAAAAGCGAGGTGGAAACTACGGAGCACCACGTGTCATTGATGTGAAAGGTGAACGCCGGCTTCGAAGGTCCGTGAGGGCCAATCGACATGCTACAGTGGAACAACTCACTGTCCAAATGAACCAGAGGGCTATCGGAATGTGTCTAAAACGTCAGTTCAGCAAACCCTGCTGCGTATGGGGCCCCGATGCAGACGTGTGGTTACTGCACCGATGCTAACGAAGGTGCATCGGCAGAAAAGGCTTACATTTGCACGGCAGTTTTGGAATTGGACCTCCCCTGATTGGCAAAGGATTGCCTTCTGCGATGAGTCACGTTTTCCGCTTCATCGAACGAATGGGCGTCGGTGTATAAGGCGGGAAACATCGGAGAACAAACAAGCTTCAATTATTGCTGGAAAAATACAAGCTGTTGGGGGAAGCGTTACGGTCTGGCGAATGTTTTCGGGGCATTCTTTGGGTCCACTCATACCTGTGGAAGGCAATATGGACCGAATGTGTTATGAATACATTCTTGCAGACCACGTACACCCATACATGCTGATTGTCTTCCATGGGGCGGATGTGATATTCCAGCATGACAATGCGACTTGTCACACAGCTAGAAATGTCTGAGAGTGGTTGGAAGGACTTCAAAATACTTCCGTGGCCCTATAATTCCCCAGACGTGAGCCCAATTGAGCATCTGTGGGACCACCACGATCGTGTAGTTCGCTCTATGGATTCTCCACCACACATCCTCCAGCAGCTGTTAGATGCACTGCAGCCGCATGGCTCCATATACCTGCGAACACCTTCCAGCACCTTACTGTGTCATTCCCAGCCGGTCTAGCTGCTGTCCGCGCTGCACACGGCGGTTACTCCGGATATTAGCTGGTGTTCACAATAATGTGACTCGACCAGACCTATTTTCGAAGTCTGTCGAATATTCACATTCGACAGACTTCGGAAATAATAATTCTGATACTTTCCAATTACTTTTTCTCTAGTTACGTATTCCTCACGATGTAAAAAACACTAAATCATATTTCACTGCTAAGGAAAATAAGAATATAATAATCAAAGGACGAAGAGAGTTCTCAATCAACGTTGTCACTCTCCATTTTTGTGTGCATCATTCCTTTTTAGAGTTCTTTGAATTGATCCACACTTACCGTGAGTCACCTTTGTAAGTACGGCGCCAGGCTTTCACAGCTTCCACATCTTCGCACAACGTAAAATAACACAAGTAAAGAGATGATCACATCATCGACAGAAATCCACGCACGAAAGTTCCCTTTAGAAAACATCAAAATTCGGAGAAAGAAGGCTTTTATATGACGTAAACAACTCGCATAGGTCCTCCCTGCATTCCATGCACCTAGCAGCTTGATTTCCGTGGTAACAAGTTCGCAAAGAAACGTGCGTGCGGGTGCGTGATTTTAAAACGCAAGGGAAGCTTGCCAACAAGCCTAAATTTGCATTTTCTTGGTAGTAAAGGAGACAAAACTCACGTCTTTTTTAAATGCACACAGTTCGAAGGCTTTACGCACTTCAGTCTTATTCCTAAAACAAACATGTGTTTACACGTATTTCCCTGTTTAAAGTAATGGTCCTTCACTGTAAATACTACTGTGTTCAGTTTTTTTTTGTCAGCGCTTCGACAAATCTTGTACATCTGTCCGCAGATTTTCAATGTTAATATATTTGTCTGAGTACTCACTTCCCCATGTCTTCAAATAAAATGCCATACAGCGGCTACATTAATATTTTTTCGTGTCTTAACGACTAACATGAGCAACGCGACTATCGCTGCAGATGCACAGAAGCTCTGTTTGACGCCGTTTGCTGTAGATAAGACTCACAGCTTGTTGTCTGTTGCTGCGACTTCCGTTAATCTTATACCACCGACGTCAGAGACTGCAATGCTTTCAAGAACAGAGACACCGTCGTGGTGAATTGCACTGCATAATATTAACAGGCGAATTACGGTTTAATGTGATGCACCAAGCTGGACCGACAAATGGTTGGGGACGCTATGGTAAACGGCTGCTGGAGGCGTGATGTTTGGAACGTCACGTCGCTTGGATGTGGAGCATTATAGAGTATGGGGTTCTATCGGGGTTCATTCGCGTTCCATCCTCATACGCTTTGTCAGAACCCTAAACAGCTAGCTGTATATGGGGGACATTTGGAAGTTAAAGTTCTACCTTATATGCAGACTGTCCATGGTTCCATCTTTCAGTAAAATACGTATCACGTATGGCCTGAAATGTGTTAGATCTTGTCGATGCAATATGTGTGCCATTTCTTTCTTGGCCTGGACAATCGCCTGACTTAACGCCCATTGAAGCATGTTTGGGATAGTGTCGCTTGGTAATTGGCACGTCAGGCTACACCAGCATCTACAAAACAGAAGCAGCATGGCAGGGAATTCCGCAAACATACATTCAGAATCCCTTCAGTTCAATGCCACGCGGTGCACACTCTGTTATCGATACACAAGGTGAGATAAGTTGACTAAAAGTTGTATAATCATCAGCTTCTACAGCACTGTACTTCTGATGGATCACATCCTGCATCACAAGTAATGTGCAATATAAATTCCAATTCATCATCTGGTGCCCGTCGTCGTGTTGCAATTTCTATAAACAGTAATGTATAAGTTTAATGTTACTTTGTTTGGGTAAAAGATTAGTAAAACAATATTAGAAAAATCTTACTGTGTAAATAAAATCAAGACCGAAATGTCCATCTATACTGTAAAAATAACCTTTCCATGACTCATTGGTTTTCTTATTATACTTTAATACGCATGTAGTATACAAAATAGAAGGTGACTCTACATAAATATTAGCAGTGAAACAAACATGGCGCATCAGCGAATGCATTTCTTCGTCTTTGATTGAACTATTCACCCATGAAGAGAGAGAGAGAGAGACTATGCCAGTAGACAAACAAAACATCCATGCCATATAGGTAATGAAAACAAAATGGACACCACATATGCAATTTAAGTGGAAAACATTCTGAAATATAGCATTTGTGTTTTGTCCGTACTATATAACTGTACTATATGAATTCACCATATTAAAACGCAGGCGTCTGAGAAGTCAAATAAATAGACACAAAATACTAATATATTGAATCCTCGCCAATGGTCGACAAACTTATTCTTGCAAAAGCTTTACTGGATAAATTTCTATCACAAATTTCTTTTAATGTCTGAAGTGCCTATCATAATTCTAATAAAGCGACTGACAGTCATATTTTAATACAATTTCTTATCGGTTCGAAGCACACATTCAGAATTTAAATGTTTGTGCAAGGGAAAGACATTTGAACATTTGTTTACTTCACATACTCTTTTTCCAGTTGAGCTAATATGTCACTTGATGCATGGTACCATAAAGGAAACATGGAGGGTTTTTTTAGAGGACATCAAAATGCCGTTATTGTAAAAGGTGCTCTGAAATCATTTGAAAAGTTTTAATATGTTGTTCATTATACGAAGTACATTAAAATAAGGAGGCACAACAGAAGACTGGATAAAGTGTTTCATATTAAAAAAGATGCGTCCGAAATTATATACCCAGTGAAGTCGAGGATCATATACCAATGCTCTTCGATATTTGTTTACTCGATTCTGAAAGTGACGGCAACTAACCAGTACAGTGTATAAAAATATCTTGGGATTTTGCAACTATTTATTTGATTTTTGTCTGCAGAACAGAACATTTTGGATAAGCCCACTTGTGTAACTAATAGTAACAGAATATTACGATTTTCCTTTGAAAGACGAACGGATAAAGATTATTAGAGACTACATAACCCATCTTCATTCTGCTGACAAAAAAATCGTCGTTTTTGCAAGTACCCCCTCATACCTGTTGTGTATGATCCAGGAACTTGCTGACAAGAACAAAGAAGTGGGTTTAGAAATGAACTTACAAATACAAAATTTGTGTGCAACACAAACTGAAGATTTGGAAGTTGATGGGCCATATTCAGAAGCCACCATGCCTACATTTACCTTGGACTACAGATATCAAGCTAGGGACACACAAGAGAGGAAATAAGTAGGCATACAAAACTTGGTAGGAGAGCTTTTGTAGGAAATAATGCAATTTTCAAGAGAAATTTACCGTTGTGTCTCAAAATAAAAGTGTTTAATCAGTGCATCCTTCCAGATCGAACTTAGCTTAACTGAGAAAGATACTCAGAGGCTGCAAACAATTTAAATAAGCATGGAGAAATGAGTACATGCTTGAGGTAACATGAAAAGATAGGAGGATGAATATATGGATTAAGGAAATGACAAAAGTTGATGATAACATGATCACAGTAAAAACTTTCAAGCGGCAGTGGGCTAGATGTATTGCTAAAACAACTAATCACGATTGGACAAATAAAATTCTAGTTTGGATACCAAGAGACAGGAAAAGACCTAGACGAAGACCACGTGGAAGGTGGGTGAACGAATTTCGAAAGGATTCTGGAGTGACTTAGAAGATACTGGCTTGTGGTAGAAAAATGTGGAAAAGAGTTGGGAAAATCTTCATCCAACAGCGGATTAATAGCGGCTCATGATGATAATATTACGAAATTAGAAAAAACGCTATTGCCTGTTTGATATGATCCAAAAAGGATTAGGCATGCAAGAAATGGCTGAACGCTGTTTTTCCGTTTTAAAAATAATCATGAAACATCCTTTCCATTACAAATAATAACAAAATAACGTATGTTTCGAGAAATACCAACTATCTGTCGGTGGCATAATTTGCGTAAAGGTTCTTTTTCATCAAAACCACAGAACAGAAAGGTTCAGAAGGTGCATATGTTTTTCCCATTTCATTCGATACAGGGAGTCAAAAAAGTAACGGAAGATATTTTTTTCTCCAACGAAAAAGAAAATGTAATTCCTCTCATACTGAGTATCTTTGCTTAGCTCAATCACGTTATTCTGGAATCGGCATTTTCATCGCCTATTTGCATATGTAATCATAACATCAGAGTGCTGATAGCATTCCCGAGTTTAATAAACATACAGCTGGGCTTAAAGTGTACAAAAATGCCTCTGTGGGAAATTGAGATGTCATCTTTCACGAAAATATACCGCAAACGAATTTCGGATAAAATTCATTTTAGAACGCAGCCAAGCTATCTCAAATAACCTCTATGAATACACAAAGAAGGATAAATCACCCAATAGCATGCTAGTCTCGAGGGCCTGGGAGCTCATATTAAGAGTTTGTCCTCTCTCCTTTTTTCTCTTTTGCTTCGTTCGGTTTTTTTCCCTTGATTTATTTTTCTCCTGCTCCCGCTTATTATTAGGGCAGAGCTCAATGTAATAATTGGAGGTTCCGGCGTTTTGGACGTGCAGCGCATAAATCTATTCGAACTTGTACTATAGGAAACCAAGAAGGAAGTTATTACGGTTTCTTATCAGAAAATCGTTCTACTTACTGTTGCTGCTCTTATTTTCCCTCTCTTCTATTGGGATACGGGAGTTGTGGCTTAAACATAACTAACTTGATTTATGTCCGATTTACGGAATTGTATGCCATAGAATTGTATTTCTTACTGCACTGCGACACAACGACTGGGACCACTACACATCTGATGATTGGGTAACAGATTCTGCACTTTTATGAAGATGGTTATGTGATTTTAAGTTTAAAAATGGCAAGTTTTCTGTTCTAAAGTTGTTTGTTGAGACGCTTTACGCCGTTTTCTGATGTAGTGCAGCTAAGCATTTATGCAGCATGTCCATTAGAAGCATTTCAGTGTTGTAGATGAAATACTTATTTTAAAATGTCAATTCTGTACATCACGTTTGATGATCTTTTGCTGATAGGGATAAAAAAACGTGCACAAGAGAGAAAAACTTCGCTTATCTGCACGGATAGAGTCCAAGAAACCAACAAGTAACAGGGAACAACTAAAAGGGAGGAATATTTCACCATTAGACCTAACGCAAATAGAAAAAGGTTTGTTCCGTTACGCTGCTTACGTTACTTATGAGGTGTAGTTTTAGCTAGAGAGAACAGTTGGAATAAAGTATGACGATCGTTCTGCTTCGTAATCTTATCTTACCAGTGCTACTCATCTCCCAGTGAAGTACTCAAGTACAGCAGAACCGCGGTTGTACGTTTTTCTAGCGGATGGCCTTAAAAACGTACAGATATAAAAAAACGTATGAAAGAAATTTCAAAATGTTAAATACTATTGTAAAATTTTAACGCCTCCAAAAATGATAAAAAAGGTGAAAAAGTTGAAATTTTAGATTACGCTAATTTAAAATGTAGGAAGTATATACATGAATACTTTATTTGCTACCTATGCAAATTTTGAATTTTGTATTAATCTTGTAATTCTAATTTCATTAAGAAATCAGAATTACAAGATTAATACAAGACTCTCTTATTAACTTGGAATGAGCCATGATTTACGTTTAGTGTTCCTTATCCACGTCGAGTGTTTGAATTAATTATCTATTCGTTTCCTAGTTATTTGTTCAGTTGCTGCTTTCCATCTTTGATGAATCCCCAGTACTGTGGGGGCTCCATGAAGCAACCTGCCATGTACTTTGGCAGTTAATCACATATGAGTCTGTGGGGGGCTCCATGAAGCAACCTGCCATGTACTTTGGCAGTTAATCACATATGAGTGTGGGTAATTCGATACAGCTGTGGTTCAGTGGTAGCATGTCCGGCGCGTAACTGAAAGACCCTGGGTTCGATTCCCGGTGGCGACCGATGAGAATGTTTCTGAAACTCACTTATTAACATGGAAAGAGCGATACTTTCTGTTTGGTGTCCCTGATCCGCGTCGAGTGTTTCAATTAATTGAAAAACTAGGTTAAGAAACTGGGTACGATTTCGTATTTTCTATATACACTGCTAGCCACCCAAAATGCAACACCAAGAAGGACACGAGATAGCAAAGCCAGATTTACTGGACACATAACAACAGATACAAAGATGAAAAGATTGCACTTACAGGCCCGTGCGACTTGCGGAATACGCAGACATCAATAGTTCGTGTGGCCCCCATGGCTGGCAATAATGGCCGCTACACACCGCAGTATCGAACGACAGAGGCTTTGGATGTGGGCTTGGGGTATGTCGATCTAGGCTGCTTCCACACGTTGCCACAGTTCATCAGGCGTAGCCGCGGGTAGTGCGGACCGTGCCACTCGTTTGCCGATCAGCGACCAGACGTGTTCGATGTGCGACATATCGGGAGAACAGGCGGGCCACGTCAGCAGTGACACCTGGTGGACTGTGAAGAATTGTTGCACGATGTGTGCCACGTGCGGGAGCGCATTGTCCTGTTGAAACGTGGCCTCTAGCAGGTCCTGCAGGTAAAAGGGGATTACAGGCTCCAAAACGTCGGAGATGTAGCGGTGGCTGTTAAGTGTACCGGCGATGTGTACCAGAGTGTTGCGGATGTCATATTCAATTGCGCCCCAAACCATAACGCCAGGTGACGGACTGGTATGGCGATACATAATGCAGGCGGTATACAGAGTATCCCCGCAGTGCCTCCACACGCGGATCCGACCATTGTGGTGTTGCAGGAAGAAGCGTGATTCGTCGGAGAAGGCAATGTCGTGCCATTCCGTAGTCCAGGTGCGGCGTTCAACGGCCCAATACCGCCGCACTCGCCGGTGGTGTAACGTCAATGATAATAGGAGCAATGGGCGCCCGTGCGAACAGTCCCCGCTCCTGCAGACGACGTCGAACGGTACGTGCTGACACAGGTTGTTGCGCAACACACCCTAATTCCTGCGCTAACGTTCGTGATGTGGCGGTGCGAGCCGTCAATGCCCACAGCATAATATGCCGGTCCTCTCGTACGGTTGTGTGCGGCGGCAGCGGCAGTCGCTCACGTTGGTCCGTCCGTTCCTCCTGCACCCACCGAATCCATACTCGCCTCAATGTGGCCGGATGTCGTCCCACACGGGCGCCGATGTCTCGGTACGATAAACCGCTGTCGCGATAAGCCACTATTCGTCCTCTGTCGAACTTCGAAACGTGCTGGAATGGCTGCCGTATTCTGCGACGAGGCATCAGGAAGCTTCCCACGCACAGTCCGGCAGCACAACACACTTCCACTACTTACCCCCGCCTTCTGTGCACCCTTCTTATAGTGCTTCTGGGTGGCGTGCCGGGCGCACATTATTTGCATATGCCCTGCAATGCTAATCGTTTGCATGTCCTCTCGCGGGCGACGCATGCTGCGAATTTCAGGCCATTCGGATGCTTCCTTCTTGGTGTTGCATTTTGGGTGGCCAGCAGTGTATAAAGAAAAAAAAATTCCTTTGAAAAACTTGGTAGTTTCAATAACCCTATTTTATATTCTTTGCTTATTAGAGTCGCTCTTTCCGAAGCAGTTTGTTCTCTAGTTGACTTAGCATTAGCGCAGAGTAAAATATTCATTACTCTCTGCTTGTTTCAAATTTCTTAAATTCAGAGGAAAAAGAGATGAGATTTGTAAACGTACTTCAGTAAATTTTTAGTCGCAGCATCTATTTTATGGATGAAAGAAAAAGAAGCTCTCACTCTACAACTAAAAAAAGCATAGCTTCGCGAAAAGTTGGTGACACTTTTTATACAGAGAATGGAATGCGCAACCAATTTTTTATTCAAACTCAGAGTGAGCAACATACTCTTCACTGACGGAATCAGGATTCAGTTTTTGCTAAACCAAAAAAGAAATGCTGTCTCGATTCTCTCAAAGTTGTAAAATACTGAGTTAGATATAAAAGAATTAAATGACTTTCTATTTTTGATCATCTGAAACTAAATATTTTACGTATAATCTCAAAAAGCGCATAAAGGAATTATGTGTAACCGAATTGGAAAAGCGATAGGAAGTACAGAAAAATAACGGGACTAACGCATAATTCCGTATATAAAAGTGAAAACTGTATAACCAAAGTACTGTGTAGACGTTCACAGCAAATTAACTCTATATCAACCCAGGCTTTGGGACCGGCTACATCCTACGCAGGTTTTTTTCCTAATTTTACACTGTGTATCACGTTATCAGGTAAGTCCTTAAGTTATTCATCTCCTATTTCACCAGTTCTACTTTCGGAACTCGATTTGAAGAAACTCTGTTAATATACCAGGGTGGGTCGAAAAGTAACTCACACTATTATTTTTTTGGCAACAGTTTAACAGATGGGGAAAAACCAAACTTATACACAGTGGAACTACATTTCTTAGCTATTTTTCAACATAAGAACCGAGACGCTGGAGGCATTTATCCCAGTGTAATACCAGTTTTAGTATACCTTCTTTATAAAAGTCCATTTTCTGGGCGCATAGGCACCTGCGGACAACCAATTTGACTTCGTCAGCCGAATCAAAGCGTTGGCGGTCCAATCAAATCTACTCAAGCGACCAAAGCTGATTACAGTCTGAAGGAGCCAGGTCCAGACTGTACGGTGGGTGCTGGGGCACGTCCCAGACAAATGGCGCAATTTTCTCTGTCCCTTCTGGTCGTTTGTCAAATTCTTGGGTACCCATCGCGCACTGACCTTGCGAAATTGCATTTATCATGTACAATATCGTACGCTATACCGTACGAAATGTTGAGCTTCTGAGCCAATGTGCGCAGATGGATCCGCTGGTCACTCAGAATTGCCTGTTCAATGTCTCTCAGAGTGGCACGTGATGACTCGGTTACAGATCGACCGGAACTTGGCAAATCGGTAAGGTTGCCACGGCTCTCTTCAAAGAAACTGCACCATCTGGAAATGTTGCTGCGTTCCAGGTAATCACTACCATACACTTCGACCATTTCGTTGTGTATTTCAGTCGGAGTTTTCTGTGTAGCCCACAAAAATCGGACTACATCGCGTTGCTCTTCATTCGTAGACGACGCTAACAAACGCGACATCTTTACGCCGTCGTTCACACTGTCTTTCACCACGGTGACACCTGATCCAGATTAACTGGTCTGTAGTGTGACATTCAAACTCGTTGTCTGCCAAACTGCAACCTGCAAAGAGAAAAACATTGTTGTGCGTTACTTTTTGATCCTCCCTAGTAAATCTTCGATTTTTTATAAACTGTAATGCATACAAAAATTACCCTCAGATGAACTGAGGGAACTTGCTAGAAGAAAGAACCGACGGAAAACACCTGGTAGACCAGAAGTTCAACGGAGACTGGTGACAATCGCGAAACATTGTCCCCAGTCTCCATTGAAGTTCAATGGACTACTACAACCAGAAAGCTATGCACGATTCGACATTTAGCTACAACTAAATGTCAAATCGTGCATAATTTTTAGACTAGCTACAACCCAAAAATTATGCGCGAATCGACATTTTGTTTTATTTTCTTTGGAGGTTTAACGACCACCGTGAGCAACTCAATGGGCTATAAGCAGTCGCCCGTCCTTAACTTAGGGTCACTGGTTCCAGGGAAGGAAGAGAGCCAGTGCCGTAAAACAAACACAACATCCATACCTTATTGGCCACCCTGCCTCCCTCCCAGCTCACCCCACCCAACAAGCGGGGATTGACTTCGGAGTGGATGGAACAGTGAGGGAGCAAGAAAATTAAGAAAAAAGAAAGAAGTCATAAAAAGACAATCTGGGAGGAAGCGGTGGGGACATTTTTACGAATTTCCTTTATGACCCAATTAAGATACGTACGTAGACCAAATTGTTATTCACAGTTTCTCCCACCTACTCTGATTTCAGTACCAAGCTCTGCCTTACCCTGCTTCAAGACGTTACATATGCTAGACAATATGACAATACCATAGAACTAACAAAGAATATCCCCAAGTTTTTTACTCCCGCTGTTCCTGTTTTCCCTTTACCTTTTGCGCGCGCGCTCTCTCTCTCTCTCCCTCACTTTATTCTATTCCCTTCTCTTTCTTTTTTAACTGAACCTAAATAAATGTAATAGGTATTTTAAATCCTCCATACTAAGTTGAATTGTTAATTTTTTTTTGAAAAACTGAAAACCAAATATGGAACGTTAATCATTTACGATCTTTGCTACTTTAAACGTAAAAACCTCGTTAAGGTTTATGGGGAGCAATCGCCCCAATCGCATTTCGCTGGATCCGCCACTGGTGCATGGATCACAGTCACAGAAGCTGACTCCGTATTGAACCTGATTTTAGTTTTAACCTGTCGTCAGTTGTTCTTAATTTCCAAACGTTGAACAGACCGCAACTAGCACACAAATGGAATATGATTAAATTTGTTCTTTTGTATATTTTCAGATTTTGTCACTTTTACTGAAATGTAATTCTTCAGTTTAAGTGGAAGCATCAACTCCTTCAGGATGGAAAGAACAGCACTGCACGTGGGCATACTCTAATTATCAAATTAAATAAAAAATTAAAATAAAGATAGAAACGCCTAAAAAACAAAGAAAAGAAAATAATACCTTTATTTGATTGTTTCCAAATTACATCATCATGGAAAGGTTTCTCGAAACATAATAAGGTGGAACCACTGAATAAATAAATCTATATGAATTTCGAGTCATGAATTGCTACCTGCTAATGTCTATGAATCAACAGTTAGCAGTGGCAGTGAGAAAATGGTGGAAAGTTATAATCAAACTAAACGGATAACGAAGAATGTATTTCGAGATCGTCAAGCAATAAATAACGAATAAAAAATATATTTTGGTGTACCGAAATGGCCATTCAAAAAAGAGTTAAAGCTCTGTTTATGATTACACAGGACGTCACATTAGGTACAACTGTAATACTTGTTGTTAATATAATCTATTTTTGTTGCTCATGATCTTTTAACTGCCACCTGTACCCCCACTGTTTTGCAGCTTTTGTTTGACGGCTATTTGTTTTCCTTTTTATTCTTTCTTTAAGTACAGGTTTCGTGAATATCTGTTTTATGATACTGCTGTTTGATAGAGGGCGAAAGAAAGGGGAGATAACAGGGCTGCAGCATCCAAAGTAAGAGAAAAAATAAAAATAAAAAGATCCCCTCTGAGACGGGATCCAAGGGACTGAACTATTTTCTGTTTTATGCAGGTGGACCCATGGAAGCCGTTGAAATGCAATCATTTGACATTTTGTCATGTTAATAACAGATTCTATATAATTAATGATTACATAAGAGAACATATTGTTCGTAGTACCTTAATCAACTAAAATCACAAACTTCTAGTTTTCAAATAATCTAACGTTGATTTCCGTACGGTAACACTTCCAATAGACGCACGCTGGACATGCGCTGCTAATTAGCATGTTAATTATGCACATGCACTGCTAATTAACTGAAATGATTCATAGACACCTCGGAGAAGTGCAAACGTTCTAATGTCCAGAATATTTTGCAATGCTGATGATGTGTTTTTATCCTAGACATGGTTTCTATATTCGAATCCTCTGTTTCATCACAGCTACTGCTTGTTTTCTTCAATTTGATGACGCTCAATAATTTCGTCAAGATCTTCATTATAAGGCTTGGTCGCAACGTTGCCGTCGATAGTTCTTTTGACGGACGGTTACAAAACTGGCTCTGTTCAGTATTGCCCGAAAACCATCGGTGCTTTTACCACACATGTCCGGTCAGTCCTCCATAGAAAATTTTGATTTCTTGAAGCACGACATAATCCTTTCGCGTGACACCTCCCGCGATATTTTATAAAGATATCCAATAGCATTAAGAACAGTCCTCTACTTCGTTAATTCATACACTGAAGAGCAATTGAGTTAGAGACAGCTGGCGTTATGCAAATGTGGCGCTGTGGTCGGCCCTGTAAGCGGGAACGACATGACGTATGCAGCGATCCGATAATATAAGGAGTGATGTGACGGGAATCAATGAGAATCGGACGCAGTATGGGTAAGACGAAGGATGTAAACGCATTTGATCGTGGACAAATTGTCGGGGCACGACGAATGGGTCATTCAATCTCGGAAGTCATGCAGGCACTGGGATTTTCCCGAGCCACTGTGTCACGGGTGCACCGTGGTTACACCGAATCCGGTAAAACCATCCCTGCAAGGGCCAACTACCGTGGACAATAGCGTGAGGATGAGCGGAATCATCGTCGGCTAGCTCGCATTGTAACAGCGGATAGACGGGCCGCAGTGCAAGAAATCACTCGGCAATTGAACGCTGGTGCACAAATACGTGTAAGCAGCCACACCATCCAGAACCATCTCCTCGCTATGGGGTACTGAAGCCATCGTCTTACGAGGGCACCGCTGCTGATCGCACATCACAGGGTGAAAAGATGAGCAGTATGGGCTTGGGAACATCGTCACTGGACCCTGGACATGTGGGAAAATGTTGCTTGGACTGATGAGTCGAGATTCACGTTGGTACATGCGGATGGCAGGATACGAGTACGGCGCCAACCATATGAAGCGATAGATTCTTCTTGCCAGCAGGTTACTCTTCAAGCTGGTGGCAGTCTCGTCTGGGGACTGTTTGCGTGGACTGGAATGGGACCCCTGGTACGTGTGACATCGTCCCTCACAGGTCGTTACCAGGATATCCTGGACGACCATCTGCTCCAGTTTGTACGTCTTCAACATCCCACAAGGACCTCATCCTGCAAAAAGACAATGCATCGTGCCATCGCTCCCGAATTGTATCCGAATGGTTGGATGAACACTCCAGCAACGTGACCTCGCTTCCTTGGCCAGCTAGGTCACCTGACCTCATCCCATCGAGCACATCTGGGATGCCATCGAGAAAGATGTTCGAGACTCTGACTTCGCTCCATCAAATTTTCGGGAACTGTGGGAGCTTCTTCAGGGGTCGTGGATCCGTATGGCTTCCCAACGCTTCCGGTGTCTTCTCGAGTCCATGCCGAGACGAATCGCCGCCGTCGTCAAGGCGAAAGGTGGTGCTACACGTTACTAGACAGGTATCTCTAATTCAATTGCTCTTCAGTGTAGAAGAGGATGCGAATTCCATATTCAAACGACTGCCAAACAGTCTTATTCAACTCTTCATTTTCGTTTTTTCGCATTTGTGTTCTCTCTTTGTTAAGCTGTTTTCCTTAAGCCACAGCTCTGTTATCTCGTCTTTTCGCTTTAAATTTTCATAAATTTGTGTTTTTTCCAGAACTGAATTACTGCGCCAAATGTTTGACACTCACACATTCTTTGTCGTATATTTCTATAACTTTAACTTCTGTATTCAAATCGACAACGTTCTCTTTTGGCGCCACAGCAAGAGGAAAAAGGAGGAACGGAACTCCAAACAAACAAAGGTTGTGAATGGTAATCTTAATGAATAAATGTTAGAGAATCAAATCGAAACGTCTCCTTGAAATCCGTTCGAAACTGAAAGCTGCGAAGATTTTTGGACTTTGCATTCAGCAAAGAGAGCAATCTGGTCACATGACCTAAACCTTAGTCGAGCTACGTGCTTAAAGAGAAGCCAAACAGTTGTGCTGCAATGTGTATTTGTGCAGACAACCTAAAAGGAATCTTTTGCTATTTAATTATATTATTTTCAACCACAAGCAAATTTGTTTAGCGTAAATTTACTAGTATAGTCTACTTTATCATAAAAACTGTACATTTATAGTACACATCACTAGCTGAAACACATACATTTACCCAACAACATGATATTTAACAGTTGCACTGACAGAGCAAACATCGCGGTAAAAAAAAAGCGATCTTGAGAGAAATCTTCACTACGTTTAAGTTCCGTTTGCGGAAATCGTTCACCCGTGATCGGGAGTTTGCAAGAGAGGAATAAAAATGTTTCTGGGGATGTCGTTTTTTTTGTTTGTTTGTTTGTTTTCTTTTTCCCTGCATAACCAAAATAAAGATTCTGGGAATATCGATTTTGTCTGCAGGAACAAAATAAAATCTGCGACGTACGTCGTCAGTAGCCAGGATTCTGCTGCAGGACGCCATATTATATCCCACCTATCGGCGTGTATTAACTAAATGTATGAGTCATCGAACCAGGTGGCTGATTTTCAGTCTTCAGCGGTTCAGTTTTGTTTGTCCATCCCATCCCGTGCTAGTGCGGACAAATTTGTCGGTTTTTAGCACAAACGAGTTGTAGCCAAAGGAACGTGTGCTGTTACAAGCCATTTATTTGCCCCAATGCGAGGTGAGCCACATATTTTCTCCTCTCGAAAACGCTGTTGTACTACGCGGTTATTTGACGCAATGAAGCTTATTTCCTACCTCGCATATTCCGCAAAGGCCACCGTCACCCTCGAACATCGACTACTGGTTTCAACCCACAAGAAGATCGCTGACTATAATAAACTTCCCTTACAGTGCTTCGCTGAGGACTCGCACATTTCGTTCACTATATCCGAAGTTCACTAAACCTAAAGTGGTTTCCCTTAATCTGAATTGAGTGGAATCGTGAGCAAGAAAATACAATAAGTGCATATGTATTTAAAAAATAATATTTTTATGTACGTAGTGTATGTTCATTAATTTAAGTTAACAAAATTAATTTTACATTACCATGAAAATGAACTGTTATATGCCGCTGTTTGCTGCAAACAGCTTTAATATATATTTTCTCTATGACCCTTTCTAGAGTCTGTGCTTTTGTTGCATTTGATTCTACATTTTGTTGTTAGTAAAACACTCAACATGTTTTGTTGTTAGTAAAACTCTCAACATGTTTTGTTGTTAGTACAACACTCATTTTTGTTGTTAATACAACACTCATTTTTGTTGTTAATACAACACTCATTTTTGTTGTTAATACAACACTCATTTTTGTTGTTAATACAACACTCAAGATGTTTTGTTGTTAATACAACACTCAAGATGTTTTGTTGTTAGTACAACACTCATTCTACACCTTCGACGAAGTTGTTCCTGCACATAAGAGAAGGTTTGTTGTTTCTGAGATTCTTACTCTTGCCTGTCTAGCTCCTGATATAGTGCCTCTTTCGGAGTCGTTTAAATCCCTAGTTTGTCCCATACGGCCCGCTATTTACGCATCGCATATGTCAGAATCCTTTCCAGTGGGCTGTTCATAAAGCACTCTCAGTTGCGTACGCACACCGAAGAGTCAAAGCATTATAAGTCTTTGAGCAAATTATATGTCTTTGAGCAAATCGAAGAAGTTGCAGGTAAACAACGGAGTGTGTGAAGGTCATAAAACGGTGTAAATAACACCTGATATTAAGCTCTGTTAATCAGTGTTATTCTTTGATAACGAGGAACAATACACCAATTATGTACGAAATAGGAACACTATACTAGTGATTCGAATTTATTGGCGTAGGAAATAGACACATAAGCGTTTCCAAGCTTTCGCACTTCAACCTGATAGCTTTTTCAAGGAAGTTAGACAGTAAAGTTTCAATGAAATTTCTTGAAAAAGCCATCTGGTTAATGTACAAAAGCTTGGAAACGCTTATGTGTCTATTCCCTACTCCAATAAATCAGATCACTAATATAGTGTTACTATTTTGTACATTGTTATTCTTGTTCTTCAGATGGGAAAAGCAGCCCACTTAAGTGAGTTTCACAAAGGACAAATTGTAATGGGTATGTTGCAGCGCTCGTGAGCGAGCGTGCACCTTTTCCTGTATTGGAGGTTGCATGATTAAATCTTAGTGAAAGAAAAGAAAATAAGAAATTGGGTTTCAAAATTAATCGAGTAGATGGAAGAGATTTTGGGGAGCCGGTGTAAAAATTATTAATTTAAGAAATTTATAAACTTCACACTCCTCAAATACTCTATATTTTGTATTTTAATTTTTTTTCTTAGATTTTGTTACTTGGATTCGCTCCGAGGCAGGGTTCGTGATAGTAACCCCCCCCCCCCTTCTCTCCGAGTCAAGGGAACTTCCAGCCAGCCTGCGTGCCGTAACATTAGACCGCAGGGTAGCTCTTCACATTCCCATCGCGGGCACCGACAGTATTCAATAAGGTGGAGTAATTTTACAACGGGGACGAATGGCGGGCAGACGTTTTATTGGAGTCCGGGCGCCATTCGTATTGAGAATCGCTACAACAATTCTGGAAAGAAGAATAGCGTGGCGCCAAACTCGGCGAAAAGCATAGCAGTTTTAATGGTGGTAGATTTACAACCAGGAGAGATTTCGCCGGCAGGAATTTCCTAGAATTCAGAGCTGGACGCAATTTTGGACGGGGCGAAGAGTTGACAAATTCCAGTATTTTCGAGAAGCCTAGAGTAATCCAGATCGGGAAATGTTAATTACTTGACCAATCTGTAATTTGCTGGGAGGATCCGTGGTAGAAAAATTTGCGTAGGATTGGAAGAGGAAAAAATAAATAAAAAATAATAGCATGATGAAAAAGTTGAGGAAGGAGCGGAGAGACAGATCGAGAGCATTAACAAAAAACCATCTTTCACGAGGAGGTTCAATTCCGGCCTCGCCCTTGTTTTTTTGAGATGGAAATTCTCCGGTGGTTTGTTTGATGGGAAATAAGGGATAGCATGTCGTGGCGATAGAAAGCTGCCCTCGAAGACCGGGTATGTGCCCCAAAAGGGTGATTTTCTGCCAACGTGTAAATTTTGGACTCTTAGTGGCATTGGAACCTGTCTTCGCCAGCCCTTAATGAGGGATAGAAAGTAGGACATTTCCGACCATAACCGTTTCCCTGTTAATTATTTATTTTGTGTGTTGAAATGACAGCATTTCTAAATAAGAGCATAGTAGAACATAAAAGCAGTGCTGGGAAATAAAGCCAGCTCTTAATTAATTGCGAGTAAGAAGAGCGGAAATAGCAATAATGGTTGTAGAAGGGTAAATCAATTATTTGATCAGAGCAGGAAATTATGTAGGCTAATGAATAAGTTTAAATAACTTATGTTCCAAAATTTTCAGCTATATTAACCAAAAATAATTGATTAAAGTTAACTTTTTGAAGAATTTTACTTCGAAAGGGTCTTCAAGCATATATATATATATATATATATATATATATACAGGGTGATTCAGCACCAGTGCGACAAACTTGCGGGAGGGGTAGGGGGAACAATGACAATTCGGAATCACATAGCATTGCAGGGTCGGAAATATCTTCTTCGTGCGGTAGAGGGCGTTGTATGGGAGCTGTACTGCACAACGTTCCCGCAAGAAACCGGCATTTGAGAACCGGTCGTGAGGTTGTAGGATGGGCGAATACACAAATGTTGAATTGGCCGACATGAATCTCGCATATGGAGCTGTGGACTGTAACGGGCGAGGCGATATGCGCTTGTACTACGAACGTTTTCCGAGGAGGGTACTCCTCATAATACGATCTTTGCACATCTGTACCAGAGGCTATGTGAGAATGGTTCTTTCGAGAGAGCTGTCATGAATCGGGAACCAACGGCACGGGCGCCGGACAATGAGCAAAATGTCTTACGTTATGCAGAAGGTAGGATTGGGTATTTCCCAATCCACCGTTTGGAGGATTCTGTCAGCAAACGATATGCAACCATACCATTTGCAGCGCGTCCAAGCACTAAAGCCCGGCGATTATCAACAGCGGACGAATTTTGCTACTTGGTTTTTTCAACAGAGTGCGACAGATCCTGTATTTGCTGCGTCTGTTTTGTTCACAGATGAAGCAAGTTTTACAAGAGAGGGAACCTTCAATCCACAATACGCCCATTTGTGGGCGTTGGAGAACCCCCATGGTACGAGAACACGTGCAGCTCAAAACCATTTCGCTGTAAATGTTTGGGCTGGCATTGTTGGAGACCACCTCATAGGACCTTACCTCATGCCTACTCGTCTGGGCAGTAGGTAATACTTGATCTTTTTACAGCAAGTCCTGCCGGAACTTTTCGAAGAAGAATATGTTCCTCAGTAGCTGCGCCGCTCAGTGTGGTACCAGCATGATGGGGCCCCCACCCATTTCACCAATGAAGTCCGGCAACACCTAAACTTAACGTTAGGACAGCATTGGATCGGTCGTGGTGATCCGGTTCATTAGCCTGCCAGATCGCCGGACCTGTCATGCCTTGACTTCTACTTCTGGGGTCATATAAAAGCAAAAGTGTATGAGACCTCCGTTGAATCAGTTGAAAACCATGTCGCTCGCATCTGTGTAGCTTCCGGGGAGGTCCGAGATACCGCAGAGATCTTCCAGAATGTCATGGATTCCATGCAGCGCCGATGTCAAGCCTGTGTAAGAGCTTGTGGTCGAAATTACGAACACCTTCTGTAGCATGTGTGGTTTTTGCTGATGTGAACCTCATTATTAAAATGCTTCATGTTGCACTTACGTGTTGCTGTTTCATTTCTTGTCTTCTCTTTACTTCTATTTACCCTAGCTCGTGAAGAAGGTATTTCCGACCCTGCAATGCTATGTGATTCCGAATCGTCTTTGTGCCCCTACCCATCCCGCAAGTTTGTCGTAGCCGCCCCGGTGGAGCAGTGGTCTAAGGCGCTGGCCTCTGATCATTCGTCCGTAAGGGGTCCGGGTTCGAATCCCGGTGAGGCATGGATGTTGTGTTTGTCTTACGGCACTGGCTCTCTCCCTTCCCTGGAACCAGTGACCCTAAATTAGGGACGGGCGACTGCTTATAGCCCATTGAGTTGCTCACGGTGGTCGTTAAACCTCCAATCACAAAAAAAAAAAAAAAAAAAAAAAAAAAAAAAGTTTGTCGCACTGGTGCGGAATCACCCTGTATAAATGAGTGTATTTAAATATCACGCCTTTATCAGGAAAATAAACATATTTTATTGTCACGCTATACATGAGTCGGCTAAATTTCATTTAGGTGTCCATTTTTGTGAAGTAATGATGTTAACTATGATCGAGAGTTGAGTGTGTGAGTGAGTGCTTGGGAAGTGAATGATCAGGAAAAATATCCTCCTGTTCAATACCGAGTATTTTTCAGATCACTGCAGTTATAAAATCAAAATTTCGAGTTAACCTAAGAAAATTTTAAAAGAAAACTAGGCGATAACATTAAAAACATTGCGGCACTATTCGGACCCCGATACACAGATCGTCGGCAGGGTAAAACACAATGCCCGTCCTCGAATAGCGAGCCTGTGTCTTCTCTATTACTGGGAAGACATAGTTTTTGAAATTCGAGTGACTACCCTTGTTATATTCATGATTATTGCCAGTGCACACACCAGCAGGCACTGGATCACGATAATAGGTAGACGACGGTGTCAGAACATTTCCGAGACAGAAGGCCTTATGCGGTGTTTACGGTTAGCCGTAGTTAGTTCCTCCCAAAAATGGACCAAAGAGGGAATATCTACGAACGGCAGGCAAGTTATGAGCCGACCCTGGCTCATCTATGCTAGAGGTGAGCGAAGTCTATCTCGTATGGTTCGAACCAACAGAGAGGATATTGTGGCGCAACTCGCCGGTAATTTGAATACTGTTGACGGCGGTAATATATCAAAACACACAATTCACCGATCCCTGCTGAAAATGGAGCTGCGTTGCCACTGCTGAGTTCTGTGCTAACCTCGGTTCATCATCGAAAGCGCATTAAAAGAATGGGCACGCGAGCAACAAAACTGGACGTTGAATGAATGGAAGAAGATCATCTGGTTCGATGAATATCGTTGCCTGTTGCACTGTGTGCACGGCAGAGTACAAGTGCGTCGTTTACCTGGGAAGTGTTAGCACCAAGGTGCACCGTGGGACCTAAACAAGGCGGTGGAGGAAGATTAATGATTTGGACAAATTTCTTCTGGGTAACCCAAGTCCAGTCATTCATGTGCAGGAAACTCGAAGTATCCAAAGATTAATCCAATCGAGCATCTGTGGATTGTGTTGGAACAGCAAATTTAATCTGCAACTGCACAATTATGTAACTTACAAGGTTTAAAGGATCTTCTAGTAAAGCGCTGGTAACAGATTCCACAATACCCATTTAGAAATGTTTTAGCTTCCATGCCTCACCGAGTAAGAGCTATTTTGGCGTCGCATGGAGGACCAACATGCTATTAGCCTGGTGGTCATAATGTTTTTTCTCTTCGGTGTAAGTGAGGATGTCATGTCTGATTGCTATTGGGTGTTCCTGATAATTTGCTGCTTCAGTTTAGAGAGAAAAAGGAAAAGCGTGGGAGGGTGAAAAGAAAATATGTACATGCATTTGCACGCCATAATTCTATTTTTTTTTTTTTTTGTGAAAGGACAGGCACAGAAAAGGAGCAGATGATGCTATTTAAATTAGCCCAGGAAAACAACGAATAATATACATAAGTTGATGCACGGAATTCCAAAAAGGGCAAGCACGTGACTAGAAAGTTACAACGATGCAATGCAAATCCTTGGTATTGAAACCAAGTTGCATGTACACTGTTTTCAGCGCAGTTTATTTACCAACAGACTATTTTAAAAGCAACAGCATCCCTTGAGTAAAATTTCTTTACTTTTATGTTCACAAAACGTAGTAAACTGAATAATAAAATAACTTTGGGCAAAAACAGCTTCATAAACATTTTCATAGTCACTTCGGCTCGTTTAGCGATCGTTTAGAAGGTCGTTTGCTGTTTACAATTTATTCAAACTGAAACAGGATTTAATTTCAAGTATGTATGCTAAAACGATGCGAATTAATGGAGTTTAAGATTCTGAACTGATTCTCGGATTCCTTTCAAACTGTTTACCTAAGCCTTCAGGGTCCCTCACTGGAACACTTATCAGTACATGCCGCCTCCATTTCTGTAGTCATTGCGTTTGAGACAAAATTTCATTATTATGTAAACACATTTTTCTCTGGAAAGGGCGATGTGTCAACGTAGGAAGTTTCCTAATCAAATTGTCGGCGACGTCAGACGTGCAGTCTATTGCATTATCGTGACATGAAGTCCTTCTCTTCGTAATGCCAAGGAACAGAACCTTTTCTCTTATTTGATAAGTTATCTCTGATACACGTGATTGATGCTTCAGATTCGCTATGGAGTGTTTAGACATAACACCACTGTTTATGACTACCACCCCTATTGTATACAGAAGAAAAGGCACCTCACTTGGAAGTATTTACGATAAGATCTTCTGTTAATTACAATCTGGAAGAACAAAACTCAAACGCCTTTAGAAACGGTATATAAGAAAGCAACCTCATATTTCACAAACCATTTGAAATCGCATTTTCGTGCGAAATCTGTCTGGAAAAGAAAATTAGACCATACAGAACACACATGTTTAATGCACCCAAATTTATTTTATATAGCTTCATAAAATGATCAGGATGGTAACACATACATACACACGCACACACACACACACACACACAAGGAAAGATCTTCTCTGCCTCTTCTGAGCACATTTTTGTAAAAGAAGATCGTGCTTATGTTATCGGTTTGTCCGTCCGTCCGTCTGTGGACACCATATCTCTGCAATTATTAGTCCTATTTGAAAAATTAATTTGCACTGGGGAGAATGAGTTGTGTGAGAAAGTTGATCCTTCCATTTAGGTTTTTTTCTGATGCACAACTCCGCTGCTAGAATACATGTGCTTCTAATTTATATGATTGAAAATAATTTATTTCTTTCGATGCCATTTATGACGAAGACTATTTTAGGCGTAGTTTCTTTTTTCAAGCAATTCATAGGTTTTCCGCTAGGGAGCGTAAAGATAAATTGCGTTTTCCCTGATACCTCTGCTTCTAAAAGTCCGATTTGAAAAATTATTCCTGCATCGGAAACAGCTCCTCATACTAAAAGTTGTTGTGCATATAATTTAATATTTTTGGTAGCAAATGGTTTGGCCACAAGGGCCGTAAGTGTCTATTTCTGCTTCTGATGATGTATTTGCAGCAAAATCTAAGATTCTGAAAACTCGATTGAAAAACTTTCTTTCGTGAACTGATACCGCTCACCTCGGAAAACGTTTTGAGAATACTTTCTTTTTAAAATAAAGCACAGTTTTTCCGACAGGGGTCATAGATGTATATCTTATTTTGTCGATATCTCTGCTTCTAAGCGCCCGATTTGAAAAAATAATTCTTTGTAGAAGATCGTTTACACTGCGAAATGTTTCTCGTACAGCATTAAAATTTTCAAGTAATGCATAGATTTTCCGTTAGGGGCGTAAAGGTAAATTGCGTTTCTCCTATACCTCATCAGATTTGAGAATATCTTCCTGTATTGCTCCTTTCTTTGTTACAGAGTTTTTCCGTTGCGAAATGTTTCTCATACAATTTTAAATTTTTCTAAACGCGAAAGTTTGCCACTAGAGGGCGTAAGTTCACGTTTCTGTTTACAGCAACATCTGCTGGTCTAAAAATCCGATATGAAAAAATATTTTTCTGTTAAAAACTACTAACAATGAAAATCCTTAGTGTGTATTTTGTTCCCAAAACAATGCACAATTTCGCCGCTAGGGGCGCTAGTGTTTAATCTGTTTTTCTTAGTATTTCTGCTTCTAAATTTGCAATTTAAAAAGTTCTTTCAGCACCGGATACCATTTACCTTCTGTGGCAATTTAGGTTAGTATTTGAAGAGTTTTAAACTTCACAGTTATGTCGTTAGGTGGTGTTTGTGTATTTCTGTTTGCAATCGTGTCTCCGCTTCTAAAAACCCTACTGAGAAATTTCGTTTTTGCTTTACGCCTTTCGCTACAATACAGATGTGGAGCATTATTCTCTTTAAATAATGCACAGATTTCTCGCTAGGGGATGTAAACCTCAAAGCCTTTATATCTCACTATCTCTGCTTTCCGGAGACTATTTGAAAAGTTATTTTTCCTTAGTACAGCTTTTTCCATAAAAGAATATTTTTCGCCTATTTTGAACTTTTCCATTATGTGTAGTTGTTCCGCTAAAAGGCGTAAAATTATATAGTCTTTCCTTCTATATTTCTTCTTTCGACTGTTCGATTTGAAAATCTGTTTGTGTCCGTTACCTTTCTTCTGCTATGAGAAACTTTTTGTGCGCAATTTGTTAATTTTCTTAACATACATTTTAGCCACTCGTACAAA
Organism: Macrothele yani; assembly: GCA_039090855.1. Taxonomy (NCBI): domain Eukaryota; kingdom Metazoa; phylum Arthropoda; class Arachnida; order Araneae; family Macrothelidae; genus Macrothele; species Macrothele yani. The sequence goes on along the minus strand of CM077013.1, from coordinate 63,525,617 downwards.
TACAGTAAGCAGCTGTTCCTATTTCTGGATGTTTTATCTGTTGTAGAAATCCAGTTGATTTTTTCTAACCGGTTGCATTGAAATTGAATAATTTTGATAAATTTAATTCGCGTCAGAAAGTATTTAAAAGACGTGCTCATTACAACCGTTAAGTCGGTGTTATCTTTCTTGTTTTGAATAGAAATTGTTACCCTTTGGTCGCGTACGCTTGAACACTAAGTGAAATTAATTGTACCCATACAGTAATCGCGCTATTGCAGCATCCAAATTTTAGTTGAATTAAAATACTTTCTACAAGCAGACGAATTCTTATGAATTTTAAGACTGATTCAAATTTGCAGACTTCTTCGACTTGAGTAAAACGGACTTCCAATTTAAGAAAGAAATTTGATAAAGCTTGTTTGATCTTTGTCTTCAACAGAAGTCCTTTGAAGTCAGAAATTAAGAATGAGTTACATTGAAACAGTTATCTCGAAGGAATCGAAGACCGAATCAATCATAGCAAATTTAATAAGTGCCAGGAATCGGTATGGATATGCTTAAATATTCAAAACTTGTTAACGTTAACAACAGTGTTCAGAACTGAATATTTGCAGCATTTCTTTGTTGAATTATTTTGAAGACTAACAAGTTCTCCTATGGAATGCACATGTAGAGAAGGTCAGGGGTAAGTATCAAATCTGTTTATTTTTGTACTGAAGGAGCGTATTTGCTATAGGCTGAAAACTAAGGGGAAAAGGTGATTAACATATTTCCGATAAGCAAAGGAAAATATGAAATGTGAAGGATTTGTACTGAATTTGTACTTTTCTAAATCATGCACCTATTCAGGTGTGGGAAGGATGAACTGTATAGTTCAGTTCCATCTATGCGGTTGTTTCAGAGATTTGATTTTATAGAATTCTTAGATTTCTGATAAGGAAGTTAAAATCTTCCAGCCGAAAGAAAGTTTTGCAATGTGTGACGTATCCTCTTATTTAACATTTCCTTTGAGTTCCTGCGTTCTTATATGAATTTGGTTCCTTTCCGTTAAAGATTTTCTGAACCTACCTTCACGTTTTCCTTCTTGATGAATATAACTTTGGAAAAAACCTGACAACAGGTCAGACTGCGATCTACGTAGTTGAAATAATGAGGTAACAGCTGTTGTGTTCAACGATCCTAAGTCAATGGTAGGCAATCTAAGCAAATGTTATCAGGGCATCTTTTAAACGAGCGTCTTATATGATTGGAGTTATTTATTGTTAAACAAGCTTCAGAGGTTTATGAAACTTATAGAAACACCTATTGCTTGTATATAACTTTTCATTAATAAGCTGTAGACCCCACCCCTGTCTTTCTGATCAGGTTTATACAAGTTATACAAGTATGATAATGGCATTTGGGACCATTCCTTTTGGAAAATTTGTCCCAATGGCACCATTGATGTTGGAAGTAGAAAATGTGATCTGACCTTTCGCTCTAGATATTCCCACAAACGTTCAGTAATATTGAAGTCTGGAGATTCAGGTTGTCAAGACAGCTACTGTACCACATCCTCATGCTCTGCAAACCACAATTTCACACGTTTTGCAAAATACACGGGTGCATTATCTGCTTGAAACCAGGGGCGGTCATTACGGAACAATGCCTACAACAGTAGGTGTAGGTGGTTCACAACAACGGATTCATAGGTTGCAGATCTGACATGATCCTCCGAAATTACCAGTGGTTATAAAGAATGCATTGATATGGCACCCTACAGCATCAAGGACCCACGTCTATGCTTTACAATCTGAGTAATACGTTTCAGCAGGTTTTCGCCAAACGTACCAGTGGTGTAACAAATTTGAAACACAATTCGTAAGACCATATGGCACATTGCCAGTCTTTAGCATCCCAGTGTTTATGAGCTTTGCACCACCTTACACGTTTTCTGGAATTAGCGTGGATAATCATAGGTTTGTGGATTGCATATATAAATACCGGCACGATGGATTTCCCGACGAACTGTTATGAAGGAAACGGGGTCATTCCGACTGGTGTTCAACTTTGCTGCTATTTCTGGTGCCGTGGTCTTTTGCTTCCGTTGTGCAGTCCGTGCCAACGTTCGTCTATCCCTATGTGACATCTTCGTATGGCGTCAACAGCTTGCACGTTTGGAGGTAATAACTTGTCCCTTTTGATAGATAGTCATGATCTTCGATAAAGTTCCTCGTGTTACACCTACTATTTCTGCCGTTCCAGTTACTGAAGCTCCAGGTGGATGTACACCAATGGTTTTGTCTTGTTTGAGGTCACTGAGATTTTATAATACATTGTAGACAATTACTCCACAACAATGCTCCGTATGGGATCTGCATACGGAGCATTGGTGTTCTCTAGTCGTAGTCGGTAATTTCATTATTTTGATAAACGCCTGTATGTTTTTGTAGAGAGAGAGAGAGAGAGAGAGAGAGAGAGATTTATATATGGATTACGTTTTATGCTGTATGAATACTGCCATATTTTTCGCCTTGTGTTTGTTGATGAAATTATTGCAGTGTATCTATTGTGCTGCGACGTCTTGTTGGAAATCGACGTGCTACAGGATATATTCTTTAAGAAGCAGATTCTTTTGTAAGTACAGCTGTGTTACTAAACCGTTTTGGTTATCTTGAAATGCATAATTAGCGATTTTATCCCCAGTTAGGACTTTCAGCTACAACTAGCATTGAAGATATGCGGGTTAAACGAAAGTTTATTGAGAGTAAACCTAAACTTAATGAGCTTTAATCTAGTAAAAACAACTTAACATAGTTCCAATTCAATTAAATGTTCCAGTTGTTAAGTGCACAGCTCACTCAATCCGTCAAGCGGAACATTCGAGATGGTAGAAATGTCACTCTCATAAAGTGTTCCTTGGAAGAAAAACCAATTGACAACTTTAAACGTCTTGTAGTTTTGGTTGTTGGAAACATCTCTTTATCTTATCAAGTACTCCGCGTTTCTTTCTTACGACATAAGTGAACAAAAACTTTAGATATGGTAGATTCACAAACAAAATGGAGTTGTTCGCTCACGTTTTGTTTTCGAGAGAGTAAATCTTGCAAAGTTTTCATGAAAACTAACCAGTTAAGCAAGTACCTTGATCCTTATTTGTCACAGTACAGTACACAGATGTGGTCATCGGATTTATAAGCTGTTGTTGGAATCATGCTGAGTGAAAGCAGATGGCCACAATAGCGTTTTGTGAATTAGTATCGAGAACGTCTCCATTTTCAAAAATCCTTAAATTGGACAGTAATATTCTTTTTCTAAAGGAGACCTACAGTTTGCAAGGTAGGAGACAGTGGTCTGCTAAATTTAATGGTGTCAGTTTTGCGTTGTTTGTGATAAAAACCAACAGCTGTTTTTATCAGCATGGATTGTATTTGAAAATTTAAGTGATGACTGAATTTGTATTTGAAAATTCAAGTACAGTGGAATCCTGTTTGTACATTCTTCAAGGGGCTAAGTAAAATTAACGTATAATTGAAAAAAAAAACACATATAAAGGAAACGTGGCGTCTTTCCTCCCTAGATGGCAGCACATTATTCCGTTAGTGTAACTATACTAGGTACTACATAGTATGTAGTATTTTTTTTGTGTGTGTGTTCTAGTGTACTAGTTTTTTCAGTTCTGTTTCGCAACCTTTTTGTTTTTAATTTTATTAATTTCAATCAAACTTCATATAGAACTTTCACATACAGTTTGCAGTACACATACTGTACATACATAGTATAAAAATAATCACTACCAGTTCATTAATGATTGATATCTTTTACACAAGGAGATATGATGCACTATGTTATAAAGAAACGTACAGATTAATATGGTTTAAAAAATCATTTATTGTTGTTACTTTGAAATTGAAACATGTTTTCAAGACTATTGAGATTCTGCATTCTTTCTCATCAGTATTAAGGCTATAAAAGAAGTTCCTGACGACGACGAACGATTCCAGTTCATCGCTAAATGAGCTTGTTGATGCCCTTACATGGGAATCATCATCACTGTCGTCACTGAAGACGTTCTCATTGCACTTTTTGTTTTCAATCATATCATCTAGAGTCATATGTGATGGCGTTGCCAAATCCGCGTAGCAACTGACGTAAACTTGGAAACGCAAATAGTCTTCCTCCTCGCTTATTGCGTTCCAGTCAGATCGCAAAACGATAGGTTCTCGGGATGTAGATTCGTCTGTAAAGCGAATGCAAACGAAGATCTCAAGGAAAGGGTCCTACATGACAATGTTAAGCATGAGCAAGTGTCAGCTGAGATGACCAGTGGTGGCTTAGGAAAAGAACGCATTCCGCTAAGTGAGTCATAAAACAAGTAGATGAGAGGAAACAAGGTAAGCGAAAGGCGGAAAGGGAGAGAGGATTGAAAAATGGAAAACGGGATACGCCACGATGAGAGTTTGCTAAATGGAATTCGTGTGGTTTGAATTTCTAATTCATGACACGACACTACCACAATTTAACGTATAAATGAGAAGAGGGCAAATTCGATGATGTGCAGATCATAAAATTTAACACTAAGGGTAATTCAGAATTTTTTGGCCTGCGACATTTTGTGCGTATAAATGAAAAAAAGTTTAAGTGAAAAGCGTATAAACTGGGTTCTACTGTATATTCGTTTAATGAAACGTAGCTCTTTTTCTTTTAAAGTACTTATCTTTGACGTATACAGTGCACCATTGAAGACGCATCTCCTCCGAGTTTCATTTCGCTCGGCGTTTAGTTCTCTGTAATCGGGTGTTTCTAAACACACCAGTGATTTAGGACAAGAAGTAACCTTTTCAGGAATGACAATGGACAATTTATCATCGCACTGTTGTTATCAGATATTAGTAAATTCTCATCCATATACTTTACATATCATTCAGTAATGTGGTACCTATTACTGTCAAGCTAGAGCATTGTGGGAGCTTTTTTAGACTGCATCAGGGTTGCCCTCGAATTTTGAAGCAATTGAAACTATGATCCAGAAATCAGGTTTCTTTTTCCATTCATAGGCCAAATTTGTACACTTCGTTACCCCGACATTGCACTGAAGCGATGAAATCTGGGAACTGGAATCAAGCACAAGAGACTGGATATCAACAATTCCGATACGTAGGTCAGAACTTCTTCAAGGGTGAAGAAATTAGACCCAACGGATTTTATCATGCAGGAGGCTTGTGAATGATCGATGCTGAATTTAAAATGTATATGTTACTGAAATTTTTACTCTTTAAGAATGCATTTCAAATCATTCCTTGCTGTCACAGTGGCGCAGTGGTCTAAGCGCTGGACTAATTTTTCCTCCGAAGGATGAGGTATGGGTGGTGTGTTTGTCTTACGATGATAGCTCTCTCCTTTCCTAGAACCAGTGCTTTAAAAATTACTCAGAGGCCACTGCCTATATAACCTTAGATTTGGTCAGGGTGCTCGTTGTACCCCCACATTCATGCAACTGCGGTTTCTTTTTTTGGTTGTTTCGGTGTTTAACGGCAACTCTGAGTAACTTGTAGGATTATAAGCAGTTTCCCGTTACTAATTTAGGGATTCTGGCTCCAGGTATGGAAGGAAGCCAGTGCCGTGAAGAAGGCTCATCCGAGACTCGAACCAGGGCTCATCTCGGCCAACTGCTCAGAATTAGCGCCTCGGATCACTCGGCCAGAAAGGGATGCAACAGTGTTCTAAAGAGCTGTCAGTAAGCAAATAGGGTTTAAGGTATTATTTCTGCATCTGTGGCAATGAATTTCGTCGTTTTGTGGAAACTCAAATACTAAGATCGAACAGCGGAAAAATATGTCCCATGAAAATTAAAAGAAAAACAAGGAAAGGAAAACTTTACAGGACAGAACATTTTGGTGATAACTTATTAACTATAGATTTTGAATGTTAACAAACTAGTGAGTAAATATTTACCACCAGACTTTCGGAAAACTGACTATTATCGAAAGAACAGTGGCTTGCTGGATTTGAGACGTCACCTGCCGGTGATTAGAAAATGATCTTATATTGGTCAAAGCTACCCTTTCTCTTTTAAGAAAGCTCATAATGATGTTCGGCACAAGCACAGAAAAAATGTGTTTATGAAACCTATGATGCATTTCAAACATCTGTCAGGCTGGTGCGATCTAATGCCAGTGAAACAATCAACTTCCAGGGGTCTAACAGTTGTCCACTATAACAGACGCAAATCTAACGTCTGTGAGAGAGTTATTAGAATTTCATAGAATTGGAGTCCAATAACTTGCTAATTTTGGCACACGAGCTGTTAAATGACGCTATGCCACGTTATTGATGAATAACAGTAACAAAGTCAGTGTAACCACTTAGTGCGCAGCAGCAACTTGCTTTTCTGTGTACCATTATTAAGGTGCATTATAATGCCAAGCTTTTCATTACTAACGTGGCAGCCCTGTTTGGGCAGTGGTCTAAAAGCTGTCTTATGACCATTCGTCCGGGAAGGGTATGGGTTCGAATCCCGGTGAGGCATAGATGTTGTGTTTGTCTCACGGCGCTGACTCTCTCGCTTCCCTGGAATCAGTGGCCCTAAATTAAAGACGGGCGACTGTTTATAGCCCATTGAGTTGCTCACGATAGTTGTTAAACCTCTAATAAAAAACACTAACGTGCAGGAGAAACTTCACGAATTCTTTTTCAGAACTTGCTTGTTTTGTGACCTGAAATTCTCCTCACAGATAATGTTTATTCACACAGCCTGCAAGATTAAGAGATCGTTTACTTCATGAAATGGCTGATAGGAGCGGCCTGAAAACTTAGTGCAGAAATTTTGTTTTATTCATATACTAACGACCCGGCCCGGCTTCGCACGGTAGCAATTTTGAATTTACGGCAAATCTAAAAAGAGACGATTATTACGTTCAACAGGCGGCTGTCTTTCTCTTTGTAAAGCCATTCTTTGTCTGTCATTTACCAATCGAGATTCTGTTTCTTGGAAAGTTTTATTATGACACGATAAACAAATTCTTTTAGCGTCCGATGTACTACGACCTATATTCGATTTTAGTCTCGGCATCATGTTAATACAATATTCAAATTTTAATTAAAGAGCTGCTCAAAGAGATGCATACGTGTGGACGAAAACAACTTCGCATTTAGTCTGTGCGAGCGCCGATAAACCAATTCTCTTTCAGCGTCCGATGTAACTACGCATTTAGTCTGTGGCCTTACATGCTGTCAGACCGTCCGCCGCGCATGCGCTTACGTATTTTTTCCCCAACGGCCTCTGCGCATGCGCCATGCTTCTTTTTCCTATTGAGCAAAAAGTTTCGTAAACCGGTCGCCGCCTATCGCTGTTTAGGCAGTGGAAGTCACGAAAGAATGTTAACGGTGGTTTTTTTTTTTACTTGTCACTAAAATCGTTCGGCTCCCTTTTGTCATAGATTAATGTTTCATATACCTAAATCTTCCTCGACAAATGCTCTATGGAATGGTGAAAACCGCATCAAAATCCGTCCAGTGATTCTCGAGATTAGCCAGAACAAACGCCTACCGGGGAATTTATTTTATACTACGTGTAGAAGATTCGTGTTAAATTTCGAAATACATCCGCAAATGCGCGTAAGTTTATCATTGATGTTTCATCCCAAACATTTATTTTAGACTGGATTGCATTTCAGGTTTTACTTTGCTGTACATAGCAAAGATTTTCGAGGTTTTTTTTTGAAAGAATGTTTGAAGACTAAATCAAAACAGTTTGGCTTTCAAATAATAATATTATCAATAACGCACGGTGATTCAATTACTTTCTCTCTCTTCTTAACCTGTAATAACATGACAGTGCAGAATATATGAAGGTTTTTTTTTCAGCTTTGGTGAGGCCATCAGAGGGAAAGGATTTGTCGGAAACAATTGAATCGCATGACAATGCGTGTTGTATGGTATAAACATTATACACTTACGTTCATAAAAAACAGAAGACCTGAAAGGAGACCAGCTACGGCTTTGAGTTTTACAGTATATGCTCATTAGAGACTACACAACAAATGATTAGCTTCTTGGTGTGATGCGTACCAGGTACGTCGATGTAGCTCATTGTCTGTGAGGCCACTTGGGGCTTGTATAACCTACGATTCGCGCTGGGGTTTCGAATCAAATGATATGTGAATAAGTTCATCATGAGTTGGTGGAGAATGGTCCTACCGCTGCCCATGTCGTTACAGCATGTCCCAGAGATTTTATGCGGGTAATAAATCCGGCGATCTAGCATGCCACGACAGAAGTGGAAAATTGTTATCGTTGAAGAAGGCAATTGTTGTCACTGACACATGCAGGGTGGCATTGCCCTGCTGAAATATGGCCCCGGAGACATCCTACAGGCAAGGAAGGGTGATCAACTGCAGAACGCCATTGACGTATTGACAGTCCTTGTGGTGGTACGGAACTCTCCTGAGAAGTGATCTGCTTTCTTGCTGGATAACACTCTAGGTCATAATGCCTCGCACTGAGGAGGTATACCTGGTGCGATTAACACTTCGCGAAACCTATCCCCCGTGACATCAGCGGCCACACATGCGAACATTTTCGCTTAAACAGAAGCGCTTTTCGTCTGAGAACATGATATTGTGCCGCCATTCGTCATGGCACTCCCTTCGTTCGATGCACGTGGCAGTCTGATGCTGCGATGTCAAAGGCAGACTGAGGAGGAGGCGGACGAACCTGCACTCCGAACTTTTATAACCGGTGACGTACTATTACAGCTGACATGGGTGAGGGCGTCACAGTTCGCCACTGCTGCGCCAACGCCGTTGACAATGCAGAACGGTCACTGAAAGAGATCCTCATGAGATGACAGCTGTTCCTCGTCGTTGTCTTTGTACGTCATCTGGAACCTTATCTTCCTGCCCTACGCCATTTTTGCACCATTCCTTGCACAGTCTTGTCACGAAGGACTGACTGCTCCCTGTACGATCGACAATCCCACGGAGGAAAGCATTGCAGTTTATTATGCCCATAATATATCTTCTGTCGAACTCGCTGATGTGACTGTACGTCTGTGTTACGCGGGGACGAGGCAGCTTTAGCCAGTGCTGACCGAGCCACGCAGTGCTTATAACAGAAAAGGGGCCTGTTTCCGGTCCGTGTCGTTGCGCTCTCTGATTGGCCTAAAGGCAGTACGTATGCACCTAAGACAATGAAATGCTAATTATTTCTGTGATATTGCCAGCTTAGCATATCCTGTAAACATCAAAGTCGTAGCTCGACTCCTTTCAGGTGTTCTATTTTTAATCAACGTAACAGTGTTCAATTTCTCAGGTGATTTACAAATATTTCGCCGAACCATTCAAAGCTTTTAAAAGTAACAGGTCCTGGCAACGCTTTGATGCCACATTGATTGAGGGATGAAATTTCTTCGATCAAATACTCTGCCACATTGATTGAGGGATGAAATTTCTTCGATCAAATACTCTGCCACATTGATTGAGGGATGAAATTTCTTCGATCAATTACTGTGCCACATTGATTGAGGGATGAAATTTCTTCGATCAATTACTGTGCCACATTGATTGAGGGATGAAATTTCTTCGATCAAGTACTCCCCACATTGATTGAGGGATGAAATTTCTTCGATCAATTACTGTGCCACATTGATTGAGGGATGAAATTTCTTCGATCAAGCACTCCCCCACATTATTTGAGGGATGAAATTTCTTCGATCAATTACTGTGCCACATTGATTGAGGGATGAAATTTCTTCGATCAAGTACTCCCCACATTATTTGAGGGATGAAATTTCTTCGATCAATTACTGTGCCACATTGATTGAGGGATGAAATTTCTTCTATCAAGTACTGTTCCACATTGATTGAGGGATGAAATTTCTTCGATCAAATACTCTGCCACATTGATTGAGGGATGAAATTTCTTCGATCAATTACTGTGCCACATTGATTGAGGGATGAAATTTCTTCGATCAATTACTGTGCCACATTGATTGAGGGATGAAATTTCTTCGATCAAGTACTCCCCCACATTGATTGAGGGATGAAATTTCTTCGATCAATTACTGTGCCACATTGATTGAGGGACGAAATTTCTTCGATCAAGTACTATCCCACATTGATTGAGGGATGAAATTTCTTCGATCAAGTACTCTGCCACATTGATTGAGTGATGAAATTGCTTCGAGAGCCATTGATTGCAGGAACTTCGGATTAGTTTTATTTAAAGTACTTTTTCAATATGACTTACATGCGTGTGTTTCCTGTTTCGATTGTTGTTATTTCTTCCCTTCATCGATATATTGAATACTGAATTAGTTCTTCGAATGCTTTGTGAAATCTTTGCTACAAATTTCTCAATGCATAAGCTTTGATTTTAGAATGAATGTTTCAACAGGGTCCATGTACCTCATATTGAGGTTAAATTTGTGTTAAATCCTTGTTAGGAAGTTCCTCTATTAGGTTAATTTCCTTGTTAGGAATTTCAGCGTTAACATGCTTGTTGATAAAATCCTTAGTTTTGAATTCCTTTTTGTCTTCAGGGTTTTTTTGTTTGTTTGTTAGGGGTTTAATGACCACTGTCAGCAACTCAGTAGGCTATAAGCAGTCACCCGTCCCTAATTTAGAGCCACTGGTTCCAGGAAATGAAAAGAGCCAATGCTGTAAGACAAATACAATATCCATGCCTCACTGGGATTCGAGCCCGGACCCACGCCGCCCTGGTAGCGCAGTGGTCTAAGTGATGGGTTCTCATGATTCGCCCGACATGGGAGCGGGTTAGAATCCCCGTGAGGCCTGGTTGTTGCGTTTGTCTTACGGTGCTGGCTCTCTCCCTTGCCTGGAACTAGTAGCCCTAAATTAGGGACAGGCTACTGCTCATAGCCCACTGAGTTGCTCACGGTGGTCCAACCCTTTAACCGGCTGGAACGAATTAACTCGGGTTTAACATAGTACGCCCAAATCAGCTCGAACGAATATCTTCGCTGTCTAAAAAGTGGGCCCAACGCAACAGAAACAGGTGAAACTGCGCATCAGAAAGCGTTGCATTTGATGCGCAGGTTCACCTGTACCATAAGTTTGTCATTCTAAGGGATCAGTTGGGGATATGATTGCCATTAATCGTTCCTTCCTGATTACGTTTTACGCTAATAATGCTATTAAAAAGTGCGTTGAACCTAAGAAATAAGAGAAAACATGTTTGAGCTATATCTCCACCCAGTGGCATGACGTCCATGTCCGTGGGACTACTCCTTTTGAATCATTCCTTTGGTAATGGTTCTGAGAATAAAGAACTATAAGGGAATCAGATTACACACTGTAAGACTAAGGATTGTAAGGGAGCACTTACAAACAGCGGCAGATTTATAATCGTTACTCTTAAGGTGAAATAGGGAAAGGAACTGGTTTGCCGTAGATTTCGTATAACCCAGTCACTGTGAGAACCATTCTGTTTGAGGAGCGCTGGAAAATTGGGGACACTTTTGATTGACGTACATCGGCCGCTTAAAGGGTTAAACCTCCAATAAAAAAAGGAACCCTGACCCTAAATTAGGCACTTGAACGAATGGTCGTAAAGCCAGCATTTATACTACTGCGTCAAGATGCGGAAAATATTCTTGGAACAAAATATTGATTCCGGGATTGTTTTCCGCCCGTTTTAACAGTAAATCTATGAGCAAATATTTTCTCACTTGAGTAATACGTACTAAAGACTTGTAGTTTTCATATAACATTGTTTTTATAATAAATACCGTAAGTTTGTTCTTTAATAAGCATTAAAGTGTAGCATAAACTGGTTTATCAAGTCAGAAAATGTTTAATACGGGAACACTTCCTGCCATTACAATTCTAAGAATACGGGAAACAAATAACCTATTCGCGTCAATTTGATAGATGTCGACGTCTCCTTGAACGCATCCTTGACGTAAATTTCAAATTACCTATATCGTGATATCAGTGAAACAATATGAGAGAACTAAACAGTCACAAGGCCAGCTCCTGGACAAAGGCGTAGCAGCGAATAGCGAAGAAAGTTGCTGTTTCTATACAAAGGAGGATGTAATGAGTTTACAACAAATAGGTACTATAAAATTTAGCTTCATTACTCTAGCAATAAAAATGTATTTGGGTGAAATAGCGTTCTTTCAAGTTCGAGGCTAATATATTGTAAAAATAAACTTACTCTAATGATCTAGATTGTGATTATTGGTATTAATAAGTTAAAACAAAGTATTTTCCTTTTCCGATTTTTCATATATGTGATTAAAAAATAATTCCACGTTAAGTCATTAATAAATTAATCTTATTCTTTTCTATGCCATGCGGTGAAATGGTATCTCTGTTTTATGGGAAAATGAAAATTCCAAAGAAACCTTAACTTCGCGAATTTGAAGGAAACATTTTGTGATACTTCGCTTCAGAGTACCGTACCTGATTGCCTGCATTTGTTAATGAGACCCAACGCACAGTTCCGGATTACATAATTCATGAAGCTTTTTCAGGCACTGCTTCTTTAAGATGATGTCTTTGATGATATATTTGACGGAAACAAAAAAGAGTGGAATAAGAATTTTTCTCTATATGCATGGCAGATGCAATAATTGATTCCAAGAAAATGGAGAGATCTTGTTCTTTGGTTAGAGAATCGGTTGCCCGGCTTCTTATCATTTCGCAGATCTATTAAGCTGGCGAAAGCAATTCGATTAGCATACAAATCGAAAAGGAAAGCGAACGCTCACTTTTGATCGAAGTCATACCAATGCGTTTGAAACTACGGAAGTTATTCTATTTCATCTCGATGATCTCTGTTTTATCCTAGAGACAACAAAGGGTATGCTAATATCTGTGAAATATAAATGTAAGAAGAACATAGATTCATTGCCAAAAAGGGGTACACTTTTCCCCCTATCTTTTCAGGGATGCAGGACTTGGAATATAATATGGTGAATTCTAAATTTTTTCCCCTATCCCTGGAAACAAGGTTATGCCTTTGTAATATTGCATTAGTAAATACACAAGAAACACTGTTTTTAATATTTCGAATAGAAGGAAATTCTGCTAAGCGACGCTTGTGCTGTAAAGACGACGTCAGATTCTAAAATTGAAGATAAGTTTCGTAAAGGTCAAAGAGGTACGCTGCCAGATCTCAGGTTTACCCGTTACATCTCATTATTCAGTGAGTGCAAGGATGTAATAACTCCCTTGTTTATTTGTGCAGTTTTTCCCTTCTCCAGACACCAAAAGGATTCATTCTCTACCACGGAGATTTCTGAAGATAAATGAACTACTTGATATCTATAAACACAATCCTGTAGTAATTATAAAAGTCAATACATGGAAATAATATGCAGTAAAATTTAATGCGTCAGGCTGTGATCATACATGATAACATGAATTGTCACAGAGACACATTAATATTTCTGTTTGTTTGCATATTCATTTAAAAAACTGTGGCATAGGACTGTATTTAGCTTTCAAATCCCCAAAACGTTGCAAATATGTACATGCGAACGTTGGCTCGGCATATGACTTACTGCAGAATGGTCTATTTTTGATTATGCAGAATAATATGAATGGCCACGGAGTTTATTGAAGTTCATCACATAAGTTACACACTTCTTCTAGAGAGCTTGAAAGGCCAATATTTGGTGGAAAGTCGCACCAAAAAGGGAATTAATGGAAAGCATGGTACCCTCTGACAATGATGCGAGTGGTACAACAAGCTTTTCCGATGTTACCAATACCGACAGGGATCTTCAGAGAGGCATACTAATGTTTTTTGTTTGTTTGCAAAATCACTTAAAAAACTGGTGCGGAAATCTATAATACTTAGACTTTTAACCCCTCCAAAAAGTTGCAAATATGTACTTGCAAAAGTTGGCTCGGCATATGGCTATATAGCAGCGCTGTCTATTTTGATTACTTTTTTTATTGGAGGTTTAACGACCACCGTGAGCAACTCAATGGGCTATACGCAGTCGCCTGTCTCTAATTTAGGGTCAGTGGTTACAGGGAAGGGAGAGAGCCAGTGTCGTATGACAAACACAACATCCATGCCTCATTCGAACCCGGACCCATCTCCGACAAATGATCAGAAGCTACCGCTTAGACCACTGCGTCACCGGGGCGGCCTATTTTGATTACTCGGAATGATATGAATGGCTACGGCGTTCATTAATTGTTTTTTTCTTTTCTTGATTGAAGGTTTTTTTTTGTTTTTTTTTTTTTTTTGATTGGAGGTTTAACGACCACCGTGAGCAACTCAATGGGCTATAAGCAGTCGCCCGTCCCTAATTTAGGGTCACTGGTTCCAGGGAAGGGAGAGAGCCAGTGCCGTAAGACAAGCACAAAATCCATGCCTCACCGGGATCCGAACCCGGGCCCCGTTAGGACGAATGATCAGAGGCCATCGCTTAGACCACTGCGCCACGATTGAAGGTTTAGCGACCACCGTAAGCAACTCAATTGGCTATAAGCAGTCGCCTGTCCCTAATTTAAGGTCACGGGCTCCAGTACCGTAAGACAAACACAACATTCATGCCTTACCGGGATTCGAACCCGGATACTTTTCCGGACGAACGATCAGAAGCCATTGCTTAAACCACTGCGACACCGGGGTGGCTCATTAAAGTTCATCTCGTAAGTTAAACACTTCCTTTAGAGAGCTTGGTAATCCGATATGTGGTAGAGAGTCGCGCCAAAAAGGGAATTAATGGAAAACATGGCCCTTCGTGACGGTGATGCGTGTGGTACATCCAGGGTAACCAGACGTCCGGCTTTTGGAGGACATGTCCTCTTTTTCTTACCATGTACTCCTGTTCTCCAGGCATTAAGCGAAGTAGCCTAAATGTTCGGCTTTTTCAATAAGGAATAATTCAAATACATTTTGATCAAATTCTTATACTGTAATAATATATCCTATCAAGTCACCGGTATCCTATCACTCTCTCTTCTCCTCCGATTAGTTTGTTCCTGCAATCCTGCAGCTGCCTGCTGCAGTGCGTCACTTGCGAGTCAACAGTGCAAAGAAAGTCCGCCACTGCGCGTTCGTCTGTCTGTCGTTCATCGCACATGGACGGTGCCGTGTGGTGTAGTCACGTAAATAGTCGGCTTATACTGTTTGTTTTGTGTGTTGTGTGTGAGTCGTTGCTATGAGTTTTTTTTTCTATTTATAATTCAAGTTTCTTAATCAATCAGTGAGGGATATACTGCCAGTTAAACACAATTTGAAAGACATATCATGCTCTCAATTTCACAAATACAGTCAACTCCGCTTATAGTGAGCCTCTGCGGACTTGCATATTTCGTTCACTATGTCCGAGGTTCACTAAAACCGAAGTGTCTTCCCTTAACCTGAATCGAGTAAAATAGTAAACAAGAAAATAAATTATGTACATATTATCTTAAAGATAATATTTTTATGTATGTAGTGTATATCCATTAAATTAAGTAAACAAAATTGATTTTATATTACCTTAACTCACATGAAAATAGTCTGTTATGTGCTACTGCTTGCTGCAAACAGTTTATAATAAATATTTTCTCTGTGTTCTTTTTCTAGAATCTGGTGCTTCTGCTACACTCGAATCTACATTTTTCATAAATTCTAAGAACTTTAGCACAACCCTGATACCCTCCAACATATGTTTCACTGTTGAAATCCGTTCTCCATTGTCATCCTCGTCATCTTCAGCCACGTTTTCTTCCGTACTGGAACCGCCTTTCACAGCCTCGACAATAGCTTCATCCCACGGAATGTCATTCGTAATAACTTCAGAGTCAGCATCGATAAAATCTTCAGCTTCAGTGGAAGTCGCTCTGATATGTCGAAGCATGTTTTTAAAAGGCACATCATCCTCTTCTTCGAATGTCACACATCCTGTAGCCAAACCAGACCTCCGGAAACAGTTCTGTATAGTGACAGTTGACATACTCCACCACGCTATGTTTACAAAACGTACAGCATTCAGAACATTTATTGATGTGTTCTGCTTTGATTCCAAGGCTTGGATTAAATGAGGCGTTACTTCCCTTCTGTAATAGGTTTTAAAGCTGCGAATCACACCTTGATCCATGAGTTGGAGAACTGACTTGGTGTTGACAGACAGGAACACCAGGGCTTGATATTGCTGAGGTTTTTAATCTTACCTTTTTCCGTCAATGCACTTAAGGAGTAGTAGGACTACAATATTGTTCTCAACACATTCTTTCAAGTTTTTACAAGAAGGTTTGTTTTGAAATAAGTTACAATTTAATGTTACTTCTTTTCTTGAAGTTTTACATTCTTTTCTTTGAAGTTTTAGCTTTTAGGTTCACTATAACCGAATTTGAGGGTTCACTATAACCGAATTTGAGGGTTCACTATAAACGAAACTTTTAATGTACATTTCCGATGTTGCTGGTAGAGACCAATGATTTAGGTTCCCTATAGGAGAATGTTCACTATAACAGAGTTCACGATAACCAGAGTTGACTGTATTTGTTAAAGAAACCCGATCTACTGAAAAAACCTTTTCCAGTGAAAAATATAAGTAAAAATGTGCAGCAACCTACAATCTTTCTTTTTAAAGTTTTACATGTATAAATTCTCAAAATGTAAAATTTAAAGGCAGAGTATGTGCATTCATACTTTTATTTTTTTCAAATTTATTTTGTCTTCCTTTTTCTCGAAATTTCCTCCTTTTTTAATGAGAATGTCTTCCCATTCCAAAAAGCCATCTGGTCGGTCACCCCGGGCAGAACAAACTCTCCCGATGTTACCAAAGACATTGACAAATCCTCGTGAGAAGAAGCAAAGAACTTCTCAAGTATACATCACAGTCTTGGAGGGTTCTGGCAGTGGTATGATGGATTCCACTGCACCTCAGTCGGAATTCAAGCATGTTTAAATGGATTCAAATACGAAGATTTAGTTTCTTTACTTTATTTGTTAAATGTTTTCACTTTGCAAAAAACTACAGATTAGCCTCGCCTTATATGCTCGTACGTCATCCTAAGCGATATGAAAATGGGACACTATGCCCCCCACCAAATCGTCACTCAGACCTCAAATATATCTTCTCTGCAGGCTTTTTTACTAAATAAATGCCGCCCTCTAACACGTGAGAAGTGGTCAGCTATTACCATGGTGATCCTTTCTTCGATGTTGGATGGATAATAATCTGTCCCACATTCTTTCTTGATGGAAATGCATTAGTAATCAGCATCTGAACGGGGTATCAACAAATCATGGAGCTCATTGAACAGGCTCATTGTTTTTAGTCCAGGAAATTTGTTGTTTGTATCAGTTTCAAAAAATCCGCCTGTACAGAAGGAAATTAAGGGAGCAGCGCATTTTCCATTTTGCACAAATGTCCTGCTATTCACTCTTTGTTTGAAGATTTTTGTTCCTGTAGAGGATTCACAATGCTAAACTATCATGTAAAAATTGTGGATGACAGCTTCTACACGACAGGGACTGGCTCAAGAAATATTGGCTATTGAGTATAAGTTTTCCCACAAATAGCAAACCGCATCTTTTAGCCATCTAGTGACTTTCGCATGTATTTGGTTAACTTCTATTCTATCTGTAGATCTCCATTGTAAGGAATTCCACAAACACCAATGAGTTGCTGTTGATACCAATACCCATGAGTGCCAATACTTATCATGAATATGAACACCCATGGGTTTCTTCAGATGAAATGAAAACAAATTTCTACAGAATAAAAACACTGAACGATGGATTGCATGGTGACAGTTTTCACTACGATTGATTGGAGGTACACGATTGCTTCACGTGCTGCCTAATTTGTATGCTACATGTGATTTGGTTGTTATCATCCTCAAGCAGCATTAGGTATAAAGGTTGGCTCAGTGGTCTTAGCGCTGTCTTGTGGCCATGGGGTACAGTTTCGAATCCTGGTAAGGTATGGATATTGTGTTTATCTTATGGCGCTGGCTCTCTCGCATCCCTGGAAGAAGTGGCCCTCGAATAAAGACGGACGGTTCTCACGGTGGGCGTTAAATCTCTAATAAAAAATATGATATAAAGACTACATTTTAACTTTTTCATCGTATTCGAATTATGCCCAATCAAGCGTTTATAACATTAATTTGAACATGAATATACTTATCGAGCCCAACTAAAAGTAAAATAGAATTATATTTTAAATACCGCCACAACGAGTAGCTGGTTTATGACAAATAAAATAAGCAATTGAAAAAAAAGATGCAGTGTATCACTCACGAAAATTGGTAATTTATGGGGTTTGTTAGCAATACAAACTGAACGCGACGACTTTCTTAGATCGAACTTAAGAGTAGAGTTTAGCTGAATTTGTTTAAGGATTTTACTCTGACGTCACAAAAGCAAAGCAATGAGTTTTTTCTTCATAGGGTTTTAACGATCACCATGAACATCTCAGGCTACAAGGAGTTGCTTGTCCTTAATTTAGAGCCACGGGTACCAGGGAATAGACAGAACAAGCACCTTGGTCCTTATATGGGATTAGGATTTCAGTCCAACTTGGACGATTATCGATAAGCCTTCGGCTCTGAACTGTTGGTCACAAGGGCTGCTAAAATATTGGTTTCAACGCGGATGCTATTTATAGTTGTACCACAGGTTTATGACATTATTATTATTATTACTAAGCATTGCTGGTGTAACCTTGAGATAAAGAAAGTTCGAAGGCACCCGTTACTA
Organism: Macrothele yani; assembly: GCA_039090855.1. NCBI lineage: Eukaryota > Metazoa > Arthropoda > Arachnida > Araneae > Macrothelidae > Macrothele > Macrothele yani. Next base: position 63,506,972 of record CM077013.1, on the reverse strand, counting down.
CAGCGAAAGTCGGAAGTCCATCGCTAGGAGTTCATCGCTTGCTTACAAATTCTGTGAAAATGCGGTCATACTGCTTTAGTGCAGGTGTATTTAAGCTTTTCTGCATGGCAAAATTCTAGCCAAATCTGATGAAAGAAAAGCTCAAAAACGTACCACCACCCATTTTTTGTTCTCTTTTTATCGGACATACTACGAGTCAACATCTTGAAAAAAAAAACATGACACCGAATTTTCCGTTATAATGAGCACGTCTCTTGAATCCTTTCCGACGAGAATAAAATTTATCAAAATTATTCTTTGCCAATGCAACCGGTTAGAAAAAAAATCAGGACTTCTACAATCGATAATACATACAGAAATAGAAAGAGCTACTTACTTCCACCAGTGACTAAAAAGTGTGTTACGAAAATTAACAAATTGTGTACAAAACATTTCTCATAGCAGAAGGAGTATCAGAGACACGGATATTTTCAAACCGGACAGTTAAAAGGAAGGAATACAGAGGGAAATATCATATTACTCTTACGTCTCCAGTGAAAGAATTTTTCATGAAAAACTTGGAAGTATGCGTGAAGTATTCCTCATGCAAAAGCTATGCTAAGGAAAAAGAACTATTCAAATACATATTCCTGAAGCGGAAATAGCGAAAAACAGGTTTTGACCCTTACGTCCGCTAGCTTCAAAGCTGTACATCATTTAAAGAGGAAAATGTTCCCTATCTTTATTGAAGCGAATAGCATACCGTAAAAAGAAAAGGAATTTGAAGCGGATATACAGCTGCAAGCAGATGTTCACCAACACCACCTACAGACAGAACTGAGAACTATAAAAAACTCCGCATGTAAAGTGTTTCACAAGGTAAATGGCATGAGGTGTTAAAGGATTTTTTTAAATCGAACATTTAGAAGCAGAGATATCGAGAAAAACGGATTAAATATTTGCGCTCCTAGCGGAGAAATTGTTTATTTTAGGAAGGAAATATGCACAAGATAGCGTTATTTTTAATCCACCACAATATGAATACTCAAGAAATGCATATAGCGTATTAAATCCGTTTATTTTTATGGTGTAATAAGCACAAAGATTCGCCAAGTTTTCGCACTCCACTGGGAGGCTTTTCCAAGGCAATGATATAGCCTTGAAAAAGCCTCCCAGTGGAATGCAAAAGCCTGGCGAATCTTTGTGCTCATTACACCATAAAAATAAATGGATTTAATACGCTATATGCGTTTCTTGAGTCTGGCTATATACGTTTCTTGAGCCTGGCGAATCTTTGTGCTCATTACACCATAAAAATAAACGGATTTAATACGCTATATGCGTTTCTTGAGTATGCACAAGAGGTTTTCGTAGTTAGTAGTCTCTGTCCGAATTTTGTTTTTCAACCGGGTTTTTAGCCCCGGAGATATTGCTGCAAACATGATCTAAACGGAAACATGAACGTACGACATCTAGTGGCCAACTTGCGTGTAAAAGCGTGAAGAAAGAGTTTTAATTATAGGAGAAACACTTCTAATCGGAAAAGCTTTCCGACAAAGAAACGAGAAATTACAAATCAGACTCTTAGAAGCAGAAACATCGCAAAAATAGGATTTACACCTACAACCCCGACTGGAAAACCGTGTACTACTTCTTGTAGGTGTAAGACTATTTTAAGCAGATCGTATTCCTAAAAGGTGTTCCGAGATGAGCGGTATTGGTCCACGAAAGAATATCTTCAATCGATTTTCACAAGTGCAGACTTCGTTGCAGATACATCAGTAACAGAAAACAAACATTTACGTCCTCTGGTAACCAAACCTTTCTTTACCTAAAATTAGAAATAATATGCAGAGCAATTCCTACCAGGAGCTGTATCCAACGCAGAAATAGTTTTTTTGAAATAGGACCTTTAGAAGCAGATATATCAAAGAAATTACAATTTAACTTTACATCCCCATTCGAAAAGCCTATTCGTTACTTGAAAAAGAAATTTAACATAAAATAATAGTCTTCATTATAAATGTTATTGACAGAGAGAAAGAATGTTTTCAATCAGATATTTAGAAGCAAATGTATGGAATAAAATGTATTTTGAATTCGATAGCATCTGCATTCACGACTTCCATCAGCAACATTACATATCAGATAAAAAACCGGAAAGCAAGTATCATCATTCTCAAACAGAAGCCATTATAAAGGTGGAGGGAGCGATGGCTTCTGTTCGGTGTTCCAGGTCCACGTCAACTGTGTATTTATCATCTTTCTCACATTTCAGGCTTTACAATGAAGAAATATTTTTTCAAAGCGCATTAATAATTGCAGAGATATAGTGTCGAGAGACAGGACGGACGGAGGGACAAAGTTATGCTATGCTATACGCGCCTACTTTTTACAAAAGTGGCGCTAAGGATGGAGTCAACGCATTATTGTTGTTATCGATCCTATATTGATGAAATGTGCGTGAATAATTATATCTTCACACTGTTCATTTGTTTTGTTCTTGTTTGGAGGTGTAAGGACAGACATGAGCAATTTGGAGAGTTAATTTAAGGCCATTGGTCCTTGAGAAAGGAGAGATCCACCGCCATTTGAAGAACGCATCACGCATGCTTCATCCGGGACACGAAATATGGCCAATTTAGGGCCAATCATCAGAAGACGGCTCTTCAGACCATTCGTCCAACGAGGCAACACTGAAAAAAAAAGAATAGTATGAAAACTAAAATTTTAAATTTGTGAAACAAAAGTACAAAGATAAAAAAAACTTCGAAAAATACCCCGACGTAGATGCACCTCTTGAAAGAGCTTTGTACAGGTATGTATTGTACATTTTTTTCTTTTTTAAATTTCAAATGTATTACATCTTTCAATTTTGTAAAAAGCAAGCTCACAAGGTTAAGATTATTAAGACATAAATAAAAGGTGATAGTTTTTCTGGTTCTTTTTTTTTTCATGCACAGGAAGTTTTAAGCCTATAAAGTTCTGGTTTATCAAAAATCATTCTAATTTTGAAATTCTGAATGTAATGAAATACAAAGTTTAGGTTGAAGAAGAAAGCAACAAAATGAAAACACCGACATTTCTCTTAGTGTGGACGGAGTTTTAAGTTCTTTAATTTCTTTGTACAATATAAGATAATAATGTTAGCAAACTGCAGCAAATATTGAAAATTAAATGTTACCAAAATGCAGCAAATATAGAGCGCTAACTTGACGAGCACATTCGGGGCATCCCTGTATTGTGAACCGTCTTTTAAGCCTGGTCAATTTTTTCGCAACTGAAAAATACCCTTCAACCCAATTTTTTAGTTTTGCAAGCATACCAGGTGACTAAAATTTTGAAAATAAGACCTCGAATCACACTCCCACGGTGTCATTGTTGTTGATGGGAAATATTCATTTCTGAGAAAAAAGATTTTCGAGACCGAGTGTTTTTGTTTGTTTCACGGCGTTCGTGCAAAAGTGAAGCTGTAATTTTATCTAACGTAAATTTAAAGATTTGTGACCCAGCAACTACCACTATGGAATTTATGACGCCATGGAGCTTTGATGTGAAATGGAAGATAGTTTTCCGAACAATAAGAGCTGTTATTCTATACATACCTCTTGATGTTTCGTAGCTAGTTAGAGCTCTCTATCGCGGTTACTATTTTCTTCGTGAAATCGACCATTTTTGCAACAGTGCAAGTTCCGTGTGCTCCAGTAAATTATGTAAAGTCCCCCTTTTCTCTCATTAAAGACAAAAGAATAGAAATGCGGAGCTGGTATCCATGGTTTTCGAGCTATTCATCAGAATTACAACGCACGGGTGCCAAATTTGTTAGCGCACACTGGAATAACTATATTGAATCTACACAGGGCCGGATGGAACTTTTGCGGTGCCCTGTGCGAAATTTCATCGCTGGCACTAGGAAATAAATCTCATATTTTAATAAAGTCGTTACGTGAAACATATCGTCTGTAAAGAACACGCACGAAAACTATCATACAGAAAAAATTATTTTCTCGAAGAAATATTTGTTTTAAGCTTAAGAAAAAGACCATAATATGGATTTAAATTTCCGGGAGAGAGACAGAGAGAGAGAGAGAGAGAGAGTAAAAAGTGTTGAAATCTAAGATTTTCTTTCCGGGGAGAGGAGGAATGGGGTATTGTGTGAGTGTGACTCTTATAGAAAATTCCTCAAAAATTGATAAAAATATACTTGCGTGCGAATATTTTTGTGCAGGAAAATGATATCAGGATTTCTCTAAAATAAATTCGTACAAATAATTTTCCACCCTGTCATATGTTTTAGTGATTGATTTTTAATGCAAAGTAGAGTAACTGATAAATTACTGATTTAAACTTTAATACGCGCTCATATATAAATATTTTTTTTAATTTCTAGTAATGTTTTTAAAGTCACTGAATAATTGGGCTTCACATGATTTTCCAACTTTGATTTTGTTATTTTAATTTAAATAAATTTTAGTGTCTGTTTTGAACACATACTTTTGAATGAACAAAAGTAAGGGCCACAAAGTGATGTAATTTAATTATGTTATTTCATGAATACGGAAAGTATTAAGTTGGTTACAATAACGCAGATATCAGTATCTGTACGGCAAAGAGCGATAACCTATTCAAAAATGGGGGTGGAAACTAAAAAAAAATTACAAAAAACTCCTTTTCAAGGGCCTCGATTCCTAAAACTAATATAAAAAAAATAATTGTAAAAGATTCTGCAGAAAATGATTTTTTTACAAAACTGCGCCTAGACGCGGGGCACTGGGCGATTGCCCCGGTTGCCCTTATGATCCAGCCGGCCCTGAATCTACAGCTTCCTACCACTTCCAGTTCGTTCGATTCTTAACTTGTGTATTGTGTCATGCGATATTAAATAAGAAGGTTATCCGACAAGTATCCGGATTTTTATTCCTATCGATGCAAACCCGTGTGCGTGATCGTGTATCAGTGAAACTATTACGGCTACTTTCAGTGAAGCGCCGTAAAAGCGGAGTGGCTTGATACTAATATTAGGTGGCACTGTGGATCAAAAACAATGGCGGCTACGTTAAGTGTTCAGTTCGAGCAGCGAGCAGTGGTGATATTTCTAACGAAAGAAAGCGTAAAGGCCGTGGACATTACAAGAAGACTTCGGACAGTGTATGGTTATGAGGCTATGTTTCGTTCCAGTGTTTATAAATGGGTTACAAAGTTCAAAGCGGGCCACGAGAGCCTTGAAGATGAGGCACGGTTAAGTAGGCCTAACACGGCGGTGATTGATGAAACGATTAAACGATTTGGCAACTTGATTAAAGGTGACAAACGCATTTGGGTTCGGGATATTGTCATGGAATTGGATTTCAGTAAAGATTCTGTTGGACGAATTATTCATGAACATCTCAACTATAGGAAGATCTGTGACAGATGGGTACCCCGGATACTTACAGCAGTGCTTAAACGCGAAAGTCTAGACATTTGCAATGAACTGGTACAGTGCTGCGATGAGGAGAGTGACGCATTCCTGGGATGCATAATCACAGGCGATGAAACGTGGATTCATCAGTTCAAACGGGAGACAAGACGGCAAAGTATGCAGTGGCGTCATTCGAATTCACCCCCAACAAACAAGTTTAAATTTGGTTCGTTGGCGTCCAAGGTCATGAGTACTGTCTTCTGGGACAAACACGGTATCCTTCTGGTTGAGTACTTGGCAAAGAAAATGAACCAATAAATGCGAAGGCCTATGTAGAGTCACTGAGAAAACGTGCGCAGCGTATCCAAACCAATTGGCTAACATTGAAAAACAAACAAGTGTTGCTTCAGCATGATAACACTCGCCCGCATATTGCTATACCAGTGCGAACAGAAACCGCAAAACAGAGGTGGACCGTTCTTCTGCCCCTTGTTTACAATACGGACTTGGCACCTTCCGATTTTCATGTTTTCGGTCCCTTGAAGGATAGTCATCGTGGCCACCACTTTGAGAGCATGGACGATCTGCCCGTCAGTGGATTCGCAACACCCCAGCTGATTTCTTAGCTACCAGAATGAATTGACTAGTTGATCGATGGAGGAAACGCATTGTACTGAACGAAGAGTACGTGAAAAAGTGACTTTGATTATTCGTACCACTGTATTGCATATGTGAGTATCATATGTATGCATCCTTTGTTTTTGATTACTCTTCTGTAATTGATAGGAATAAAAATCTGGATACTTATTGGACACCCCACGTATAATTTTAAATTATGACATGGGGTAAATTTATCTGCAGTTATAGAATGTGCTTTTCTATTTTCGTTACTCCCTTTACTCTTTCTGTAGTCTGCGCGTTGAGATAAGTTCTACAAAACATATAATTTTCTGGCCGGAAAACCCAGAGGGCTACAATATTGCTAAGTTAACGGTAATTGTGTGATGTAAATGTTTTTATTAGCTTTTTCTGAAATTCAATAGCATCTTATTAATTAACGATAAGTATTAGTATGAGCGTACCACGTTACGGCAAAACGTTGCGCATATTTTGTTCGGTAAATTTCTTGGTTATGGAGGAAATTTCCTTTATAATAAAATATCATGATTTTAAAGTAAAAACACGAAGAGAAAAAATTTGAAAAAAAAAAAAAAAAGGCACAGAAGCATACTCCACTGGAGTTTCTTTCTTTTTTTTTTTTTTGTTCGTTTAGTTTGGAGGTTTAGCCACCACCGTGGGAAGCTCTTAGAATTTTATCGTCCTTAATTTCTGGTCAATGATTCCGGAGAGGAAAGAGGGCATACTCAGTTATAGGCCAGGCCAACTTCCGATACCTCACCCAGGGTTCGAGTCCGGGTTCATCTTGGGTGACTATCCACAAACCATGCGCTCTGATCTCATAGCTATTGGGGCTTCTCACTACGGTTTTTCCGCATGTGTATTAGTCTATGATATTTATGGTTATCGGGAAAACAGCGTGTATCCCGTAATTCTATTGAATTACTGCATACACATTGCTACATACTGTATAATTCATATTAGTTACTTTTACGGTATTCAGATATTTTTCATAGAATACTGCAATTCAAGAAATTTAATACATTCAAAGAACTGTGCCACAACTCACGTTTCTTACGCAGGAGAACGTACTTTACATGAAAACAGGTTTTCTCTTGTTATATCCTGTCCCTTTTAGAAGCGATACTCATCAAAATTTAAAGGTAAAATAAACAATTCCTCATGTCATGCGCCAAGCAAGAAAGATACCCCGTCAGTCGCAGTGCTCGATAACAGATGGTTTATTGAATTACATGCTTTGCTTCCATTGTTTCTAGGTTAAAGAATGTTTATTGCCTCTTTTCCCAGGAAAATTGCTTGAAAAATTGCTCCACCAATACACTCTGACATTTCACTACACGGCTCTTAGTCACGGAACTTTTTCTTTTCCTATTGGTTGTCCTAGCTCCAAATTTGAGATTTGGTGGTAACAAGAATTCAGAATTATTTTCAAGCCCACAAAAAATCTTCGTTATCAGGTTTATCTGGCTGGAGTGATTTCGCACTGGCAATATGAAAAGTCAGAATGGCGATTCCGAAAAATTCAATCATTTACACGTAGCAATTAAATATTTTTTCACTTTTCGGTTTAAGGTGAAATCCTGCTTCTACACTTGCAACTTAAAGTGTAAAAGTTTTATTCATTACTGAAACCTTGAAATGCTGACTTGCTTATACCTCAAAGTTTTGTTAATGCATTTTCAAGCTTGTCAGATCAATATCATTGATTTTCCAAACCATTTCCCTTAAAATCGAAAATGCGACACATTTTTTGTGCGCATAAATATGCTGATATCAATCAAGTTTGTCTATAAATGAGATAATGCCTATTCGTTTTAAGTAATTAAAGCTGCGAGGTAAATATTGCTTTGCCTGAATGGCAAAGAAGAAAATCGTTCAGTGATTAATCATACTATTTGTACTATTATAATAATACAAGCGTTATCAGATGCGTGAACATTTTGCGAAGCGAAGGAACTATTGCAACGTCTTCTGCAGCATCCTACTTTAAAAGCATAGACGCTGCAATATAATAAGAAAGGTATTGATGAATTTGTTGCAGTGCATTATAAACAAATTACTTCACATGAAGTTAGTATTTGAAATACACGGAAGATACACATCATAGCTCATACGTTTTCTGTCATCTTCGCGTACATAAGAATCGTAGATGCTTATATCAGAACAAAAATGTTTTGAAGTAAATTAATTACTCAGATACACGCTATAAACAAAATGCGTGAACACTGGAAAATAATTATGGACGATATAGATGAAGTGAGCATGAACTACAATATATGTCTCGAAAAAACAGATCAAGGGAACTGCATTTCTCATACAAAAGTAAGAGCACATCGGTTTATATCAAGCAGAACCTGAGGGGAATACAGCTATGTGATGCTGTAGATGATGTTCAGAGATTTTTATAGGACATTTTGTAAAAATGCACGACTTCAATAACTTTCGTAAGGAACTATTCAGGTACAAGAGATTTAATCTTTGATCTAAAGTTACGAAATAAGCACTTGAACACATTGCTGTAATACAAATTGAAGCCATCATGAAGCGATGCTGTTCCAATATGCTAGATAAAAAAATGGAAGCTACTTAAAAATTCACTCAGCACAATCGATCTGGAAGTAAAGTGCCCTAATTGCTGCAATTTTTATGTGCATTGGACGGAAATGCGATTACGGGTATCAGATTTTTCCATTTCGAAACATTTATTATTCCTTTTAAAATTCAGAAGAAAGAAAGATCAAGGTTAAAGCACGAAGTAGAATAAATGTATGAAATACAACCAGCAAGGTCAAGCAATTTTAATCATTCGATGCTTTCAATTGAATCCTGTAATAAAAAACAGAATAATGAAAATGAATACACAAGTAAAATATTTCAAGAAATCTGAATAAACTTACTGACAAGATTTATACATAAATATGTAAAGTGAAACCCTTAGCTGATTTAAAAAGGTTAAAGGTTAATGATAATTCATTAGTCGTATATGTCTTATTTATTTAATATCCAATATTTGCAGTGTTTCTGTCATTCATTTACACGAAAATGGATGAATTACTAATATCGTTTCACAGAAGCCTAAAATACAGACACCGGCCACGGAGTTAGAAACTTATTCAGTACTAGGTTAGACCGCCTTCAGCCCGAATTACAGCACGTATGCGATTCGGCATAAATTTCAGAAGGTGTTAGAGTGCTTCTAAGTCTATAGCATACCAGGGGTTCATCAGACAGTATTTTAAGTTCATGAAATTGGACGGAGAGAGATTTGGCCCCGAATCTGTTTTTCTGACATGTCCCATACATTCTCAATGGGGTGATCCGGATTTTGTGATGGTCATGGCAAATGGTGAAAGTTACTGTCATGCTAGCTGAACCGCTGCAGAATACATCTTGAGCTATATATGGTCGTCCATGAAGGAGCCGTCACCTTCTGCATAAAAAGTCAATATTGCAAGATGGACTTGATCGGCAACAATGTTCAAACAAGAAAGATGACACCGAATTTCCGGGTGTAATAAACACGTCTTTTGAATCCGTTCTGACGCAAATTAAATTTATCAAAGCTATTCAAAGTTAATGGAACCGGTATGGAAAACAATAGATCTGACGAAAGAAAGAAGATTTTCAATCGGGTTTTTAATCCCTCAGATATTGCTGTAAACGGAATCGTGAGCTTACGAACTCTTAGAAACAGAGATATCGACAAAAATAAAATGTGACTTTACGTCCCCTGGTAGGAGAACCATGCATTGTTTTAGGAAGAAAGTATTCTCAAAAGGTTTATCCATATAAGCGGTATCGGTCGAAGAAAAAAATTAGTCGAGTTTTCAAGAGCCCAGATTTTGTTTTGCAACAAATACTTCAGAAGCAGAAATTAACACTTATGACCCCTGGTGGCCAAACCATTCTCTACCAAACATTAGAAATTATGTAAAAAATATTTTCCATGAGGTCTTGTATGCGATACAGGAGGAATTTTTGAAATCAGAGCTTTAGGAGCAGAAATAACGCAGAAAACGCAATTTACTTTTGTGCCTCCTAGCAGGAAGTCTATGATTTACCTGAAAATTTTGAATTTATAGGAAAAACATTTCGCATCGGAAACACTATTCAACAAAGAAGGAATTTTTCAAATCGTACTCTCAGAAGTAGAGATATTGACAAAAATAAGATATACATCTACGCCCTCTGGCGTAGAAACCCTGCATTTTTTCAAGAAGAACATTTTCCTAAAAGGTTTGTCGACATGAGTAGTATCGGTCAAAAAACGACTTTTTTTTTCAATCGAGATTTTAGAAGCTCATATTTTGGTGCAAATACAACAAAAGCGGAAATTAAGATTTACGCCCCCTGGTGGCCAAACCATTTTTTTACAAAAATTAGAAATTATGTGCAAACGATTTCCTATCAGGAGCTGTATCCGATGCAGAAAGAAGTTTTCAAATTGGAGATTTAGAAGCAGAGATATAGGGGGAAACGCAATTTACCGCTACGCCCCCTAGCGGAAAGTCTATGAATCACTTGAAAATTTTTAAATTATATGAAAAACATGTCAAACGGAAAACACTATTCAACAAAGAAGGAATTTTTCAAATCGGACTCCTAGAAGTAGAGATATTGACAAAAATAAGATGTACATCTACGCCCCCTGGCGGAGAAACTGTGGATTACTTTAAGAAGAAATTATTCCAAAAAGGTTTATCGATGTGAGGGGCACCAGTTCACGAAATAATTTTTTCAATCGATATTTTAGAAGCTCAGATTTTATGGCAAATACATCAGAAGCAAAAATTAACACTTACGCCCCCTGGTGGCAGGCCAAAGTATTCTTTAACAAAAATTTGAAATTATATGCAAAATATTTTCCATCAGGAGATGTATCCGCTGAAGAAAAAAATTTGGAATCGGAGTTTTAGAAGAAGAGTTATCGGGGAAAATGTAATTTATTTTTACGCCCCCTAGCGGAAAATCTGTGCGTAACTTGAAAAAGTAACTCCATCTAAAATACTCTTCGACATAAATGAAATCGAAATATGAAATAATTTTTCAATCGGATGTTTAGAAGCAAATATGTGGAATAAAGCGTATTTTTGAATTCAACATCATCTGCATTTACGCCCTCTACTGACGAAACTCTATATCGTAAGAAAAACGAAATAAAGGATCATCATTTGCATATTTTAAGCTTCCCAATGAAAAAAGAATTTTTCAAATCGGACTAATAGTTGCAGAGATATCGTGGGTACAGACGGACGGACAAACCGATAACAGAAGAACGATCTTTTTTTACAAAAGACGTGCTAATAATCCCAGGAGGACACCCGACTTTCTGACAATGTCAGGGGATCCATTCCATATCAAAAGACCCTACCCACACTATGACGCCACTTACAGAATCTTGACTTGTATTTACAAGGCAAGCTGGATAAATTGCTTCTTGTGGCTTCAGCCAAACTCTCTGCCGACAGTCGGAACAAAACGAGTTGTATCGCAACTCTTTGTACTACATGATATTTTTTCTAGTCTTCCAGCTGCGTAGGTGGCGTTTACGTACATCTGCATAAAGGTTTCTAATTCAGCAGCCATTGTGTGCGTAAGCTTAGATTATCTCTCTAGCAACAAAATAGTATGTTTAGACCAGTTAATAGTAATATTGTTTAACTAAGAACAAGTGGAAGAGCAGTCAAACGGAGCAAACCACAGAATTGCATATTTCAAGTTTCGGACTAAAAGCTCAGAAATAATACAGGGTGTCCGAGAATTATTGGACACATTACAAAATTATATAAAACAAAACATTAAACAGATAGAAAGAAACTGACTGTACTAACTTACAATGTAACTACACAAGTTAATACATTTCGATGTGTGATCTGAGGAGTTATGGAATTAATAGCAGCTGTGATACGCTGCTTCAGTTCCTGCAAATAAGTACAAGGCGTCTGATAGGCATGATCCTTCACATAACTCCACATGAAATAATCCACTGGAGTTAGATTTGGAAAGCGAGGAGGCCACGGAATGGGACCACCACGCCCAATCCATCTGTTGGGGTAATGCTCATTTAGGTGTAATTATGTACACACGTTGACCAATGCGGAGGCGCGCCGTATTGTTGGAAAACCGCGTTTTCATATCTTTTGATCTGGGGTATAGCAAAATTTTCTAGCATATCCAAGTAAATGTCACCATTTATGGTTTTTTCGTAGAAGAAGAAAGGGGCCAATCACTTCTCTTTTTGATAGGGCGCGCCACACATTAACTTTTGGAGAATCACGATCCAGTTCAATAGCAGCATGAGGCGGTTCACTGCCTCACATCCTACAGTTGTGACGATTCACAATACCTGATACATGAAATGTGGATTCATCGCTAAACATTACAGTACTGAGAAAGTTTTCTTCGTTTTCCACTCGATTCAAAGTATCCACAGCGAAATCGTATCGCAGAGTGTGATCATTTACATGCATCTTTTGCACTATTTGAATTTTATAAGCATGAAACTTTACTTTCTTGTGCAAGATATCGTAAACTATCTATTTCGGAATGCACAGTTCTGTGCTTGGTTTATGAACGGATTTCCTGTGGCTTCATCAGAAACTTTCATTAACTTGGTCAACCGTCTCACCGCTGACGCTAGGCCTACCGGCTCCTCCACGATGTTCCACATTGCCAGTTTCTTTAAAGTGTTTCATCTACCGCTTAACTGAATTCGTTGACGGAGGATTACAACCATACTCTAAACGGTAACGTCTTTTAACTTTAACGACAGACTTTAATTCCGCAAGCCATAACATACACGTCGCCTTCTGCTGTACGGATGACATGACTACTGATTGCGCATTTCTCATATATTCCTCATCAGGCCACACCTAGCGCCATCTATCGGATTGATTCTGGGAATAATAATTCTGCAAAACAAAAATATAGAAACCGTGTTAGTAATACGTGACTTAGAAAAACAGACAATGCTGATAGTTTTTTTGTTGTACATAATTTTGTAATGTGTCCAATAATTCTCGGACACCCGGTATACTCTGGTTACTATAATTTATAGGCTAACTAAAATTTCAAGATATCTCGAAAACTGCAGAGAGTTTTCAAATGAAATTTGAGGAAAACGTGTAATTTAATATATACTCTTTCATATTATTGGTGCAAAACAATAAAACTCATTATAAATATTATACAGCAAGTAAGATACTTGGTCACAAGGAATGTTTAAAAGGATATAGCCAAAGTATGGTGATCCCTCACAGCAACACATGCTTCACAGGTTATCGTCATGCTCATAATGAGAGTGCCCTAACAACAACTACAGTTACCCCACCAAGGTGTTTCGGGATAGGTTTTAGGGGCTGCAAGTCATCTGTCTAAAGGATCCCAATCCAACTCGATAGGTTTAGGTTAAGGTGGTGAGCTGGCTAT